>VXBO01002647.1:7691-49661 GCA_013400135.1 Rhinoptilus africanus | reverse complement strand
GGCTTTGCTCAGGTCCAGGTAAATGACGTCAGTTGTTCTCCCCTTGTCTATTGATGTTGTGACCTTCTCATAAAAGGCATCCAGGTTTGTCAGGTTATTTGAAAGCTTGATGAACTAAACTGTAAAGCAATAGAGCTCCAGCACCTTCCTGACAGTTTGCTACCATCCAACTTCAAAGCTTAAAAAAAAAAAAATTATCACCATTATTGTTCATTCAGCCCTTCCATCTCATCATTAACCAGGCAATAATCTGGCTTTCACCAATGCCCAATAAATTGTCCAATGGCCTCTGGAACTGCACACGTATGTGCTTGGGCACAGATTTGGGTTTTTCAGTTGGTGAAAGGCCAAAGGGGACACAAGAAATCACATCACTGCTACCCGAGGGAAGCAGGGTTACAGCGTGGAGCAGATAAGAGTCCCTCTGGACATGGGAAAAGGGACTTTTGGTTCACTCGGAGAAAAGCCTCTGTGTAATAATTGATTTCATCAAAAAGTTTCTCCTCAAACTCTGTCCCTGAGGCTCAAGTAGTAACCAGCTTACAAGAACAGACATGGCTGGGGGAATGGGAGGGAAGCACAACGAAACAAGTGAAAAAGACCAGAAAAAAAAGTCAGTGCATAAATATCTGTAAGATTATATACCACTAACTCAGAATAAAGCCCTACAGACTAGTCTCCGCAGCAGTGCAATTGCCTATATTCAGTTCCATAAAAGGTAGAGAGTGGAAAGAGAAGAAATCAGAAGTTAACAAAAAACAGAGAGGAAGAAGGCACACAATTTTATGTTCAGAGACAACTGATTTCTCCAGCAAGAGCAGAAAGTCATCTGTGTCATCAAGGCTGGACTAGGGGAACTGAAGGGCTGCCACATCAGCTGGCAGCCTGAGCAGTACCTCCCAGAGAACCTGCTTCCATTTTAGGTGGAGGACGAGATGTTCTGCTGAGACAAGCATCCAGAGAGTGCAGCAGCAGGGTTTGTTTTGTTTTTTTCCCCCTTCTCAGTATTAAGTTTGACTTTGAGAAAACATTACTAACTTTAAAATCACCAGTTTATGCAAAAATCCTCATCTTTAGGGCATGTCAGACCCCAAACTCCTCATGGAACATCAGCAAGCGATGAAGTTGAGACAGGAAACCTTCAAGTAATCCACTACCTTCAAAAAAATAATGAGATGTGATGAGAGGCATGCCTGGAGAGCTACCCACCAGGCTATCTCACTCTGCATTTAGATCATAGAATGGTTCTGGTTGGAAGGGACCTTACAGCCCACCCAGTGCCACCCCCCTGCCCTGGGCAGGGACACCTCCCACCAGCCCAGGTTGCTCCAAGCCCCGTCTAACCTGGCCTTGAACCCCTCCAGGGATGGGGCAGCCACAGCTTCTCTGGGCAACCTGGGCCAGGGGCTCACCACCTTTACAATAAATTTCTTCCTGATATCTAATCTCCCCCTTTCAGTTTAAAACTGCTCCCCCTCATCCTATCACTCCCCTCCCTGATCAAGAGTCCCTTCACAGCTTTCCTGAAGCCCTTTTAGGCACTGGAAGAGGTTATAAGATCTCCCTGGAGCCTTCTCTTCTGCAGGCTGAGCAACTCTCAGGCTGTCCTCACAGCAGCGGTGCTACAGCCCTCTAAGCATCTCTATGGCCTCCTCTGGACTCAATCCAACAGGTCCACATCTTTCTTGTGCTGAGGATTCCAGAGCTGGACACAGTACTCCAAGTGGGGTCTCACCAGAGCTGAGTAAAGGGGTAGAATCACCTCCCTCAACCTACCAGCCACACTTCTTTTGAGGCAGCCCAGCATACGGTTAGCCTTCTGCAAAGGACACATTGCCCACCCATGTTGACCTTATCCACCAACACCCCTAAAGTCCTTCTCGGGTTTGCTTTCATCCGTTCTCTGCCAAGCCTGTACTTGTGCTTGGGATTGCCCTGACCCCAGTGCCGGACGTTGCACTTGGCCTGGTTGAACTTCATGATGTTCACACAGGCCCAGCTCTCAAGCTTGTCCAGGTCCCACTGGATGGCATCCCTAATCTCCAGTGTGTCGACCGCACCACAGTTTAGTGTCATCGGCAAACTTGCTGAGGATGCACTCAATCCCACTGTCCATGTCACCAAAGATGTTAAACAGCGTTGGTCCCAACACTGACCCTTGAGGAACACCACTCATTACTAGTCTCGACTAGGGGAGGCTGATCTCCAGGGTGTGCATAAAGACAGTTACAGTCAAGGCAGTTGGAGACAGGAGAGTGACAGACACACCACAACTGCCCCCTCATCTACATGCACAAGCCAAGGGATGTCTTCTTTCTCACTAACTAGCTTGAACCACTTCTACTGGAGAAAAGCAAAAGTATTCCGAGGACTTTCATCTCTACTAAAGATCAGGGTCAATCAGGTGATCCAGGTCCTGAGACAAGAAGTTTGGAGTGAGAAGATGTCTCAAGCCTTTTATGAACTGCCAAAGAATTTTCTGAAACCACCTCTGATGCAGTTGAGACACAGTCCTTCCACCTTATTTATTCCTGCATTAGTCTAAGACCTGTAAAACCAGGGGCATGGAAGGGAAAAACCCACAGTTTACCTTTTCACCACAGAATCAGCAATGCAATAGAAGCCCTGGACACTGACCCACCCTTGGTCAAAACATACGAGACCTCCTTTTAGCCTGCTACACGAGAGAGTTTGCCGTGGCCTTGTCTCATTCACGAAGAGGACTTAACATCTCAGCCACCCAGATGTCAAGTGCTGAGTTTATAATGCAAACCTGACAAACGAACACAGCTCTCCCATGAAGCCCATGGGGGTAATCACGTTAGGGACGGTACCACAGCAGACAGCTGTCTTCATGGTCTATTTGTTCAAAAGATACAAGCAGGTAAATACAAGTGGTATTGATGGCACTGAATGGGACACAGAGCTGAAAAGCAGCCCAAGACAAACCTATTTTAAGAGAAAAGTGTTTATTAACCTGAACAGCAGTTTGATAACCCCTACTGTCCTGTTTTATAGGCAGCATTCACCTGGTGCTGATGGTTAGACAGCATTAGCAAAGCCTCCTGGGCTATGGTGGAACTTTGGTGTTCAACCTCAAGATGACAGAAACACCTTGGATCCTAGCACCTATCACATCATGAGTCTTCATATTCTCAAAAGATATGACCTAGACTGGATGTTCTTTGGTCCCGTATGGACAGTTTGGAGATATGATGCCTTACAGTTCATAACTGAGGCCACATTACCGAGGAATATATTTCCTTGTAAAATGTTCAGCGACTTGATTTTTTTTTTAACCTTGTTTTTCTTTATGCTGCTGCCTAAGCATTTCGGCAAGAAACACAAGTTAAAGCAGCAAGACAGCCAAGAGAGCCTGGAATCAGTTGTTTAGAAACTCGTCTTCAAGATTCTGCCACGTTTCTGTTGAGTGTAGCCTTTAACACTTGAGCAACCAAGACCCTGAAGTTAAAGGTAGCAAAACTTGCGCAGTGTCATGGTACTAACAGTTTCGATACTTAGTTTTGTCATACAATTCCAGGACAGTGTTGAAGTCCTTTGGAGATGTCTTGTTCACTACTTCTTCTTAGCGGTAGCTTCTGAAATTTTACATAGAGTAGTAGATTTGTCACCAAGCTTTTTACATGCGAAACAGAAGATACGTCCTCAGGACCATCTCAGAGGGTCTTAGTATTAGGACTGTACTCAGAGTGGTCCCCATCAGCTCCAGGCTTCGATACTGCATATGGTGACATTCTCCTGAGGTCTGCCTGTAAGGAAGTGCCTCCGTTCCCCACCTCTCTCCATCTGGAAGCAAGCTCCTCCCTGCAAATGGACATCCAGCAAGCACCTTATCAACTACCAAGCCAAGATGTGGAACCTCTCATAAGATCCAGATATTTTGTGTTGTACCAGATATAAAACAGTTTAATTGCCCATTCAGTACCAAAGGATCACAGAATTATAGAATGTGTTGGGTTGGAAGGGACCTTTAAAGGCCATGTAGTCCAACCCCCCTGAAGTATGCAGGGACATCTTTAACTAGATGAAAAGCTTATGGTAACCTTACAGGTGAGGCAATAACAAAATTGAAGGCAAGAGAGCGTATAGGCTTTCCAACTTGCAAATGAACAGATGAGCCATTCACTGAATCCTATAGCACTGCCTTTCCAACTGCTGTGGTCTTGGCTGACCATGTAAAGGAGTGCAAGGTTCAAGCATAGACACAAAACATGGAGCTACTTCAAAAAAATTCACCCGAGGCAAGCACACACTGTCAAAGTATCCACAAACACACAAGAACAAAGCATTTCTTTCACTCTGGGATCCCAGCCCTGCTTTGAGAGCTGTTCTGTACATTGCATATGAAGTAGTCATCACATGAAAACACAAGTCCCACTAAGAGCTGAGACCACAGACCTCAACAAGCCTGTGTTAAATGGAACAACTTTTACCTTAGCTATAGAACTGCATTTGCTTCTCTGTCCTTAGGCCCCACAAATCTTCTATCATAGCATCCATAGTTAAAAAAAGTGCGGCTTGAAAGGATCCACCTTCAGTCTTGTGTAGAGGGTGACAGTTAAGGCACTTTTGTAGGAAGCAGGAGATAAAGATTTGAATCCCTTCATGTCAAGAAGGAAACTGAACCCAGGTCTCTTTCCAGCAATGAATCCAACCGTTGCGCTATTTCAGGGAGCAGGCATCCTCACAAACTATGGCCTCAATGCAGCCGGTATGCACTGGCACAGAGCACGGTCAACTGACCACGTAACCCTGCCAGAGGCATGAGAGCTACCGTATCTTCCCTCTCTCCCTCAGATAACTGAATATATTAAGTTATACCCAAGACTGACAGCTGCAAGCAGTTTCAGAATGGAGCCACGGAGTGGTTTCACAACTCAGATGAACCATCCTAAGCCCCAGGCTGCTACCAACAGGGACCATTCCCCTTCTGCGTGTTCACAGCTCCTGCCCCAGGCTAGTGCTCCTCTGTGCCCACAGAGTGCAGACCCGGAGAACTCAGTGGATGAAAAGCACCATTTTGTGGCAACGTCCGTTTTCTGCCAGCTTCACTCCCTGAACCAGTGTATCACATTGGCTGCCAACCCCCAGTGCTGGCGCAAGAGCCAGCAGAAACACATGGCCTGTGGGGAGAGGAACTGCATCACCCCTTTTAACAGCAGCGGGAGACCAGTTCGATGGTGTCATAAGCCCAAAAGCGCATTCATACTCTTGCAACTACCCCACCATTGCATTTTCCAGAGAAGCTGAAGCTGGCGGTTTGCTGCTGGATGAAGCAAGTTCAGGTGCAAAGAGAAGGCAAAAGGAAACCTTTGTGTCAGCTTGTTCAGAGTTCTCCATTGGAAGCAGGCAGAGCCAAGGTGGTGCTCAGCAGGGTTTCGACACCAACTTTTGATTCATGTCCCCCTCGGGCGCTACACATCGAGTAGTTCCAATCCAGCATTGCAGACAGATGGGCACTTGTTAAAGCTTTTTCTTTCTGATGCATGTCTCTTGACTGACATTTTTAAACTACATTTCTTAAATGGCACATACCTATAAAACTTTCAATAAGTTGAATTACAGCACTAAAAGAATATATCCTCACGTTAAATATCACTTCATGCTACATCTTTAGCCATTAGTCTCTGCCTGTCAAGATTGAAGACCAAGTTTTGACTACCAGAGCTGTACCAGAGACCTCTTTCACAACACAGGCTTCGAGAAGTGGCCAAATGAAAAGTGTTCACTTACGTGCAGAGAATGGATTGGTCCTCACGGTCTGCAAAACAAGAAGAAACATGGTTATAGTATTTTGTTTATACCGGCCTGTAATTTGCAAGACAAGTCTCTCTTAAATGAATATTTAAAAAATTCGGGTTTTCTACTTAACAGTTATAAGGACACTTTCAAGCAATTTTAATAATATCCCCTAAACATCCCGGTTCACACACACAACTCAAACAACAGCTTAGAATTTCCTAAAAGTTCTGCTTTTCATGTAGTAAAGTCAAAATTTTTCGTTAAATTCAATAATAATCCACAATAATATTTTTAAGCATGTTTTCAGACAAAGCTGGCCCAACATCTTTTATTCTGTATGCCCCCTTTCCCAGATTAATCCAATTACTTAAGATTTTAAATAAGGAAAAATAAACAGTTTCAAACACACAATACTAATGACCAGACACTTGGAAATAGCACTAACATCTCCAGAAAACAAGTGCTTTACAGCTTTTTTTTTTTTCCCTTTGATAATGAACATGCAAGCCTAAACTGCTTCCATAATTTAGCTTATTCATTAAAGACTTGTCAAAAGGACATCCAGGGGAATACTGAACAGAGCCCAAAGCTCTGCAACATGGTGCTGCTCAGCACTTTTGTGACACCCACTGCCGCGCTTGCGACCTTTGAAAAGAATGCCTGAAGGTCAGTTATACCCTGCAAGAGGTATTTCATAATTACAGGACCTTTACAGAATACATTTCATCATCATACACTCTATATTAAAAATGCTATAATCAAAACATTCAAATATACCTAAAAAAAAAGTGAAACGTTTCAGTTAAAGAGGGGGTGGAGAACACCTTCAAGCCAGGGCTTTCAATGAGTTCAATGTCTTTTTTCATAAATCTGCATCAATGATGCAGAATTTACACTTCAGTCGTTTGTCTCGAGCACCAGAAGAACACAATTGCCTCCTGCAAGCTCAGAACTTCAAATGGATTTTGTGATTGGTAATTTGTAATGGATTACAGTAGAATAAATAAAGTCAAGCTTTATTTTGCTCAGGCGTAAATAAAGCTCAGGACTTCACTAGAACCCCTGCCTCTCTCCGCATGCGCCCCTTCTCGTTGGACAGGGAGCTCTGATGGGATGCAGGAAGGGAGCAGTTGGTAACGTGATGATCGTTATTTCTCCTAGGACACGGAGTCAGTACCAGCAGGATGAGCACTCAGCTTCTCTTGCTTGAGGGAAGCTTCCCCACATGCTCGATAGGTTTCAAACAGCTCCATGTCCATATATACAGCCTCAATGCATTTGTGACCATTTCTGGTAAGCTGAGTAACATAAACAGCATTTCACATTGTTTCTAAGTGGGTCCCGAAAAACTGTTATTAAACTGAGTTGCAAATTACCGCTGAGTTTTGCGGACTGTGTGAAACCGTTCACCCTACCTCTATAAAACAAGCCAAGTTCATAGTGCTAGCGTATAACCATTAGTATTGAAGCAGAATCTCAACCATAGCTAAGTAGCATGTAAAAAAATAATAATAATAATCCAGCAGTGAGCTGTGCTTTCCCCCATTACACTGCCTGACGACCCACCCAGGCACAAAACCAGTTGGTGCCCAGGCACACCAGCTCCCGGAGCGGGCTCGCCCCCCAGCCCCAGAAATAGCAGTGTGAGCTGGGAGTGGGGCTGCCAAGGGGGGCAGAGACAGGCGCCGGCATTTGCATCAGCTCAGGCTGCCAGGAGCCTGGTGACAGGGTACGTAGCCAAAATAACAGACTGCTGTTGAAGGGGCAGTCATGTCCTCTGCCCTTCCTCCGAGTGTACCAGCACTCATGTCAGAAAACCTGCGTGTCCCATAGAAAAACCCGTACCGATGGAAGGGAGACCTGAGATCCCTTTTCTGCACAGTAGCCCCAGCTGACCTCAGATCAAAAGGCTACGTTCATACAGGCACAATGCAGCTAAAAGATGGCCTGGTCTCAGCAGAATATTGTTCTTTTAAATAGTCTGTGAATAGAAAGTATGAAGGACAGGCCTTCAAAGCAGGCAGACGCTGCTGCACATTGCCACAGGTGGCTAAACCAGAGGCTCGTGGACTTGCACCACTGGCAAGTGCTGGACTACATTTTAACATCAAGTATGATGGAAAATGTGAGGTGCTTTCTGACTGAGAAACACGGAAAACATAAGAACAGTTGTACTTTGAACCCCTTGTACTAGCTTGTTCAAAAATGGCAAGAAATGCCAGGGATCCTCCTAACCCTTGTGCAGAAAAACCACACCGGGGCCACTTCCCCAGGGGACAAGTCAAACCTGCAGCCCGGTGACTACCCGTGCCCGGCCGGCAGATGCTCGCGCCAAAATCCCACCTACAGGGTGACAAACAGAGCAGAATGATGGTAGCAGGAAAGCAGAAGAATATCAGTTTAGATTATTACACGTGGGAAAGAAAATAAAACTCAAGAAGTTGGTGATCTTTCTGAGAAGACTGCAGGGCTGGTGCTGGATCACCTCCTACGTCTGCACGATGGAGAGCAGCTCCTGGACAGACACACAGACAAAAGCAAGGGGGAAGGACTATAAGAAATAAAAGCTGAGAGTAGGCAAAAGCAGTGGGAGAATGACAACAGAAGCATTAGGAGAACACTCAAAAAGTTTATGTTCTGGTTTTGATTTACAGCAGCCGGTCTTGCAAGTCCAATCAGAGATAACTTTTTGGTACCAGCAGGAGACAAACCCCCGAACTCCAGGGGTAGTCGGATGTCCTGTTTGCCCAGCTGTCAGCATAAACTGGAAAAAAGTGCAACTTTCTGACCCTGACCCGTTTCCAGGCGTAGCCAACAGTGACTCATGTGCTTCACGGGCGACTCCATACNGAGAAAGTCTACAAATCCAGACATACAACTATGCATTTTGTCATTGACAGAAGCTCCAGCAAGTTCAATAGAGCTTTTTGTATTATCTATGCCCAGGAGCCTGAACCGACACCAAACTGCTGAAGAAGTGATCAGCTACTCATGTGTGTTACTGCAAATCCAGTTTTCTGTGTCCATCTGGACTCTGAACTTCACAGACTATGAAAATGGAAGTGAGACAAGAGCAAGCTTCAAGCTTTGCCTCCTGATCGCTTACTTCTGCTAATTGCCAGTTCTGGCATCTAGCACTTAACTAACAATAACAAAAAATTACGGCTTGAAGGCTCAGGATGCTGCTTGATGCATTGTCACACACCAGATGTCTTTTGTCCCAAGAAGAGCAGCTGATCTCTCCAGACTCATTCTGAAAAAGATTCTGACAAAATGACTAATATGGAAGAGTTATTTCTGGTTTGTTTGTTTGTTTTGATTTTCTCCTCCCCCAAATAACACAATTTATCCGTAGTCTTGACTTCAAAGAAGTCGGTCGCATTCCTAAAGGTTCCTTAGAGCACTACCTACCTATCTGTTAGCCGGCCTTTTGAAAGAACTGAGCCCACTTTTGCCACATTATTATCTGGGGCAGGGAAGAAGCGCCAAATCCCTCCTCTTTGGACTTACATCCCAAATAATGCTTTCAAAAAAACTGCGTGATTTCCTGTGACCCAGGAAATCCCAGGCAGCAGGCAGCCCACAAGGCAGATGTTTTTATGACAGAGAACGTGCCTAAGTCTTCAAAATAATCTGCCATCCTTTGCAAGAGTTTTAATAGCAATTTTTTGGTTAAAGCCACAGAGTTTTGATGTGGTTGGTCATGGAAACCTAAAAATATTTGGAAAACACTTAAGTTTCTACATAAGTCTTGTGACTCTTAAGAACAGACCAAAACCATCTCTCTCTAGCAGTCTTCATGCGATAACAGCACTCCAACATCTGACAAACAGATTTGGAGGAATAGATAAAGACTACACCAATTCCACAAATCCCTTGGGATTTAGAAGCACATTGCAGCAGTCAGGAGCAGAGTATGTTAGCAGAGAATCCTCAGCTCCAGGCTTTAGAGCAACTGCAAGAGGAAATACAAATAAATTACTGTTATGAACAGCACTAGCAAATTTGACATTAGTTGCTTTTTTAGTCCACGCGAGGGCTGAGGAGATGTATTGGTCTGGAATGGTTGCTCTGGACAAAGTCACAACAGGTTTGTTACAGTTTGAGCACAAAAGGACACTATTTCAGGGGAAAAAAGCACCCCTGAGATGACTTTAGATAACACAACTTTTGCTATCAGCATAAATATCTTCCAAGTCCCTCCCCTATAAACCAGTACAGTTTTATCCTAAGGCTGAACCAAACAGAGAGCTTCCAGTTGCTCAGGGAAAGGTCTATCCCATTTCTGCCACAGGGAGAGCACCGCTGCTGCCCCCCCAGCAGGCTCCTGTGCTCCTCCGACCACAAGTTAGAGCCACTCAGCTCACTAATTAACAATACTCCCTAAGTCAATTTACCTCAGTCAGATGAATATAAGCATGAGGACAGGTAGGTGGTAGGAGGGGAGGAAATGAGAGGACCAGGCTCTTAATTCAAGACCAACCAATACACAAGTCCCATTGGAATCTATCACTTCACATTAGAGATATACAGCTTGGATTTATAAACATCCCAAGGTCTTCAAACTACGCCGAAGACCATAACAATCAAGTTGCACAGAAAAGAGTTACTGCAACATTCCTAGTTTGAAAAACAAAGCCTGAAAATTTTGCAGAGTCTATGAATAAAAACAAAATTTGATTTCCTGCTTTCTGTAGACGAGTATGTCTTTTGGAATGGAAGAATTTGGAAGCACAAAGGGAACACAACCCGACACTAGCCTTCGGCTGAAGCTCCCCCGTGGCTGCAATTCAACTTCAGCTGCCAATGGTGCCTGTTTCCTCTGCCCAGCTTCACCAGCCCGTTTCCCCCTTTGAGCCAGCAGCCAATCGTCCAGATGCAGGTGATGCTCACGTAGCTGGTGGAACTAACACAATTTAGTTTTCAACCAGATCAGCTCCCTGATCCAGTTTTTAAGAGAGCCACATAAACACTGGAATCAGTGTATGGGAAGGGAGAGAACCACCTCCTGTGCCAGCCACCCACGCTCCGGGCACCCTAAAGCCACGGCAGAAGCTCAGGTGGGCTACAAACCATTCCCAGGCAGGCAGCTGCTGCCAGCAGAAGGTGCCACCTCCTCTGTCCCCAGCCTACATTCGGGCTGCCTCCCTTGAGCCAGCCCTGGCAGTCACCTCCAGCTATGATGAGCCCATCAGGGAGTCATACTAACAGAAAGCTAATCCTATCAAAATATATAAAAGGGGGGAAAAGAAAGAAAGAGCAGCCAGCACAATGGCGGTGGAGCAATGAATAATCAGAGTGGGTCTTACTCTTTTGGCAGAGGCTAATCGTTAAATCAGCTTACACTGTATCAAGTTATATATTTAGCATCTGGAAGTATCAGACATCGAAGCATTTCTCTCACTCTTGCTCTCCTCCTCCTTTTGCTTCCACCCAAAGGGAGCATGACTCTCACACCTCCAGGTAAGAGCCAGCTGCTGCCTTCGACACTGACAGCCCCGGAGGTGAGGGACATCCCACTGCCAGCAGCGTTAGGGAAACCTCGTCATGCAGCACTGAACGGTGTAAATGCTCTGAAGAGAGGCCAAGGAGAATTACCAGGATACAAGGAAGACACCAAGAATTACAGCTCTGAAACCATTTTTCCTCTATACTCTCTTAAACCTACTTTGCTGTTATGTCCCCAACAGAATACACTCTGGGGACAGCAACTGGCAGCTCCTCAAACAAACCTGTTGCTTGGCTGCAAAAGAGTTGCCATGTTTTATTGTTTGAAAATCCAGTAAGAATAGATCCTGATGTTTACCTTACTATGTATATATAATAAAAAGCATGAGGTTTTGATTCTCAGAATACAGAACACTTTACTCCAGATCCCTTCTCTCACCAAACTATGGAAGGATTTCCCTTCCACCCCATTTAACAGACCAGACCTAACAAAACCCCCGTTAACTCTGGGGAAGGTTCCAGATGTACGTTAAACACATTTGTTGGGCGATTGGTTCAGGCAGGATGTTCAGAAAAGTTGTAGCTCAAAGCTATAAAGTCTGTCTACAAAAGAATTACTGTATTTTAACAAAGCAGCTTTTCTTAAAAGCATGACTTCGTTCTGCTGCGGTCACACTAGTGTCATTCACGAACTGATAGAAGATAATCAAACAGAAAAGGAAGAGCCTGTCTTCAAGCTTCCTACTGAGTCTCAAAGGCGGTGGCATTGCAAGCACAGACACTTTATCAGAAAACTGTAAACGGATGCTCACCCTCTCAACTGGTCCTTGCTCCAATTGCCCTTTACCACACTGAGAGTTCAGGCATCTCGAATGCCCGGCTCTGTGCCTTCACCCTCGTGATTTGACTCCAAATGAACGGAAGAAGCCATCAGGAGGTACCTCACATAGTGAGCTGCCCAACTAGAAAACCATTTTTGAGCTTAACACAAACATGCAGATCCATGAAAACAATTCCATAGATGTATTACCTGCTTCCAAGTTTAACATATCTCTGATTACTTTGACAGCAACTACAATTCTTGTCAAACACAGCGATTTTCATACAAATATTGACTGTCTTGCAATCCCACCACCCTTCCTATAAGCATCTTCCCTTTTGCATACAGCCTTTATTTAGGTAAGAACATGAAATAAGTGTGCCAAGATAAAAAGGTTAATTCTAAAAAAAAAAACCGCACCAGTGAAAATGGATGTTTACAAGTATCAACCTGCTTTCCTGCCTCAGGTTGAAGAAAAAGCTATGGGGCTCCTGCACACCCAGCCATCAGCCAGGAGGAAACGGTTCTTAGCTGCAGGGACATCAAGGGCTGCCCTTCCTAAAACCCAAGCGCAAGACTCCTGTGGATCATCCATTTTGACATTCTTTTATTTCTCCAGAGCATGAAATACCTATTCAGCAGAGACGAAGTGCCAGCCTTATTTCTGTAGCTGGCGTAACCTAAAAAGTTGATGCTTTTGTTGGGGTGGAAGAAGGCAACTTCTTTGCTATTTCTCAAATGGGAGAAACTGTTGTCTTTCCAACAAGAGGCAGTAGGTGTTGGGGGAATGGAGGGTTCTTTTTTATTTTTAGACAGTATTTAATACTCGGGTGCCATAGCGCATAAACCTAGAAAAGCTCGGTTCCCTGGTCGATAGCCTTGTTTGTTGTGGATGTCAGGTTTGGAAGATCCGTGTATGTTTGCCCTCTACTGTAGGTGAACAGGCTCAAATATCAGTCAAGGACATTTAAAAATTGAATTCCTGACAAGTTTTGTGAAAGCAGGTCACTGCCTGGAGGAAAGAGACCTTCCCATCAGTGCAGATTTTGCTGCTGCCAAAGCATTCACAGGATTGGGTCATAAATGCTGCATAGCTTTACGAAGCAGGCAGGTGGTCTGACAATCTGCTGTTCTTCAATTCCAAGCTCTGAATAACTTTTTTCTTCTTCTTTTCTTTAAACCAAGTCCTACTGGACTAGTAAGCACAGAAAGATCTGGTTACACAGATGATGCATGCCTTTATATTTCGTGTTTGTCTTCAAAATGTTGCCTAGTTACTCCATAAACTATCATCAAACACTTAACACTATGAAGTGACTTGCAACAAACATCTCTAACAAGCATAACAGGAAGACTGACAGGCACAAGTTTGTTTGCTGAGTACCCGCCTCACTGCAGACCAAATATACCCTGACACACTTAAGCTCACCATGAGATTTCTGTTTATCCTACATTTCACCTCTGCCTTCAGTTGTGCAATAGTCTTCGCTATGTCCAGCTTCGTCGTTCGCTCTTCAATGTACCTTCCGCAACCTCACAAAGAGACGGGGGCAGGTGACAGGAATCCAGTCAGTATTTCACCAACAGTAACCCATTAAAGAGTCAGGTCAACTTTTCAGAAAGCATGTAATTTGCCAACACTACAAAGCTGACATTTCAAGTTATAATACCTAAATTTAATTAAGCCAGTACTGACCGTTTCAGGTAACCGAACCTACACAAGCCCAAAGTATCTGATGTGATACATCCACCAGTGCTAAAGAAGCTGCTGGACAATTATCATTGTCGGGTTATTCTCTTCGGGAGGTTTCAGATGACTAAAAGGAGGGAGACATCACAGGTATCTTCAAGAAAGGCAAGCAAGATCCTAGAAGCTGGAAGGAACCTCTTGGAGATCAGAGGTGATCAAGAGCACTGTCACTCTTTAGGGGAAAACCATCTCTCTTGATGTACCTTCAAACTGCATTCATCTTTTTCTTCTTGCCTTGTCATTATCAGCTTATCCATCTGTTTGTAGGGTTTTCACCTCCAAGTCTTATTTCTTTGAAACTGTCAAGCAATCAACCTGCAGAAGTTCTCATTCTTTGTCTTAAAATGTGTAACATTATAACTTACACTAGAAGTAGGATCAAATTCAGGTGCATTCCGCTCCTCACCGGTATCCAGTGGGTTTAAGATTTAGAATAATAATATTTATCAGTTTTGCTTCACCAGTGCTCAGACACTTTTCCCACAAAACACTGAAAGCCCCCAGGGTTGGCTCAGACACCACTCCATGAGGAATCACACCAAAATTCTCCCTCCAGCCCAATGCCGTCCACTTCAAAGCCAAATACAACAGCACTGGTTTAAATGAATTACAAATTCCCAACTTTGCCTGGTCCCCTAGTATTTCCCACGTAGCATGATACAAGACACGAGCAGCCAGCGTCTCCTACATTTCCTCTGCCTAGAAACCAGCCCATGTGAGAAAGCCGTCAGGCTCAACTGCCACAAACCACTTTTGGCAGCCCAGTATTTCATTCTTGCCTCTTTAGTGTACTGTGGCTAATTACTCCAAGACACCTCCAAGGTTTTAGCGAAGGGCTGAGAAAGCACCTCCTCACTGAGGGATGGGCGTATGGATGTAGACATTCTAGAGGAGTTCTTGCCATTTGTGAAGTTAAAATAACAAAAGCTTTTAAAAATAGCATGTGGTGCTAGCCCTTACTCTGAAAGATGTGAGATTTGAGATAAATCACAACAGCCATGCTTCAGTTTTGCTTGCTGGCTGACTGCGAAGTAGGCCAAGTTAATTATTGTTAAATGAAGCATAGCAGAGGTCAGTCAAACCCAAGTCACAGTTTACCCTGCAACTCATTTACGGTGAACCGTGGCACTGAATACAAGTATTTCTTGCATGGCTACAGCAGGCTTCCTGACCACGCTCATTATTCGCTCGCTCACCCCAGACAGCTCAAGCTGCTGCACAAGCGGCCAGTGCTGACACAGTGCGAGTGGCCAACCCAACACAGCACCGTCAGACCCTGGAAGAATAAGCCAAGCTATGAATTGAGGCTATTTTAGAAGTCACGAGTTCGGTATTTGCAACGTTAGCTTGAAATCATCCAAATTCCTAAAGAAAAAATTGTGGCATTTGTTTTCAGAGTTGCTAGCCAGGGCTGAATCAGCACAACAGGAGAAAACAAATAGCTGCCAGACTATGTCCTGCCCACTTAACGAAACTGTGGGTAGCTTCTCCATTACATACCAGATAGACTCTGAATTATCTTTTTCGATTCTCATTGAGTTTGAAGAAGCTCAAACATGGTTTATGTTTTCACAGGAAGTTTTTCACTACCTTTATCAAGAGAAGCTTTAGGAAGTCTAACTTAGGAATTAAAACAGTTGCTACATTTGTGAGCAGAAGTTAACNGACCACCACTGCTTCGACAAGGCCCTTGTCATGATTCTATGATTCTATCAATCCATACCTGTTGCACTGTACAAACAGCTGGACACACAGAGGGAAACAGCTCCCACTGCAAGCGTGCTCTCGCTGCACCACCCCACCAGCCCGACAGCCTCTGGGACTGAGTCACCCGCGCAGCCAGCCACGGGTTCTCACAGAAGCCTTTATGCACCTTGGCTGAAGGGCAGTCACAACCCATAAGGCAGCAACTTCTTAAAGTGCTCCTGCCAGAGCTGCAAGGACTTGCTCGCTTACGCTTATTGTTCCACAGATGACAGAGGTGAGCCCTCCTCAGCCTTCTGGATTTGTGGCTCCTGAAGGGCTTGCCCAGTGGAAATGAGCAGGTCCTAAATCTTCTACGCAGGCCGCCCCTGTGTGTACTTTTCAGGTTTTATTTGCAGGCTGCTTAGAAGTAACCTAAGATTAGTAGTAGTTGGCAAGACTCAGGCTGGAAAAGGTTTATTTACACTGTAGAGTATGCAGCATAGCAGTGGTTTCTGTTCTCCATCAACCCTGCTTCAGCTGTTCTGCTCCCCGTGTAGTACAATTTTGCTTAGACAAAGATTACATTGTCAACCGAAACAATGATTCAAGGAGGTCCTTTAACTGCAATATCTGCCATTTAAGCTCACTCATTTAGCTTCTGCTGTTCTCCTTCCCAAACAACTAATCAAGCACAAACCACTTAACAAACCTGGCTGCGAACCAGCTTTCGCTCTAGCGAGCTCTTCCCAGATTGCGGTATTACGCCTGAACTCCACAAGTTTGGAGGGGTAGCAAGTACGATACCAGCACAAAACTGGCTTTCTAACTTCAGCACAGCATGCTCAGCGGTGCGGCTTTTTGTCCTTAGTCCCACACAGGACAGGACACAGGCCATCGGCACATCACCCCACCCCGATAAGGTCGGCCGCACTGTACACCCCAGCGATGGGGACACAGCGCCCAGCAACAGATAGGCTAAAAAGCGTATTTTTGGTGGGTATTTTTTAAGACCCATAACAAGCCTTTTGATGAGTACGTTTATCTGAAAGTACTTTTAAGTCCAGATTTGCTGTATGAACTCCTTATTCCTCTGTTCAGCAGTGGAGTCGTTACTTCCTCCACTCACTGAACACTGTAAGTAGTTCTAAAACGTTTTCCCAGGAGAACCTGTAAAAACCCCTGCCACAGTCTCCGGAGACATTTCAGAAGACAAAAGCTCCTGAGCTTCCACCACTTTACATACCAAACTGCTGAGGTACAGCACAACCAACTTCATATGCTGGGCAATGTTTAAGATAAACATTTGTCTACAATTTGGATTATTTTTTTTGCGGGGGGAGGGGGATAGCGTGGTGGATATCTCAAGTTAAGTGAGCCAGTTCAAACATTAAATTCCTTTCCTCAAATGACCTGAGTTAATTCTACTTTCTAAGATTTTAAACACAGATTTCTTTTATGTTTGACTCGGAATAGTTTTTAGAGAAGTTCAACAATTCAGAGGACAAACACCACACTCTCCCTACCCTCTGGTGCCTAAATAGCCATGAAGTTCTCAATAAATTCTATTTCAGCACAACAATTTGAAATTGCACAATATAAATTCATCCTTCAGCTTTTAAAGCAAAATTCACAGGTATATTCAGATCTCCTTTCCTTTGCAGGAAAGACGTTGACCTTCATTGCTTTAAGGTCAAAAGAGCTTTTACTCACATGCATCTGTGTGCACACACAGGCCTTTTCTTCTGCCCTTTGCCATTTTTCTAAAAATGAGCATCATCTATTCCTTGTGCTGTTTACAGGGGGGAAATCCTTGAAATCCTCTTCTCTCTCCCTTGAGCATATGAACCCGACACAAACAGATTTTCTGGAAGTACAAAGCACTAACGTTCATCTGATGGTTTCACTGTACCTGCTGATAAATAGATTAATTCTTCCCTACTCAGAAATGGTCATGAACAATCATTGTTTACACGTTGGCTTCAATTGGTGGGGTTTTTTCTACGTAGCTTAATACTGTTTCCATCTAAAAATCTGGTGTACGTTTGTCTAAGGGAGGGTCGTAACATCTCCCTATGGAGAGCAGGAGGGGAACAGGAGGAGCCTTAGTCTTCAGTAAGAAAGGGGGGAGAAGAACAAGGATAGGAGAAAGGAGAGAATAATCACTGTAGGAATTTTTGACCCAGTAAGTAGTCGGAATTCATTCCTATACTAAAGGCAATGTTTCCCTGTGGTTTTGTGGAGAAAAAGTTAGGTTCATCTTTTAGATGGGGAACATCGCCATGAACAGCTACTGCTTTAAAAAGAGATATAATGACATTTTACCAGTTGCCTCTTCTCAGCAAGTTTCACACTTCAGTTTAGTAAGAAATACTACTTATGGGAAGCACCCCAATAAAGACTAATTAAGCTCCGGGCAGTCATAACAAACTTACAGCTGTGCCACAGTGTCTAATAGTCTCATCAGTCTCCGAAAAGCCAGCTGCAGCAGCCACTGCGCTCCCCACGCTGCCGGGAGGCACCACTGCCCCATCGCACTCCACAACCCTCCAGTGGGCAGCAGCCACGGACTACCACCGTTCACTCCGCACGCACTTTTATACGCGGGCTACAAAGCAAGACAGGCCTCATGTAAATGAGAATCGGTATCGCACACTCCAACAGCAGAAACGCAAGGACCAAAATTAGCAAGTAAGGACAATTTTCCAGAACGCTTTCCCAGCACCCAGCAAATTCTCCTGCAATTTCCTGATCCATCATCCTCAAACTTCAAGTTCATGAATTCCTCAAATTGCTTCTTTGGATGAGCATAGGCTTTCAGCACCCAGTACATCCTGAGGCGCGGACTAGCACAGCTTAGCTATGCTGTTAAAAAAATTGCTTCTTTTTGTTGTTTTGAATATGTCACTTGTGAATTCCCAGTAATGACCCTTTGTTCTTGCAGAGGAAGAGACGGGGTGGGAGGAGGATCACCACTCCCTCTCCCTGTGCCGCTTCACATTTAGACTTCTGTTATAGCTGACCTGAATTATTATTTCAGTGCTGAATAGTTTTGATGATTTCAGTTGTTCTTTGACTGTTTTCCTGTCATATTTCCTCTTCACCCAAAGCAGGGAAAAGCCAGAGCTACACGGTGCTGAAGATAAAATGTTTTGTAAGTAAGTCTATGGCAAACGTGTCTCCTGGTTTGATCCCCTTTCCAGTTACTCCTCCCGTTCTCTACCCGATTTACAACCATTGCTGACCACTGAATTTACGTTTCCACAGATCTAGGGCTCCTACCCAAGCAGAAACAGCTCCAACTCCCCTGAAGTTCATTCTCCCCAGTACACCCCACACATGCTGCTCCACAACAGCAGCCTTGTACCGTTTTTAACCCTCTGTACACCCCGAGATACAGTTCTCCACACCAGGCTCTCATTTTTGTTACTCTGCGTAACAGTATAAGCCAAGCATCCTGTCACAACCGCATCTCTCTTCCGGACAAGAAGTTTATAAGTGAGAAGCATGAACACCAGCACATGTTCCACAGGGTTCTCAGCAGTAAATCTGGCAAACCGTAAGCGCAGAAAACAATGGACAAGATTGGTCAATCTTTAACCAGTTCTTTACATGTATGAAGGCTTTTCCTTATATTGCAGTTACTTAAGGGCCTCTGGTTAGGGTCATTATCAAATTACTTTAGGAAAGCCACACAGATCATATCAGACAGCCCTCCCTTGTGCCTACAGATTCATTCACAGATCAGTGCCTTAGCAAGGCATAGCTTCTCTATAAAAAACCCATATGGAGTCTTTATAAATCATTATATGCATTTGTATACTCCTGCAAAGGCTAGTTTCATACTGTGGAACAGTTTCTACCAGCATGTTTGGCGCGGATCACAAGCATGCTGGTCTTCATCTTCCCAGATCTGAAACGGGATCTCAAAACAACGGCATGCTGCAGCTAACACCGGGGAGCTTTGGTACCAAGTGGTTTGTACCAAATGTTCCCGTGCAGCACAGTTAGCTGGTCACCCGTTCCACCTCTGAGCTTAAGAATTTGGTTCTTGCAGTTTGCTACCACCATTTTTCTATTTACTAATCCTTCAATTTGAGATTGCCTGTTGTTTTGCTCCAAGGAACGTTCCCAACCTGAAAACTTCATGGAATCCCAGGTTGGAAGGGACCTCAGGAATCACAGAATGGTTCGGGTTGGAAGGGACCTTAAAGATCATCTCGTTACACCCCCTGCCCTGGGCAGGGACACCTCCCACCCAGACCAGGCTGCTCCAAGCCCCATCACCTTGTCCAGCCTTTCCTGGCACAGGCACAGTCCGGACAAGACGGCCCAGCACCCTACCCAGCCAAATCTTAAAGGCGTCCAGTGATGGGGAATCCGCAACTTCCCCAGGGAGATTATTCCAATGGCTGATTGTTCTCATTGTGAAAAATAATCCTCTTGTGTCCAGTCGGAATCTCTCCAAGAGTAACTTGTACCCATTACCCCTTGCCAGACTTTCCCAAGCCACTTCATAACAGATACACATAGAAAGAGGTAGTTGTATTTTATTCCTGCTTTTTCTTCCGACTTTTCTTTCTACACACCATCTTATGGCTTTACCATCACTTGGAAAAAGCCCTAAAATAAAAAAGAATTTTAGCATCTCAGAGTATTCAGAAAGCCATGAGCTTTTATTCACCCTGATTTAGGAAACAGCAGGCCAGAGGTGCACGCCTTGCAACTCTGAATCACTGGGGGAGGTACACAAAGCCCGTCAAGAGCACCTAAGCAGCCAAATTCCTGAAAGCATCAAGTGTGGGCAGGTGAAAAGAAGCTAGAGATACACTGAGCTGTAAATTGGCAGTCACGTCGGTGAAGCAAGCCTCGGGTTACTGGAGACGGAGCAGAACACCACCAGCCCCTCACGGCTTCTCTCCGCTCGCCAAGCGATAAAGATTGCTCCTACTTCTTGTGGCTTCCCTGCCAGAGCATAACAAAGCAATTTCAGTAAAGAGGAAGGGGGAGGAAAAAGGAGCTACTGCAATTGCTATCAGTAGCAGTTAGAGCATAGCTGAACTCTGAGTTCAACACCCCAGAGGAATGCAGACAGGACTGACAAAAACCAGTTATTGTGCAAAACACACCAGACCCAGCAGTGCTGCTACGGTGCTATGTGCTGACAAGATCAGAATACATTTAAGTCTCTGTTGCACAAGCAATGCTGTCTTGATGCATGTCATCCGAAGGCTAAAGCCAAGCAGAAGTGAATTATCCATTTCACAACTACCTAGAAATGAATGGAGTTTAATTTAAGCTAAAGCTTCAGAGTAGAAGCAGGTGCTGGCTGAGGAACATGCGCAAAGTGATTCATCTCAGGAATGATTTCCTAAGTTGGATGCACTTGGTGGTGAATTCCTGTCTGTAGGCTAGCACAGTCACAATTCAATCATGAGGTCAGCTTGCATAGCAAGTTTGAAAATTAAAATCATCATCATTTGGTCAGAACATCAACCAAAAAGACCATGGAACGGGCCAATCTGCTGCCACGCTGTACTTCAGAAGTGGGGAGAAAACAGTCGAGGCACCAAAGAAACTTCAGAATTCTCTATATAACTATCGTCAGCCCTGTCTTATTTTTAAATACAAGAAAGTTACTTCTTGAAGTGGTTGACTTAATTTTTTTTGCATAATTTCAAGTAACACTTCTAAGCAACCGAGGCTTAAGAAAAGTTGTTTACTGTAAATATCATTATGCCTAATTGAGGTGCAGATGATCTACTAAGGTCCCTTCCAACCCTGTGATTCTGTGATTCTGTAATTAAGTTTGTAACCTTGAGGTTGAACACCAAGAAAGAGCAGGGATCCAAACACATTTTTACACAGAGAAGGACAAAGGTTAGCAACGGTTGTCACAAGCACTAAAGTGCTAAAAAAAGACATGGCAGTATACTATTGTTTGGTTCTAGAAACTAACTTAACCGAGTTTGTTCAGTAAGCAATCGCTACTGGTCTTGTTCAGAGCTGGTCTAACAAGGCACAACAATTTAAATCATGAGAATAACTTCCCAGTCCCTGAAGAACACAGATTTAATACCAGGAGACAGAAGTGAAGAGCAAGGGGACGGAGATGAAATACTGTGCAATAGGTTCAGCTGACACAAGCATTTCTCATTTTACTTCAAATTCAAAAATAATGAGGTGGAAGACTGTTTCGGCCTGATGGATTTCAGTTTTTTCTACCTAATTTCTTACTTCTAGAATCTCTTCCCTTCCACTCAACCATTAAGACCACTGTATACCACATTCCTCCCGGTACAAACCAATCATTGGTTTTGGTTAAGGTCATTGTCACCTAAGTATTTCTATTCCGCAGCAGTCCCATGGGACAAAGTGAAAACACAGAAATCACAGTGTAACAATAAAGAGACCTGTAAATCCTTCACATCACCTTTACCAAGCTGCTAGTTCTACTTAGACTGGCCACCCTGAACTTTGGAACCAGTTCAAAAGCTTTGGGGTATCTTTTGATAAGTCAAGAAGTAATGAAAATATCAAGAATGTTAACTGCACATACAACAGGTTCTATATACTCCTCCCATAACAGAAAGTGCTAATTATCAGTCCCAGGCTTTTTAGTCTCAGAGCAATTTGTTTTTCCTCTTCCACTTGAAGATTTAACAGACCTTTAAAGATAAAAGCTGTCATACTATAGTTTCAATTCTTTTCTTCCACATCTTTANGTTAAAGCAAATCCTAGTCCCTGACAAAGCATTTTCTTCTTCTCACTGCCTGTAACTTTTAGCAGTACAGAAGCACAGTAGCCAGTCTTGCAAATTGTATTACCAAACAGAATTAAGGTCAATGTTGTCACAGGGATTAGGATACCAATTCCTTACAACCATGTCAACTGTCCAGCAGCCGTGAAAGCTCAGTCTGGCTACCTTTTGTGAAGCACGTCAGCTCCAACCCTACGCACTCACGCATTTCAATTCTGTCTGGGGCTAAACAATTTCCACATGCCCAGAAGCCCCTGGGTTACGTGCGCTTACTGCTTCAGCATGACATTAGGAAAATGAAGAGAAAGCACAGGAGAAATCCACTAAGTCACCTGTGAAGTAACACTTACCCTACTGCCACACTACTTTGAAAAATAATTACCAGGGGAGAGAGAGGAAATCCAGTACATAAAGCTGAATTGCATGTTATTATCTTCTGAGGTCAAGGCACTAGGTAACGAGTCTTTTCCTGAAGAGAAATCCTGACTGTCACAACCAGAACACACCCAAAGTCTTGCTTGTTTTTAATAACGCTGTGTTCACACTCAGTCTTTACTGAGTCTTGCAGCAAAGGCCACACTCAGGAGATCCAGCAATTAATGAGGTTTGGTTTTCCTTGCTAAACTCACCTCAAATCCCTGGTGCCCACAGCTGCCCCACCGCTGAACTGCTCCACTGCAACACCCGGCCATTAAAAACAATCCTGCACCTTCCTCTTTCTTCTGATGGCTTACACTGATTCAGTACATCTCCCCGGAGAATACCATTCCCTCTCCAAAGTGGCAAACTGGGCCTCTTGAACATGCTCTGGTTTACGGCCCCTTTGTCCTCCAGCTTCAGCAAGCACTGAAATAGATCTCCAGCCCCTTCTCCTCCCCACCGCAGGGTGCAATGAGAGCCCACCTGTGGGGCTGTGGGGCTAAAGGGCCACCAGAACAGGCAATTCTTTGAGGGGACAAGCAGTTTGATGCCAGGCAGTTCACGGTGCTGCCATGTAACCTTTTTCCAACAGAGCGCACGCTGAAGCACAGTGCTCCCTTCACAGCACCAGTTTAACAACATGGAGCATTTCCAGCAACATTTAAGACAAGGAATAACTATTGAGATGCACATGTCAGTTGTTTCTGCTGACTGAAAACCTTTTGCTTTCATAATCTACAACAGAAAAATCTATGTTTTGTTGTTTAAGCATAAATATTTTAAATATACATAACTTCAGATTAGTAGAACTTTATCTCTAATCATGCACGCTCTCAATTCAAGCACGAAGGCTTGAAGACACGGAATAACAGTTTACCCCATGTACCCAATTAACAGCACAGAAAAAAATATGTTTTAAGAAATCAGATTGTTCAGACTCACAGCTCAGGTCCAGGTACCCTGTTAATGGGCATAAGCACGTCTCACAAACACCTAAAACATTAGTAGTTTGTAATTATCTACAAGGAAAGAAAATACGATTATACTGAACAAGATACCACTTAATAGGCTAGAAAAACACAGCCCAACCACCTTCATTGACTCAAAATAGCAGCAAATATACTTCTATAAGGGTATGGTCACATTATCCAGAGGAACTGTATTCCTATGGCTTCAATTTCAGGTTTAAATCCTAATAATTAAACACTAGTTGTCAAATACTGGAAATACAAAAGTCATTCCTATCAAATGAAACCTATGAATACGCTGTGATAGTGATAACAGGACTTGCAAAAACACTGGAAAAAACTAACCTCCCCTACCCCACACTCTGTACCAACTACGTGCACAAACACAGACACGAACTCCAGAAGAACAGTTTTCTAGTTATGTGTTAGTTACTTATCAGCAAAAGCATCTTGGTCAAAGATTATGGGGCAAATAAATGCAATCAGAGACCTCTGATGACTTAATCCAAAGTGTGATTAACGCAGCTAGTTCTTGGTTAGAGACCCACTTCTACTAACCAGCAGTTTCTGATGCACGTTTTTTGTTTCTTTACTTAATGACTAAAGTCTGGCAAAACGTAAGGCACAGTTAGAAGACGAAGGACACTTTGTCCATTATGTTCAGTGCTTGGATCGCAGGGAAACTCTAGCTCTCCCTGCCAAATTCTAGGCATGCTCAGTTGTCGACCTTGTGTGGTCACTGATGAACAGAAAATAAGTTGAATGTTGCAATAATCTACTGTTAAGGCAAGTGTCATTTGATGCTCTAATGACTAGAAAATCTTAGTTGTTGTAATTGCAAGTTTTATTTATATGTAGACTTAAATTCAGTCCCTGAAGCACCTCTTCATCTCTCTGCACCAGGTCCCATCTAGAGGCTGTGGGGCGAGAGGGACCAGCACTGAGCAGCGTTAGTGCCCGCTCTACACAAACGCTCACTCGTCATTCTCATCGTGACTGATCACTCTTGCACAAGGCTATGTGAAGCCAGGGCGATTGTACAAAATCACTAATATAAACAGCAGCAAGTCTCATACTTCACGCAAGCGTATCTCTGAGTCTGCAAACCACCTTCCCCCTAAAGGAAGCAATGCCTGCAAACAGTTTCACAAGTCCGTTATAAACTCAGAAGCAGCATGTTTGTCTCTTCCTCTGATCAAACCCAATCAGGCAAGAACATTTGCTTGGTAAAATATTTGCCAAGCACAAATCAGCTAATGCTTGTTCTAGAGTTTGTACTTATCCTTGTCAATGCAGTTGTGGAGACAAGCCATCAATGTAAAGTTCACTGCCTGATTACAATCACCCCCTAAAATACACAGGGAGTAGCTCTGTGCAGGTGAAGGGCACTAGAAACAGATTTAGTTAACCTCAAAGAAGTTATTTCCTAACAATTTGATCCTGTTGCATAGTTTTCACTTATTCTTATTTCACAGAATCATGGAATTTCAGGGTTGGAAGGGAAGTATTTCATAGTATTTTAATCTATGGCTTCATTCTTTCAGCTGAAAAGAATTCAGACAATCAAAATCAAAAAGAAAGCAAGCACAAAGATACAAAGATTTCATATAAAATATAAACCTCAATATACCAGTATGGAAAGAAATATCACGTAAACAAATACCACGTGATTTTTTTTTTATTTCAACTTCCAAAAATAGTAAAACTTGTACACGTAGCAAGATCTCCAGAGATAGAAATCAGTATTAGTGCAGTACGTGACCAAATATATAGAGCACTGGCAGTGTGATAACTACTGACATTGACTTACTTTATTAGAGGACACTGGTCTCAAGAACTTTTCAGAAGTTCTTGAAACAATTTCAAAAGATATTGTGCTTTTAGAGTGGGAAGCCCTTATCCACAAACCACTTGAGACTGCTAGGAATAAACTCCTTAAAATAACCTGAAAGTTTGCTCTATTCTACATACACTTGTTGTTCAGGGTCCTCTGATCTGAGCTGTTGGAGGCTGTTGTTCTGGTCAAGAGGCCATAGGGTTTTTTCTTCTTTCATTAAAACAAAACAAAAAAAAGGGTAAAACCAGAGCCCCAAATATCCACTGAGAAGTGTGACAACTCTTGGTGACCCCAATTTGCTGCTCTTCCATTGCTTGCCCCTGCATCACTCTGCTCCGTGAAAACAGCATCGTTCCCTCTGGGGTGAAAGAGCACTGGGCAATCCAGCAACCTGGAGTTTATTATTAAGCAGCCCTAGAGACAAAGGCACAACTGAAGAAACACTTACAGTGATTTATTTCAAGACAGGAAATGTCTTTTTTCAAAAAGATTTACATTTAAATGGTTGGTTTAACCTGGTAGCAGAACGAGTGTTTTCCTAGTTTGTGTGAAGTAGGTCAAATAGCTTTTAACGCACTTCCAGCACAGCTAGACCCGGTCTAGAGCAGAAAACACGGGGAATTTTTCAGACCTGCCTCTTTATTACACACATTTTTTTAGATACAACTTTTTTTAGCTGCTGGTGTGCCCAGACCAGTAAAACAGCCACCTAAATATGAACCATAATTGGACAGTGTGAGCTGTGCTGCTAACATACTATGCCAGAAGTACAGTTTTACAAGTCGAACACCATAGATTTATTTCAACACATTTATATAACGTCAAATTCACAGTTTTCATATTTGTCCAGCACAGCCTCAAAGCCAAAATTCAAAGCACGTGCCCAACATTAACTTATTATTCTCTGTTCTACTACAGACGTGACCTATACGAGTTTCAAGAAAAAAAAATCAAGGTTCAGCATGTCCCTGACCCCTTTTTGAACTCGCACATACTATTGTTTCATTGTCACTTCAGATTATTTGTCAGTTGCCAAAACACCAACATTTTGATAGAATCAGAGAGACAAGTCCTTAACATACTTTAGCTTTCCCTTTTCAATTACACTTTTTCATTCTGACTGCATTCAAAGCCAGTGCACTAACATCTTTTGACATGATTTTTATCTTTTTTTTTAAGAGGAAAGTATTTCTAGTACAACTTTCAGCACCAGCAGCTGGCACAGAACGCTTCCTATTAGCATTATTTTGCCTCTGTGCCTCAGCAAGTCAGACAAATATGCCAACAGAGGTCAATCTCCAAGTTATTATATTCTGAAAGTTTAAGGTTCTAGACAAGAAAGCTTTTTTTCTCCTCCCTTTAATTATTAGATAAGAACCCGATTGTGTTAGAAATTACTATAAAACTTGATAATGAACCTCCTGAGTTTTAGGTACGTTACAAAGAGTTGTCAACTAACTGTTAAGTAACACTTAACTAATTCTTACCTTGTAGCATGCATCTGTACGCAGATTCAGATATTGCATAAATGTGCGGTGGCATTTCATGGCGCTTCTTCCCTCTGTACATCTCGATAATATTTTCTGAGTAAATCGGGAGGTTCTTGTAAGGATTTATAACTACGCAGAACAGCCCTGAATAGGTCTTAAAAAGAAAACAAAACAAACATCTCTGTTAGTAAACATTATTGCAATAAAGCCATAAAGAGAAGAAAACTTCTTTCACAGGTTCTATAATATTTATCTTCAAACAAAAGTAAGGTCCATTTTGTTGAGCAACTCAAAGTACCTGCTGTATTCCAATTAGTGGTGTCTAGTTCTCTTAACATGTGCTTTAGTTACCTGCATAAAAAGTAATTTAAAGATAATAAGCACGAGTAAATATGAAGTAGAGCATTTGATCTCTTTCCCCACAGATATTTAAATCTCTTCCATTTGCCAAGTTACAGGATTTATGGAAATCTCTGATGTTCAACTCCTTCAGTAAAATGTGCAAAGTTATTTTCTCATTTTTGAAGGAACTGATCATCTCAGTCTAGTAACTAATTTGGAAAAGGAAAAAGCCCATTTCAAACCATCACCATTTCTGCTATCCTACTACTCTCCTATTTGTACACCTTTCCTGCTCATCAGCCTTTCTCAATCCCAGAGCAGTCTCCTGCCGAGTCATTCCCTGCCCAGCCGATGGGCAGCCTGGCAGCAGGCACCGCGGAGGACGTTTCAAACTCTGCTTTTAGACTTGACACTGAACAGAAGTCACCAGGACTACTACACCATCAAGAAACTCAAGAACAAATTTTACATTGCTTGTTTCATTGACTTTTATTGAAGCGTTTCCATTTAGTCAAAAAATGCCTAGAGTTTTACAAAATTGAGCACACATCGCAAACGATACCTACAGGTCCACATTTCCCTGTGAACAAAGTATCAAAGACTACTTTAGAAGAGTTCAATCTCTGCTCCATAGGAGGAAGTTATCATATAAATATACATAAAAGCCTGGAGAAAATATAATAAGAAAAACATTCAGCCTGAAGAAAAGGAGGTTGAGGGGAGACCTTCTTGCTCTCTACAACTCCCTGAAAGGAGGGTGTAAAGAAGTGCGGGTTGGTCTCTTCTCCCAAGGAGCAGGTGATGGGACGAGAGGAAACAGCCTCAAGTTGCTCCAGGAGAGGTTTAGATTGGAAATTAGGAACAGTTTTTTACACTGAAAGGGTTGTCAAGCCTTGGAACAGGCTGCCCAGGGAAGGGGTTGAGCCACCATCCCTGGAGGTATTTAAAAGCCAGGCAGACGTGGTGCTCAGAGATACGGTTTAGTGATGGTTTTGTCAGTGTGAGGTGGATGGTTGGACTCGATGATCTGAAAGGTCTCTTCCAACCTGGCAATTCTATGATTCTATGAAAGAAAGATGCTTACAGTCAGCCACCGATGCCGTGTTATCTGGGAGGGACAGGTGAGCCTGGTCTGGCTGTACATGCCTCAGGAGGGATGAGAGGTTACGCTCACTGACAGGCAGTTCTGCACCATGCAAAAGCCAGAGTTAATCCATGGCGCTTCCCTCAACCAAGGCATCCGGGTGGCTCTTGCCTTTTCAGAATCACCCTGAGTCGATGGGTTTTTAAGAAAGCAAAATCTCTTCATTCACCTTTATTTCACTGCATGCTTTGAAAGCGTATTTTTTGGTCACTAATATTATTCACATCTTTACTAGCACAGGAACATTTTGATAGAAACAGTATCTTTCCGAATGTCAGGAAAACTGGGTTTCTTACCTTTGCAGGATGAGGGAAGAGAAAGAATGGAGACAGTAAGCAGACAGCATTAACAGCTGTTGAGAGTCTACAGTATTCAGCAGGTAACTCATGATTCTTATCACATCCCTTGATTTAAAAAAAAAATATTTCTGATACATTTATATGAACAAAGTAGCTGGGATTCCTGATCTGCTTGGTTTTTTTAATATGTAAAAGGTTTTATTTGGAGGAAAAGGTGTCCTGTTCTTTCTACGCCTACAAGGGATTCTGGAAAGACAGACAGAAGGTGATCTCTGAATTGAGTCAGGAGCACCATCAGTAAAGCAAAAGAACTTGGTTTTATGCCAGATGTCTTGACATAAGGACATTTGATGTCCTTATAGGAAAATAGTTGGCTCAGATCTGCTGGACGATAAGCAGCTGCAGTGCCTTACTGAGCCAAACATTCTTGGTAATAAGGTATTTATTTCTCAAGAGAAAGGAAACAGATGTTATCAGGTCAACTGACCCAAGCATAAAGAACAACTTATCAGTCATTAACTGAATGTAAATGTGGGTCTCTTGGCGAGTGGGCAGTTCCTCCCAGCCTCACATTCCTACCACTGTCCCTCCTGCCAGCACCGCTGCCCTTGCAGTAACTGACCCAGCTGGATACTACTCAAAATAAATTTCAAAAATAATTGGTTGGTAATAGAATCAATTCCCTGACCAAACTCCTTCATGGCCACTAGTGATACTGTAGGGGACAGGGAAGGCAGGACAGTTATTTTAATAGCATGGTACACATGACCAAGGAACCAATTAGCTGGTAAATACTGGATCTACGTCCCTACCACCCATCTTCCCTGTTGTGCTCAACTGGGTCACCCCATTCATCTACAGTTACTATGGGTGACACGAAGGCATTGAGAATTACCACAAGCCCAGTTTCCATTCTAGCCTTCAAATAAGGATAACCAGAAGGCAGGCACACATCCAGCGCGCCCATTGTACGATCACCAGCTCAGAATCACTGAACAGCACCTCTGCCATCTTTCTTCTCTACAGCCACATCTAATGGAAAAAAAGACTTATTGCTGACTGCAGAGGAGATCTGGTCATAAGCAAGAATTCACACAGCCAAAGTCCATTTCCAGATCTGTCCAAACACCCTCTGACCAGTGCAAGGGCAGGACCATTTGCTCAAGCCAGAAGACCCCTTTCCTCCAGGATGATTCTGGACTCTCTCATCCACCGGCACTTCTGAGCCCTGACCTGATTTTTACCCACCAGCTTGAGAGACGCACAGTTTACCTCCACTGGATGCTGTTCTGCATCTTAATGGGCACAGGAACTCAAAACAGTGACGGATGGTTATGCTGTAAGGGTCCTGCTGCAGGTACTAGCAACATTACAGAGTCATCCTTGTTCAAGAGCAACACCTCTTTCTCTGCAAATTCATTTAAGACTTTTATCGGTTGTTTTGGTCTGTTTATGTTCACAAAGGAAGGTTGTTGGTTCTTTCCCCAGTATCACTGCCCTTCCCTAGGCATGAAAAAACTGACCCAGTAAGTTAAAAAAAACACAACAACCCAACACACAACACAAAGTTAAGTGCTAGGATAAGAACAGCTACTTGAAGATTAGCCTTCCTTCCTACCCTCTTCCTTGTGTTTGTTTTCCCAACACAGACATGGAGCAAATGTTATCACTATTTATCTACATAAAGAATTAAAATTTATAAAAACGAACATAACAATCCTTCAGACCTCTAGTGATGATGCCTAACCTGGAAGTCTTTCTAGGCTATTTCCCAATGCAGTAATTGGATGAACCTGGAATGATCAGAATAAGCAGAGTCCAACTGGATGCTGACGTAACTCAGCCAATCTAGAGGAAGAGCCGCAGAAGTCCTGGGCAAGTGAAAAGGGTATTTAAGAGGCTTTATGCTAAACAGGACCAAATTTGAAGTTGTGAAGCACAAAATTCTACAGTTTCACCAGTGCTGGGGTTCGTTTATTTGAAACTAAATCTAAAGGACTGGCTTTTATCCCCAACCATTAAGTCTGTGTCACGACATAGCTCTTCACACACAGCACCTTGAACTCCAACATCTTGTTTTCCTGCACAGTTGTCACTCAGTTCACTCTCCTGCCATTTTCCTGCAGAATTCAAAACCCACACATTCTCCAAAACATCGCCACACTGTAAAGCCTTTATTTATTCAAGGGAAGATGGAACCAAGTTCTCCTACAAGGCTCCCAAATTTCCTGACCATCGTCTATTGCAGAAAGCAAAATATGAACATACTGGTGGGCTGTTTTCATGTCTTGGTGGGCATATAAACACAGAAGGGATGTTTTTATTGAGTCAAAATTAATTGGGAGAGAGGTAAATGGTACAAAAACTTTATACAGCTATTTTATACCTGCAAGGCTCGCACTACAAGTATATTACTATATCTGAGACAGCAGATTGGAGGTACGGGCTTTCTGCATGAAAAATTAAGAAATTAAAAGTAGGCTGAGATTGTTTTACACACCTTGAAAAGGTTCTTGGTGACTAGTCATAGAAAGAATTAACAGGAATACTTACACACCTGCCTCACAAATGGACACTCTACTTAGGAAACACTGCAGGTAACTGTTTAAAGATGCCCAGAGCTTCCAGGCACAGGGAAGAGGCAGAGTGATGCCCTGTGCCTCCTCTCTGTTCTGCAGTACGTGGACTCTGCCAAAACCCTCAGATCCGAATTACAGTTAGGATGGAGCACTGAAGAGCTACAGTAATTAGCCAGCCTGGATGAAGAACCGGACTTCATTAATTTTTCAGCTGTCAGAGGCAGATATGTCTATTAAAAACTTAAAGGCAAGTAAAGATGCTTATTCACCTTGAGATCATGGGATCAGCTGCCAAGAAGCTGCTTGCTTGAAACACACATTTCTGCCTTACTGAGGAACAGGATATAGGCAATATCAACCAACAACAATGAGATACATTGGAATGCACACTCTCTAGGCAGGGCTCCAGAGACAAATAGTAAAGCAGTGCTCTGACAGAGGTTTATTATACAAACTCTCCTTCAGGACACTAATTGCAGAGTTTGAATGTTTCCAGATGCTTACAAGCCTTTATCCAGTAGTACATCATTTAGTAATTTGGATTTGGGTAAGCTATCCCAGACTGCAGAGTTCAGGTTCCTGGCACTGGCCTATGTGAAAGCTACGTTATATTCCTAGCAGCAAGGAACCTGAGAAAGAGGTATATGGAAGTGAACTACTGGCAAACAGAGCGCCTTATTTCCAAGTGAAAGCACATGGGAATTTAAGATCTAAATTTGGAGTGTGGGCTCCACAATAAAAAAGGTTTTCATGGCCTGTCTTCCCTTAAAACCGTATCAGGCCTTCACTGTGTATACACATATGGTGGTATTAGTGTCAAAAGCCTTGTACGGCTCCTTAGATTACAGTTTTTACATTACAGCTTTACAGTTCTTGCATCAAGGAACATGTTGTTATGACTGTGAGGTTGGTTCCTCCTGCTGCAACATCAAAAGGCCTCTTTCAAGCATCACTTCAGAGCACGTTAGCAAGATGCAGGTAAATTTTTGGAATTTGTAACAGTCAGTTTGCATCATCTGAGTACCCAGGTTCAACAATTATCTCCAGTTCTTCAACTATAGAAAGTGACAGTTTTACCCTATTACTACATAAATAATTAATCTGAAATAAGCATCTAGACATCTCCTATTATTACCTGAAATATAAACCAGCAGTTTCTAGAATAGAAAGCAACACATGTTCTAAGCAGCACACATATAATAATGGAGTAAAGCACATTCTCCATATTGATAAATTGCATCATCATAGCATTTTCTTGTCTGGTTATACCTCCTGAGGTTACAGACCCACCTTTCACACTCCAAAACCTATTAAGTCCTCCAAGCTTGATGCGGTTTTCTCTTGTACTAACTTTTCCCCCTAAACACGGCAGTTATCCAATCCCGAATTCTAGCCTTAAAGGAGGGCAGGCACCTCTTCTGTCTCAGAGGGAGAAAAGGGAGGCCGTGGCCTGTGGTGGGACACACACTCTGCTCTGCACAGCAGCTAATCCCCAGCTACCACCCACCTCCCGCTCTGGGCAGGGGCAGAGGGGCCACACAGCAGCCCCCACACCACCACCCCAAGAAACCAGAAATTATTCAAGACATCTCTGGACAAGCCCAAACTGGTAGAATAAAATCCACTAAGTCCTATTGGCACCCAAGAAGTTGGAGTCATGGGCGCCAACAACGGGTAAGGAACCTCGTGGGGAATACTGGGAAGCTCGGCTGTGGCAGAGGTTGGGGACAAGAGCCACTAACTGTTATTCAGGGCAACCAAAGAGTAAAATCCATGCATGAGGAGAATGAAAGGGAAAGAAAGACCACACCATGTACACTAACCTTCTGTTAAAGACGAAGCACAGCCCAAACTTAAGAAGACTTGTCTATGGAAGTTCTCTGCTGCTAACACTGAAGACAGAGGTTCACCAGTGCTGTATTTTCACATTTATAGCCTTCAGGTTGTGTGTTTAAAGAGAGAAAAACCCAACATGAGATCAGCAGTTCAGGTTATTGTACTGCTCAGTCAGCTCACCACCGCCCCGAGACAGACAGGCTCAGTGTCACAGCCACTCAGACAGCATGACCGCTTCAGCCACAGCAACTGCTAGCACATAAAACCTGATCTTAGGTTGTGCCAGGGCCAGAAGAGTATTCCTATCCCTTCACAAGGCTCCTGCATAGCTGCGTGTTGGAGCTTGACTGTTCTACAGATGGCCTATAACGACCTACCTGTGACTCCTCATGCAGGCACACAGCCCGAAGGGGTGTCTTGCAACACAGTGCGTCCTACTGAGTGCTTGAACAGAAGCCCACAATCCAAATTATTGCACCCCTTTAAGGCTGCTAAAATACCATTTTTTTTAGAAACAGAGTATTTGATAAGAACACGTGCTTTTTCATACCTCTGGTTGCCTGAGGGCAAGGACTCACTTCCCATAAATCCTCCAGACATTTCTAACGAAGTAAAGCCCTACACAGAACTCTCTCAACTTGATCACATTTATGAGTCTTCCACAAAATCAGAGTTAATTTAAAAACAACTTCTTGTGTCAAAGCAGCCCTTACAATTTGAAACCCAGCATTTCTTTTGCCATATATTAGGTACTAGACCCAGTGACTGGTTTGTGTGAAGGAAGAGATGAAATTGAGTAACAAACTCTATTTCTTACAGGTTCTTTAAATACCAGTCTTCAATACTCAGTAACGTGAAACATTCCCAACTGGACCAGCAGCAAAATTAAAGCAATTAGAACACAGAAGCTTATATAATAACACAGATTGTTCTAGGTTATGCTCTGGCCTCACAGGAGGCAGCAGCTTAAGAGAAGAAACAGGTTATAGACAGCTCCTCAAGTGCAGTTTTAGAAGAGCTTCCACCCACAGCATGCTCTGGAGCTGGGGACTACAGCACATTTCTTTCCCTCTTCTTTGTGTTTTACAATACATTCTTTCCCTTTTCTGCCCCAGTAAAATGAAAAGTACATTAAACAAAATGAAACTAGCATAGGGCTGCAGACCAATTACAGAGCTAACACTTGTAATTATCAAAAAATATCTGCTGAAGTATTTTTAATTGCACAATAGTAAGCATGCTTTCTTCTGTGCTGGTAGGAAGAAAACCCAGTAGGCACATACACTGAGAGCAATAATTAGCAGCAAGGTTCCAGAAGCTCTCAAGCCTCACATAAACAGTTTCCAACACTTCTGAAATAGTCTTTGCTAAAACAAAAAAGTGGAGGAGTGGGCGGGGAAGATAATGCATAGCTCATTAGAGTTTGGAGGACTTTGAAGCTGAACCTAACCCTTTCCTCAAGGGTGCTTCACCGTCTTTTTGTCCTTCCTCAAGGAAAAGCAAAACCAGTCAGCTCTAACTTGACTTCACCTACAGCATGCATACGTCTTGCGCCACGTGTCCCCATCTGAAATCTTCTAGCTGAGCACCCAAACGTAGGTCATGGGCTCACCAGCAACAGCCAGCTCCAGGGGAACATCCCACACACAGTCACACCAAGGCAAGAGGCCCTCTGGATACCGACATGGGTTAATAGAAGTCAAGTGTTTCAGAAATTCTATTAATTTTAATCCTTCTGACTGAATGAGGTCAGGAAGCATTTAAGTAGTAATTGCAATGATTTATAGCAGTATCGGTAAGCTACAATATAACCAACTGTGGGCAATGGACTTCTTCCAGGAGAGCTGGGACTAGAACAGATACAGCAACAACAACATTTTCTTAAACAGATTTTATAAAGCTCATTGGATTTTGAATACCTTAGTTTTTACTGTAGGTCAATTATACCCTATGTTTGAGTGAGAAATTCCTTCATCACATCTTACTGCACTGGGTACAGGAACTTTTGACTGGTCCTGCAACATCTTTTTTCGGTTAGAAAAGATAACAAACTGGAACATTTATAGATCCACTGAGTGGACAACATGCCATTGGTTCAGGAACTTTTCAGATATTAGTCTGCACTTACCGGTCAGGCCATTAAAATGCAGCCATCTGCAACTCAGCTATCCTACCTTTCCAGAAAATCAGTAAAGTGTGTCAAGCCTCTACAGGATCCTTACTATTTGTGTTTGCTAGTGCACTTCGCAAGAAACCTATTTTGGTTTAAGAAAATACCTCTGTTAACAAGATAAGCATAAGGTTATGTTTTTACATTAATTCATAGAGTTTGTAGGAACATGTAAAGATTTAAAATATGCTTTAAAAGGGAAATGGAAGAGTCTTTCTTGTCATCAAGAGGCAATGCTGACACAAAAGCAGAGCTTTAAATTGCTGAAAAAAGTGTCACCTAGCCCTGACTTAGAAGCATTAAATGTCATTAGCTTATTCATTCTAATTCCAGCCAGCGTATGCAATACCAAGAACAAGTTGCTTTCCATTTAGGTAGAAATGAGGTATTTATATTCCTGATCTATGCAACTAGCTGCATTTTGAATAACTGAAATGCTTTTAACAGACTTAAAATTCAAAATACTAATGAAGTTATATCCAGAATGCTGTTTAAAAAAGCATTATTTAGAATGATCAGGAACACTCCTGACCACTTTGCTTTTTGCAGTTCTAGGACTGATATAACATATCTCAAAATTTACATTCAGAGTTAGAAAAAAAGAAACTCGTTGCTTTGAAGTGAAAGAAAAGGACTCTCAGACTGCACACTAACTGGCCACTCTCTCTTCCGAGTGCAGAGAAAACAAAATGGTGAAAGAAAACTAAGACAACTTAAATACTTTAAAAATAAAATACTGACACTTCTTCCCTTCAGATCAGCCATATGAGTCAAATTAGGTAGTAAACTTTGAGTAGAAGTCTATTTTTGAACATAACTGACATGCCTATATATAAGCTTTCTGAATAGATACTGAAGGTAATGCATTGTTGATACTAAAATGCAGAGAGATCAAGATGGAGAAAATGCCTCTTCCTACACCAGAAACTCCTTTGCAGCTTTCAGACTTTATTTGTAGCTCTCCACCAAAGCAACTGAGCATTTCTCCCATCCAGATTGCCAAATGTAGCATCTGTTCTCCTAGCACTAATTTTCAGACTAAATCCTCCTTCTTGTTTATCTCCCCTGCCGCTCCCATCCCTTCCCACCAAAACCAGAGACCCATTTCAAGTGTCTCCCTTTTCCCAGGACTCCAGCTGAAGGGGACAGCTATAGCTTGGGCAGACAAAGTCAATTCTTCAGCTCGGCTTCACACACACACACCCCCAACAGCAGACTGACACCACCAACCTCTGAGCCATGAACAAGACTCCTGAACCTCTACAGCTTACAGCACAGCAGCTGAAAAATTGGTATCAGTGATTTCCTGCGTTCAGATACCACATTGGACCATGAAGAGTTTGGAAGCTGGTTCATGAGAAACCCTGAACCTCACGACAAGGAGAATTACTGCAGCAGTAATCTTGCCTATCACAGCTTGTCACAAAGCATTAAGGCAACAGCAGTCTTGAACCTAGTAGCATTCAAGACTGATGGACCCTTAACATCCGCTCTTTCCAGTGGATGTCTGCATTTCATTGTCCGATTCAAAGATTATTCCCCCCTGAAAATTGCTGACATTACTTAAAAGGAAACCAAAATCTAGGGCTTCACAGTTGCATTTTACATCCAGGTCTTGTAAAAACAATTCCTCACGCAGGCTATAAACCTTGGTGACCTAAAACCTCCGAGAACTGGATTCCTTTTTTAAAGAACTGCCCCCAGAAAGATCTCTGTTCATCATGGTATAAGGATATTCAAGAAGCCTCATAAAACCAGTCTGAGCAAAACCATGCTTATTCCAAGTCTTCAAAGGACATCCTAAGCCTTTGAGTATTTCTCCTGGGTACCCTTACAATGAACTACCTCCAGTGCCTGATCTACAGGTATCAAGGATATCGCTAAGTACACACTGAAGCTAGGGTGAAAACTGGCCACTCAAGCCGAGTAAGCAGAATAGTAAAGTTTTATATGAAGCTGAAGAATTGACAGTTAAAACAACCAAAACCCATAAAAAGCTGCCAGTACAGCAAGACATTAGTGACCAATTTAGAGTATTAGTGACTCAAACAATATACCCTCGCCATAAGAAATGCTGCTATCCCTAGAAAGGCACAGAATTTGGAAAAAAGATCATCGATGAAACACAAGGAAGAGTGAAGACTTCTGCCAAAGGCAGAATTAACAAGAGAAAAAAACCTGCTGCAGGTGGCTCCGCCTTCACAGAATCAACACTTGCACTTGATGAAAACCAAGCCTCAGACATGAGCAGAGATCATCTGAGATAACTTTGAGATTCTGCAGGATCATGCTTAGTCACTGATGGGTTAAGGAGAAAAGCACAGCAAGTCATAATGATAGATTTGCCCCATCCTCAGTCTTGAACATGTATCTCTCTCTCTAGTATACTTCAGCAGACTTCGCAAAGATAGTACAGTTCCTTTAGGAAAGATTTTTAACATACAGTTCAGTTACACTCAAAATAAACCTTGTGGCAAGAAATGGCATAGGTGATGTTAAAAGTGGAACAAGAAATGAATTTATTTCATCTCCAAAGCAAAACTGGGATCACTACAGTTACAGCCATTCTTCCCAGCGGTTCTTGTACAAGTCCTGCTACTTTGCATCTTCTGTGCTGTCATGAACAGACTAGAAATAAAAACAGAACCGAGCACTGACATCATGCTTCTACAAGCCACTGCTCTTCCAGATTCTCCATTTGTGTTCATCTCCCACAGCACAGTGATAACGCAACTGAGAGGCCAAGATCTGGCCACTTGGCAGACGTTCGAAATGCTAGGAGTTCCAGAAACTCCTCGCCATCCCTACTTAGATGTTACTTGAAACTCTTCTTGATGAAATGAGGATGACTGCCCAGGTCATGCCGACAGGCACTAGCTAGCTTTAGTCAGCCCTCTCTGTTCCTCCAGCAGTGTCATCTTGGAGAGCTAGATTATAGACCGATGACTAGACCCACTCACCAAATCCCTCAGCTTGATTGTTTCCTTTCTAGGGATTGAAAGGAAACATGTATCTACTTCAGTTGACAGCCTTTCATCTTCTGCTCCCTAGAAAGACATCACTGCATGCTGCCTATTGTGAACTAAAGGAAACCAAAACAGATTCCCCATTTCCACCTTAACTACTGGAGACCAACACCAAAATATAAGGTTTCAGTTCAGTTATTATAACAGTACTATCTGGAAATCAAAACATACCTTTAACTGACTCTTATCATGGCCAAACCACCATTATTCCCTTCACCAGCTCAGTTAACCCGGGCTCTTTTTACACCAAGGGAACATCAGCAGGATACCCAGGCAATGGGAATCGCTCTAGGCTGCGCTGTCAGCAGCAGCACTGATAGTGCCACATCCAAGAAGTTTAGGGATCCCTGACAGAGATCCCTACCAGAACCGCACTAAAAACACCACCAGCTCAAGTTCTTGATGAAGTTTCTCTCTCTGGCCTGTTGATCTTTGCCAGCATTCAACCTCTACTCTAATAGGAGTCACAACTGCTTTGTCTCTTCCTTCAAAAAATAAGCAGAGTTTTAATTTCAAACAAGAAGCCATTATTACAGCAGCATAGAAACATTATTCTTGGTAACAGTAGCATCCTCCAGCAACGTTCCTGTAGCTCAAACCTACAGTTAAGGCCAACAAATCCATTAGCTTCTTGATCCCAACCAACTTCTTCCAGCTCGGGGGCGGGGAGGTCATTAGTAATAGACAGATGCAGTAATCCTCCTACGTGACAGCAGCATCTCAATGCCAAGGAACTAAGTTTTAGAGTCTGCCTCAACAGTTAAAGAATGAAAGCAGAAAGCACCTTTTTGGAAAGTGGAGGGGGAGAAAGAGAAGAAGGTAAGTCACCTGTAGGGTATCACTTAAACTCCACATATACAAAAAGCCAGCCTTTCACAAAGTGGACTTTTTTTAATTGGACAGCATCCTCAAGAAGCATTTGTGGCCATGTTTACTGTACGGAGTCCTTGTATCAGAGCTTGCTTTGACATTTAAGGCCTTCAACTTTTAACCTTCTTAATGAAGTATGTTTATAACAGTTGTAATGGATTTCATCACAACTAGCATTATGATTGATACATATGCTGAAAGCTTTTGACCTATCAACTTGTTTACTTTTAATTTGCAATCCCGCCCTTACTAATTATCCAATTAGTTTACTTATAAGCTTGCAGAAATCATTCCAGAAGTGTTTTTCACCGAGCTCTACTGTAAGGATCTTGGTGTAAGGCTTTGGAATGGTAAAAACCAAAAACCCACATGGGAAACTGACAAAAAAGCACAAATAAGAAGAATATTTTGAAGTTACATATAATTTTAATAAGTCTAAATATTACCAAGTGCCAAGCAAAAAAGGCATCCCATTAATACCTAGACGGAAGGGAACATGAGCCAACTAACTAGCGGAACTAAATAAAGTGGATTTAAGCTTCAGAACAAGTGTTTATTAAAATGAGCCAAGCATTTAAGCAGATGTTCCAGTTTCTTTTAAGATTGAAAGTCTACTTGTAGCTCTTAATGATACTCTGACTCAACAAGTCACTATGCAATCAGTTTGCCAAGAGACAAGGAGCTACTCTCAACTGTACGCCACAGACACCCATTTACCATGGGAGGAAGGGGGGCAAAAGCAGCATTAATGGTGTGGCGATTCCTGACTCTATAGAAAGATCTATAAGCCAGATGTTCCAATTAGCACTTCAAAAACCACTGAAAAAAGAAAGCTTTATCTTATTGGCTTATTTTAAGCACTTGAACACATTCTTTCCTGGCCCACTAAGTTGATATTAGATTCCAAAAAGACATTTTGCATTCCTAGCACTCTCCAACTTCAGCTTTAAATAATAGCAGAGCCTCTTATTATCATTTTTACTATGCAGCAAGTTAAAACAAGATATATGCTTATTCATATGAGCAATTAAACAACAGTAATTTAGCAAAGTTAAGCTTTGTAATCTCTTGTCAGCTCAAACAAGCCATCTGATACTATTCCCTGTATCAGTTAAGCATGTCTGAGGCAAGTGCTCTAACGAGGAGCATGAGCTAAGCACCCGGAGTTGCCATTTAGCATTCTATTTTTGAAAGATGCTTGCAGAATTATTTCCACAGGAGAATTTTTTATTATATGTTTTATGACAACAGAGTTCTTGACCTGTACACAGCATGGAAAAAGACCCTGGACTAATCACAAAGTATTTAGGCTATCAAAATCAGAGCCAAGACCTGCTTTCTACATGTCAGATAAGTAAAGGAATGGGAATCAGGTAAGTTCAGCTGAATTAGTACCCACAACAAATCTAATAATTAGTACTTACATAGATGAGCCCAGAGTAATACCGATCCTTTAAATTATGCAATACAGAGGCTTCATTTAAACAGGTTAATTCTGCCATGTCTTCCACTTTAGAGAACTTGGGAGGATTCATCTTCTGAATATCATCTTTATTGACTAGTGCTTTCTTTCCGTTCTCTGCCAGTTCGACCAACACTTCATCCCCTTTTTCCTCCTTGATGCTGGCTGCCTCAAAACCATGGCGCTCTGAAGGAATCCACACCAACTTTTTAGCAGTCCAATCAGCCTGGGTGGCAGGGTTGTAGATTACAGCCCTATCCACAAAGAGGTATCTCTCTGGATCTTCCAGTCCGGATCTCTGAGACATTGTAGGAGGTGAAGGTGTCCACTATCAGTTACCCTGTAAACTGGAGAGGAAAGAAAACAAAGAGTATGTTACACACCACAGTCTTATCAATAAAAATGAATGGAGCTACGGCACGTCCATTAAATGGCCTTTCACTAATATCTGTATCTTCTCTTGATGAAGAAGCATCATTAATTTCTTCCATAGTCTAAAGATGTTGCTATACAACCGAGAGCCTTATTCACACAGCAGCTCTCCAAATAAACCAACCACTACACAGAAGTTAAAATGATCTGTCAAGTATAATCTCAGACCCAGCGCAGGAAACTCAGTATAAACTGGTTCTAATTGTGCACCAACAATGGAGAGACATTGCAACAACTGTGAGAACTACAGGCAGGAATAACATGTCTCTGTCCTTAAATAAGGAAAAAGAGCAAATTTAACAAAAACATGAAGTAAACTCAGCTTCAATTGAACAGTAAAAAAATAGATATAAAAAAATACAAAAAAGTGTTCAGTACACAGCTAACTAACTACAGTAATGAGAAGGTGGAGAGAATAGGTTTTAAACTGTAGATTTTCAACCACAGACAAGAACTTGAGACACTTGGGGTTTCTGCAAGCCATTAAGCTGGCGAAGCCTTGGTCACATTGTTCCTGAAAACGTAAGACTTTGCATTTCTACAGCTTCTGTTCTCAGTCATGAGCGCTGACATTACCATATTCCCAAAAAAAAAGCCTCTAGATCTCAAGTTTATTTCAGGCTCAAGACAGCAGAAAGGACTGATGTTAGATTTTCCAACAGCTTCACAAGTAATATGAAGGGGAAAGAAAAACTGCTGACAAGAGCTCCTGCACGCTCCTTTTACTTACTTGCCTCTACCTAAGTGAGGCCACTCTATCTTTAGTTAATAATACTGTCACATCCAGGATTCCTGGAGCTAGCAGTTTCATCCATAACTGCCCGAGAAGCAACAAGGTCAAGCCTGACAGCTAGTACTCAGGTCATTATC
>VXBO01002646.1:0-11957 GCA_013400135.1 Rhinoptilus africanus | reverse complement strand
TCTTCTTCTTCTTCTTCTTCTTCTTCTTCTTCTTCTTCTTCTTCCTCCTCCTCCTCTTCTTCCTCCTCTTCCTCCCCTCTTGCTGAGCCCTGCAGGACCCCCACCACAGGAATTTTGGATTTATGGGGCTACCCCAGTACAACCCCTCCCAAGGGCATCCATAACCCCCAGGTCCCCACGGAGGGACAACCACCCCCTCAAGTCTTTTCCCACCCGTGGTGGATGCAACACCCTCAAGGCTTTGTACCTGAGAGGGGAAGCCCCCAGGAGATCCACGAAAGGCTTTCAGTAATTAGCAATTAGCAGCCCTGACGAGCTCCCCCTGGCCTCCCTGACAGCAGCAGAGCCTGATACTAATGAGGTTCCTTGCTAATTATAGCAGGTGAGCAGGGCCAGGCTGCCTCCTGGGCTGCGGGCTGGAACACGGGCAGGGCCCGCACCGAGCTTTTGGCTGGAAACCTTCTGAATTCCTGGGGCTGTAAAAACGCGCGGAGTCAGCTCAGGACAGGGCTCCCCGCTGTGCCCAGCGCTCCTCTCCGCCGGGAGCGCCCAGGATGCTGTTCCAGCGCCTGGCCGGGCTTTCTGCTCACAAGCTGGTCCTCGCTCGTTCATAATTTTGAATAATTCATGATGAGTAACGTGGGTTTCTGCTGCGCCCAGGACTGCACCGACCCGGAGCTCGAGCCAGCAAGGAAATACAGTCCCCTGGGGACATCGGAGATTTCAGGGACATGCTCCAGGGCACCCAAATCCTCGGTGGCACGGCAGAAGGCTGGAGCACATGTCCAGCATCCCAATGGGATTTTAATCCCTCTTGAGCTGTTACTGCCGCCAGGAGCTGCCGGGTGGGCAAGCGAGGCTGAAGGCTGTGTCTGAGTAGCCACTGGGCTCGTCTCTCCCTGTCCTGGTGGCCCTGGGCTGGCTCTCACTGGCCGGGTCCCCAGCTCCACACGTCCCCAAAGCGGCTCTTTCCCAGCCAGCCCCAAGCAGCAAATTCCAGCTCCGGCTGCCAGACCACAAAACCCCAAGCCCAGCTGGCAGTGTTCAGCTCTCCTGGGAATGCCATAAAAAACCCCTAAAATTAAAACAAACAAAAAACCCCCAGCCCTCGCTTCCCCTCAGCCAGCTCCCCAAGGCTTTAAGGCCCCGGCTTTGCTCGGCAGAGACGTGAGTGGAGCAGCATTCCCTGGTGGCATTTCCCACTGCTGGCACTCAGGGTTTTAATTAAGATGCTGGAAAAGAGCAGTCCCAAATTGCTCTCTTGGCCCAGCCCCTCGGCGGGGTTCATTTTCACCCCACAGGAGGGACGCAGGTCTGTGGATGCAGGTGGGATTTAATGAAACCCTTGGAGACACAAGCCCTTGGCGAGACGCAGGCAGCCACAGGACGCACCTCCAGGAGCCGCGAGCGGGGATGAGGTGTCCGAGGGGGTTCCAAGGCTGGAGGGGAGGTGGGATAAGGGTTTTCCCCAGGCTGCGATGCTCCGGAGGGAAGGCCCGCTGTATCTGCTCCCCCAGCACCCATCCCTGCCCGCCCTTCCCCGCCGCCGAGGGACGGCGCAGCCAGGGAGGCGCGTGGTGCTGGGGCTCGGGCAGAAGGTAAGGGGGGTGCCCAGCCCTAATTATAGTCTGTATCCACCCCCTCCTCGGTGCACCCCTTTGCTGTGGTCTCCCTGAAAGGGAAGCAGCGTGACAAAATAACCCCATCCCTGCACTCGCAGGCACCGGAGCATCGCAGGCAGTTGTTAACTTGGCTTTTATTGTCACAGGACGCAGCAGCAGACAAGGGGACCCCTTGCTACGGGGGGGACACGGGGTGTTACACTTCCAGCATGGTCCCATCCAGCGCCAGCACAGCGCTGGGCAGCGGGAGGGAGGGAGAGAAGCGATGCTGCGGGGAGAAGATGCTGCTCGCCGCGGGCCCTGCTCCTGCCCCATCTCTCTGCAGAAAGGCAAATTCCCAGGCCACGGCGATTTTCCCCCTGGGGACGGAGCAATTAATAAGCAGACAAGGGGGGCGCTCCCCCCAAGGAGCAGCGTTTGTTCATCCTGGTATCAGCTCCGCTGCATCCATGCCGCAAACTGCCAGCCAGGGGTTTTGCTCACCCTACGCCCCTCAGTCGCGGGGCAAAGGCGTTAACGGGAGAGGCTGCCCCGGGAGCACGGTTCCTCTGGGATGGAGAAGCCTGATCTTAGCCGGAGGCCTCCGTGTGCGTGAGAAAGGCAGTCTGTTCCATTTGCCTCCCCCTGGAGACAGGGACACTGCCCCAGCTGAGGCAGAGACACGAAATAAGGGTCAGACACGGCAGGGGCAGACACCCCAGCAAAGCACAGGGCAGGGGGTGTCTTCTGCCCGAGATGGAGCAGCCACATCTGCTGCTGCCACTGCCCTTTGCCCAGGACTTTATTTACAGTGTTATTGCAGGAGAGCGCGCCAAGGAGCCTGAAATGTTAAAAAATGGCTTTTCAGAAAAGCCAGGGATTAACAGGCTTTTTTTTCCCCCTCCACACTGTAAACACATCTCTGGTTTGCTTTTAAACACGCCCTTGGTGCCAGCCCGTGGGCAGCCAGGGAGGGAGAAGGGCTGCGGGAGCCGGCGGGGGGATGCGGGGCTCTGCCCTGCTCTCTGCAGCCGCTTCAGTTCACAAACCCAGGGGAAAATCAGGACAAAACGCAGCCCCGGGCTCCGACAGACGGACGCTGGTAGCTGTGGATGGGGGAACCCGCTGGCTCCTCTTCGGGGAGGGCCACAGCGGAGGCAGAGGGGGACACAGCCCCCCATCACCCACCGACCCACGCAGCGGGTGGGTCTGGGGGCACCGAGGGATGGATGTGGGCAGCGACCGCTCCCTCGGAGCAGCCGGCCAGGCGGGAAGGTTTTGAGCAGCCCAAGGGATTTTACCCACCAGCAACACTGAGCAGCAAAACCAACATCCATTTTCCCCGGGACAGGGATGGCTGGCGACAGCCCCAGCGCCAGCACAACCCTCGGGGTCACCCTGGCGTTGCGGGGGCACGTCTCAGGGCACAAACAGACCCAGCAAGCCTTTTTCGGGGAGCGAGAAAACCCATACAGATGTGTCTCTGCTGGGTCGGATACCTCAGAAACACTTCTGAGCCCCCGAGGGTTGACCCAACACCACTGAAGTCACCACGACCCACCTTTACTACTGACTTCAGCCATGCAGGAGGATGAAGAGGGAGCAGAGGGGTAAGGTGGACAAAGAACATCTCCCCTGCCGACGCAAAGCCCATTTGTAAAAGCCTATGGGCTTTAAAAGGCTGTTGGACCCCAATCCCACCCTCCCAACTCTTAACCTTCCCCTCTGGGAGCCGGCACAGCCCCAGGAGCTTCATCCTGGGGCTGAAGCGCGGGCGCCGCTGCAGGAGGATGGTCCGTCCCTCAGTCCCGGCTGGGCCATCCCTCTCGGCCCCGCCGCAGGGACGCTCACTCGGGGATGTAGTCCCTGAAGGAGTTAAAGCTGAGGCTCCGGCCCGCTGAGTTCAAGGTGGAGCTGGCTTGCATCTTGGGGATCTTCTCCATCAGCTTCGACACCGTCCTCCTCTTGAAGGAGCCTGGGGAGAAATGCCCCTGTCTCATGAGCTCCTGGTAGAGGGTGTTGAACACCGCCACGGTCTCTTCATAGCTGTCCCGGGTGGAGATCTCGTAGAAAGGAAGCTTCAAGGCTTTGGAGAGGTTTTCGCCGTCCTCCGTGGACACCATCCTGTCAAACTGCAAGTCCTTCTTGTTGCCCACGATGATCACAGGGGGCTGCTCGCTCCCGCTGCTCCGCTTGGGGCTGGAGTGGATGTGGTTGATGAGGAAACACAGCCGCATCACCTCGTCGAAGCTGCACCTGTCCGTCACCGAGTAGACCACCGCGAAGCCATCGCCCCACTTGATCTTCTCCTCTATCTGCAGGGAATCCTCCTCCTGCCGGGGCACACCAGCTCGTATTAACACCAGAAGCCCCAACATCTCCCAAATACCAACAGCGCTGGCTGCAAACTAGGAAACCTCCCAGGGGGGCCCGTCACCACCCCCTGAAGGTTTTGGCCCTGGGCTTGCACACAGTAGCGAGGTGCAAGGCAACACAGGTAGTGCAGGGCAGGAATTCCATGGGCTGGGCAAAAGGACGGATGGAGACAGCAATCAGCCCCATCCTGACACGGGCCAGGGGAGGGTTAGTGCTGCGAAAGGCAGCGGCTGCTGGATGGGAAGCCAGGACAGGGCTCTCCACCGCCCGCAACCTGCTGTTGGTGGCTCCTTGGACCCAGCGCCCTCCCGCTCCCTCAAGCTGTCTCCTGCCGTCGGGATGCTCCAAGGATGCGGGGAGCAGAGCTGTGCTGCACACCGGGCAGGGAAGTGGGGAAATATTTAGCTGAAAACACCCTGTAATTTATGTTAGAGACACATAAAGTCTCCAAAACACCCTTTTTCCAAGATAAACAATCAATATTTTGGATACAACAGATTGAAGCTGGTGGAGAAGCACGGATTGCCTTCAACAGCAAGNAGGCTGACCCCCCCAGCTCTCTCAGCCTGTCCCCACAGCAGAGGGGCTCCTGTGCACCGCTCCCCCGATGGTGTTTGTGATGGTCAGACAGCTGTGAAACGGTGTGAGCTCACCTGTCCTGCCGTGTCCAGGATCTCAAAATGCACCATCTCCCCGTCGATGACGGCCATGTGTCTGTAAATCATTTCTGCAGAAGGACAGACAGAAAAGCGTGAGGGAGAGAAGGTCCTGGGTGGCAAATAACCACTCAGGGGCCCTCAATGTGAGCTATGGGGAGAAGTCAATTTTCACTGCTGTTCCCTACAGCCTGGGTGGCCTCCGTTCCCCAGCCCCGTCTTGAGCTGGTCCCCAGCCTGTCCCCGCGCCCGAGGGCAGCCCTGCGCCCACGGTGTCGAGCCCAGCAACTCCATGGGGCAGCAGAGACCCAGCCAGCGCCTGGCCGGCTTTTGCCTTGCTGGAAATAAAAGGGCAACAGTGACCAAAGCGCTGGAGCACAAAGGAGGTCATGGAGAGATGCTTCTGCGAAGGGAGAGGGGCTCAGCAGGAGGGTAGGAAAAGCTGGATTTAGTTTTGAGACCCTGCTCATGCTCCTAACCCTGCCCTAACCCTTCCCCAACCCATCCCAAATCCATCCCTAACCCAGCCCAAATTCTGCCCTAACCCATCCCAAACCCTGCCCTAACCCAGCCCCAACCCTGCCCCAATCCATCCCTAATGCAGCCCCAACCCAGCCCAAATCATGCCTTAACCCTGCTCCAATCCATCCCTAACCCAGCCCCAATCCGTCCCTAACCCAGCCCCAACTCTGCCCTGACCCATCCCAAATCCTGCCCTAACCCAGCCCGAACCCATCCGGGGCTGAACTCTGGCTCCAAAGCAGCGGGGAGCGACTCCGAGCGACAGAAGCGGCTGCGAGTCGTGCATCTGGGCAGCTCTTCCAGCACAGAAACGGCTCCGAGCTCCACTGACACCAGCCGGCAATAAAACCGGCCGCCGCTCCGCTTAGCAACGGCTGCGGGCGCAGCCGCTCCATGGGATGCCGCGCTCCCCGCGGGTGGAGCAGCTCGGTCACGCCGTGCCACCGCGCCACGGGGCAGGATCCCGCTTGGCTTGGCCAACCACAGGATAAGCCAGGCACCGTCCCCCTCCTCCGGCACGGGAAGCCGCCGGTACGCTCACCGCGCGGTCTCCGCACTGTGTCCCATCGCACGGAGCGAGCCCAAGCGGAGGAAGCAACCACAGGCGGGGAGGAAATCCAGACTCCGGGGAAAAAAGCCCAGCACAAGCAGCGAGGAGCAGGGATGGAAAGCACAGACGGGACAACGGCAGGGTGGCTTCTCAAACCGAGCCTTTCCCTGGGGTCCCCTGTGGCCCAGCCGGTTAGAGCAACACTGAGACTTCCCAAGTTTCCCAGCCCGGCGGGTGGCAGCAGGCGCTGGGCAGGAGGATGCCCAGCCAGCGACCGGCCGTTTCTGGGATACTTCGGCAGGGACGTGACCTCAGCGCCCCAAAAACCTCAAACCCTAGTGCAAAAAAAGAACCCCTACAAGACAGGAAAGGGCCGGCCACTGCTCCAGTGGCTCAGAAACCGCCTCGCCCTCAAAAGCCACCCCCCAGCAGGAGGACGACTAAGCCCCATGTGCTCCCGTTTGCCATACCACTGGCTCATCCCAACGGATTTTGCCTTAACAAAACAACAGAAAAGGGAAAAGGCACGCAGGAGCCAGGGAGGTGCCACGACGGCTGGTGGCTCCGACTGCTGCCAGCCTGGTCGAGGAGGAAGAGGAGGGGGTACGGTGAGCTGGGAGCACCGGAGTGTCCAGGCTGAGCCAGTGGCACCGGAGAAAGCAACAAGAGAAACCTACCAAGGGTTGGGTCGTAGTCTCCAATGAATCTCCTGGTGATGAATCTTACGGTCAGTGCTGTAAAACAACAACAAACCCAGTTAGGGTGGGGAGATCAGACCGCGGAGAACCATCGGCTGATGGAGGCAGGAGGGACGGAGCAAGGTCCTGCCCAGCCCCACGGGACAGTGCCCCGGGGCGCCAGGAGAAGACACCCCAGCAGCGACGCCGCGAGCCCGGCCCACCAGGACCCGGGTGCTGCAGGCTTGGGAAAAGTGTCTTGAAAGACGCCCAGAGAGGCTGTGTCCCTGCTGCAGGCTGCCAGGGCTGCCCCGTGACACCCAGGGATTACAGTAAAGCTGCAAATTCCCAGATTCTGGCAGCAAAAGGTGGGGGTGAAGCTGGTTGGGAACAGATAGTGGTTGCCCAGGTGGATGCCTTGGACCAAGACAGTTATGAGCCCTCTTTTCTCCCCGGGAAGTCCCCAGCCGACGGCACAGCCCTGTGCAGGCTGGCGTCCGCCTTGCTTTACCCCGTGTACACGGTGGGAAAAGTGCATCAGGAGGGGCAGGAGCCCACCCGGGAGGGCAGCTCGCACCTCGTCTCTCCCGAAATGCTTCCAGAGCTCACAGACATTGCAAAATAACCTCGTCACAGCCCTGGGAATGGATGGTTTTTGCGTGTTCTTTGCAAATGCTTGCATCGAGGACCGAAGCCCACCATGCGATGGGATGCCGCAGGCAGAGGAGGAGGTGTCTGCCCAGCTCCATGAGCGACACACCCAGCGCTTCTGCCCAAAGCTGCCTGCTCGCCGCACAGGCAAGACACCCACCTACGTCAAGGAGATGCAGCCCAACGGCAGCGGGAGGCACCGACAGCCCCCCAGGAGTGCCAAACCCCATCCCCGCCTCACCCGGGCACAGCCACCGCCTCTGCTGCCGCCAGAAACATCTGCAGGAGCCCCAAGAGTGCCAGCTAGAGGTGGCCGAGGTGGCCAGGCGTTGCAGGAGGTGGCCAAGGTGGCCGGCGTTTCACCGCGCTCGGCAAAGCCCCGGCAGAGCCGCTGCCCCGAGCCCAGCCCAATGCACAGGGAAGACGGCTCCTCGCTCAGACAATCCACTTTCCTGCAGGATCCAGGTTGATAAATTGCATTTTCTGGCCCTGACCCTGCAAAGATTTATGCACGTGCTTAAGTTTTATGGCGGGTGAGCGATCCCCTCGGTGGCCTGCAGCCAACCGCCCCCCAAGGGCGAGCTCGGCGTGGGGGAAAGCCGGTGCCCGGCCGGGCTCTCCCTCTCCATCCCCGGCGCTGAGGGTAGGACCGCCTGGACGGGTCCCATGAATTTCAGCGCTGTTTGTTTAACCTGACCCAGGCACAGGGAGAAAGGAAAGGCTGTTGGCATTTCTCATGAAACTCACCAAAAGGCCAAAGCCGGAGGAACGCGGGGCACGGTGCAGCAGGAGGTTCTCCCTTACGCCAGCCATGGCTTGCAGCGAAACCAGGCAGGGAAGGCGTTAGGAGCTGGGGGGGCGGGAGCTGAGCGATGCACACCCTCAGCGCAGGGACGCTGGGAACAAGCCGGGGACGCTGGCTCTGTTCTGGCCCCACACGGAGTCCTGCTCCCCGGGCGCAGGGGCACGGAGCTGGGAAACACCCCTGCCCTTCCCTCTGCTGGCACAGCATCAGCGCGGAGACCGACTCCTTCGGCCGCGATTTCTCCTCCTTGCAAGGGCAAGGAAAGGCAGGAACAACCTGGGCACAGCAGCGCGGGCAATTAAACCCCTCTTATCCAATTACCACATCTCCCTGCACCAGAGACCGGGAGACGCGAAGCCCAAATTACACGCTAATGCCTGGCTGGGTGGAGGTCTGCTGGTGCTGGAGGCTTGCCCGACAGCTCCATCAACCACCGCGAGGGCTTTCTCCTCGCTGGGGAAAAGCTCTGCCTCTCATCATCTCCCCCCGTCCAGCCAGGCTGGAGGAGCCAGACCTCGGCTCCAGAGCAAGGGCTTGTGTGAGGTGGGCAAGCTCCCTGGGGACTGCAAAGGAAATAATCCAGGAGACTCCTTATGTTTTTCCACAAGGGGTAGCACAAGCTTTGCCATGGTGCAAGGTCTCTGGACGGGCATTCCCAGCAACGAGGCCAGCAGACAGGGCTAGGGCTCAGCTGGTAACAGCCAGAATGAGAAACAGGGGGAAAAAACAGAGATTTTCTAAGTAACGAAGCAATCTGGAGGTGCCAAAAATCCTGCTGGTCTGAAGGGGGCAGGGAGGCAGCCAGAGCTTACCCGTCACTCCTGCTAACACAGCATCCAGCTTGGCTAAATGTCCCCAAAAGGGCCAAAAAATCGCATCTGTCCTGCCCCATAAGTGCTGGGCTTAATCCCGGTCTCCTGCTCCAGACCCTCCTCTGGCACCGCAACCCCCCCAGCACGGGAGGGCCATCATGAGCCCCATGCCGGCTCCCTGGGTGGCACGGGGTGACAAGAGGAGTCTGGCCCCTGGGAAAATGGGCAGAAGCAGGTGAGATGCCACCAGGGCACCTCATTTCGGGAAGAGCACGGCGAGGCTCGCAGCATCCCAAGGGCAGATGCAGGAACCCGGCGTGAAGAGCTGGAGACGCGGTTTTGCCTTGAAGCAAAGCCAACGTACTTCTTGCCTGACTTTTCCCACCTGCAGCCTGAAGGACCCCACAAGAAAGACCAGGAGCGCTGCGAGGAGCCGGGATGCTCGGGCTGAAGGGCAGGCACCGGGGAGCGGGTGGTGCTTGGCTGCCATCAATGTCCCAGCAGCACAGAACTTGCCTGCAGCTACCGGGGGCTCACGGCAAGAGAACTCCGTTGCCCGGCAAGGGAAAGCCATGGCTTGGGCCGGGGACTTTGGGCAGCGCACGGTCCCTCCTGGCTGTCGCAGGGACGGAGGAGCGACCGCAAAGCCGAGGTGCCGCTGGGGTGCACCCGGCGAGGGCACGGCGCACGGAGCCCACGCTGGCTCGCTATCACGGGCCATCCTGTCCAGGATAATTGGGATAACCACGGGTGGCTTGGCAGAGACCGGCGGGCACACAGAGGAGGCGGGTGAGGATGTGTGGGATGTGTGGGAACGTGTCCGCACGTCCGGGCTGCGGTCGGCAGCTCGGCTTGGAGTGAGGGGATATTTCGGGAGTGGCCCTGTAATGGCAGCGCTGCGGGAGCCCGGCTGTGAGCCATGGAGCTGACACAGCAACCAAGCGAAGGCAAACATCACCCCTCCTCTGCTCGGGAAACACCAGAGGAGGCGGCGCAGGGTCCAGCCCCGGAGACCCCCCGGTGCTGGAGGAGCTTTTGATCAGCGGGAGAGGGACCAGGCTTGAAAAGAGATCGCTGCAGGAGTCCAACCGCATCTCCTGAGGTCCCTTCTGCTGGCAAAGGACCCCCTGGCCAAGCCTGAGGGCTTGTTTTCCTATTCACTTTAATCTCCATCCTGCTCTCCAGAGTATCTTCCTGCAGGGAATTGCCTTTAGGATGCAACAGGGTGGACATGGAAAGCCCCAGCATCTCCGGAGGCAGCTCCCCGCTGGCAGAGCCAGCGAGCTCTCCTCTGCCTCCCAGCTCTTCCCTCCGGAGCACGAAGGGGAGCCGCGCCTGGGGCAGAAAATCCGGCAGCAGCGCAAACACCCGCTCAGGGGCTGGTTTTGGGAAGAGTGAGGAGACACCACTAATCTCCACACGTGGCTCTCCAGGTCTGAGCCGATTCAAACGCCTTTCCAGGCTGCCCCGGGAGCCCACTGCTACGGACGCGCCGCTCCCAAACACAACCCTCCATCTTCTCAAGGCAGCTGCTCGGGAAACGCAGCGTGGATGCCTGGGTACGATTTTCTGGTTGGGAGGGAGGACAAGAGCAGGGCTAATGGAAGGGACGCTTAAACCCTTCGAGCTGTTAATGAGAGTAATGGGTACAGACAGGGTGTGCGGGGACGGGAGCAAAAGGCAGTGGAGAGGCTGAGAGCTGGCTTGGAAAGGCAACAGGACCGGAAAGTGAAATTGGTGGAAAATGAATGGGAACAGGGGAAAAAAACCCAGTGAGAGCAAGGCAGGAGCGCAGAGCGCAGGAGGGGCTGGATGGAGGTGCTGTGCACTAGGCATCCGCGTAGCAGGAGGGAGTGTGAAGGGAGAATAAGCCTCACCGAAATGGGGATATGGGATTAAACCCTTCCCCAGAAGAGAAGACACGGATGGAAAGCTCGCACTGCGCAGGACGGGTGCACTCCCGCGCCGCTCTCGCTTTCCCCATGCAAATTGGGGGGCACTTTGTCCCCACTGGCCGTGGGCAGTTGCCCCCCACGTCCTGCCCCTGCACACCCGCACCGTCACGCCAGGATCTACGCCTTCGCCCCGCGGACGTGGCTCCCCACCGCAGCCGGGCTTTCTGCTTCCCCAGCCCCGGCATCTCTGCCCCGAGCTGCATCCCCTGCCCCTCCACCTGCCCGGCTCCTGCGTGGAGCATCACCATCCGCCCGCCTTCCAACCCCCCTGGGGTTCCCACCCTGCCCGCCAGAGAAGGGGTTTGATGGAAGAAGCATGCAATTTAGCAAAACCGCTCCACGGGGATAACCGAGGATCCCACGGGATGCATGTCTCAGTGGCTTCAAAGGGGCGACCAAATTATCACGGGGAGAGCGAGAGAAGTCAGGGGTGATTTCTGGAAAGCACCTGATTCTGTGTCATACGTTCGGCAGGCACCCAAAGCCGGAGCGCGTGGAGGAGCCAATTAAATTGATTAAAAATTGGCCGGAGCGCAAGAGCACAAGTGGAGCTGCCAATGGGAAGGAGCGGATGCGGCAGAGAGACCTCGGCACGTCCACGCAGCCTTATATGGAATTTTTTCTCCCCGTCTTGAACATCAGTAACCTCAGAAAGGGCTCTCCTGGGGGAGCCCCAAAGCTGAAAGGGTTAATTTTATATTCAGTCTGGCCTCTCGGAATGACCACGGGAGGGTTCGCTGCGGGATCACCCTGCCGGCGCGGGGACGGGCTGGTTCCCTCCCGGCCGGCGTCGAGCCCCGCGCCCACGTGCCGCTCTGCCTGTGCCGCATGGAGCAGGGCCCCACGGCCAGCGCGGCGGCTCCCGGCACCGATCCGGCCGGGGCTGCGGGAGCAGGGCTCCTCTCCCAGCTACGGCCAAGTTGACACGGGCTGGTGGCGGCAGCAGATAAGGCAGGCTCTGGCCGGGCTGCATTTACAGCCTCCGGCGGGTGATTTACACAGCCCCGGCCAAACCTTTCGCTGCCGCGGGTCTGCGCCCAAACCCGACCCCGCGGGTCACCAGATGGCGAAGATTTCCCAACTGCTCCAAAAAAATCAAACTCTTCTGCTGAGAACTGAGGTTCCCCCTGACCCTTTTCCAGCTGGATTAATTGCCCTTTCGACTGTTCCCACCCCTCAGCTCTCCCAGCCCGGCTTCTGCTTCCCCGGGGCACGTGCCAGCTGCGCTCAGGGTCCAGGATGCTGGGACCAGGAGCTTGGGCACTCGTTCGGATGAAACCTACATTCACCATCTCCAAACCCGGGATCCCCGCGCTTGGCACCCCTTCTCTCCCCACCACCTCGGGCAGCCC
>VXBO01002645.1:36854-52956 GCA_013400135.1 Rhinoptilus africanus | reverse complement strand
GGGCAGCTTTCCAGCCACTCCGCCCCGAGCCTGTAGCGCTGCTTGGGGTTGGTGTGACCCAAGGACCTGGCGCATATACATAAAAAACATGCTTTGCTAATTAAACATCCACAGAGTAATTATACGTGGGCTTTTTGGTTGATTTTTTAACCAGTAAACCAATTTCATTGATAAAGTTTTTCTAGGGGTCTGGCCATCAGGTCAAAGGAGGTGATTTTGCCCCACTACTCTGCTCTGGTGAGACCCCACGTGGAGTACTGCCTCCAGCTCTGGGGCCCGCAACACAAGAAGGACATGGAGCTGTTGGAGCAGCTCCAGCGGAGGCCACGAAGATGATCCGAGGGCTGGAGCCCCTCTGCTGTGAGGACAGGCTGAGAGAGTTGGGGCTGATCAGCCTGAAGAAGAGAAGGCTCCGAGGAGAACTTGTAACGACCTTACAGTATCTAAAGGGGGCCTACAGGAAAGATGAGGAGAGACTCTTTATCAGGGATTGTAGCCATAGGACACGGGGTAATGGCCTCAAACTGAAAGAGGGTAGATTTAGATTGGATATCAGGAAGAAATTCTTTACTGTGAGGGTGGTGAGGCACTGGCACAGGTTGCCCAGAGAAGTTCCCCAGTGGAAGATGTCCCTGCCCATGGCAGGGGGTATGGAACTACCTGATCAAGGTCACTTCCAACCCAAAACATTCTATGATTCTAATTTCCTAAATAAGCTTGGTTTGATTTACAGTTATCCTCAAACTATGAACAGTTTAAAAAAAAAAATAAAAGTTTCGATAAACTCTTTAACAGCAAAGTAACTGCGCTTTGCAGAGACAAATGGAATCAGCCCTGAAGAATTGTTTCTTTTGACAAGTTTTGCCTGAACGTGTCAGTGTGCCCAGCTCCTGGGAAAGGTATCACAGCAGTGACGGAAGCCCAAATCTGCCAGAATTCTGAGATATATCTACTGTCTCCCTACTGCTCTCACCAAGAAAGGCTAAAAGACTTCAACGTTAAAGAGAGAGTAAGAATTGCTGTTCACCACTTTAAAACACAAAGATTCAGTTGTGTATTCCAAAGTACTTTGTTTTCCCTTCTTGTGTGCAGCCACTGATTTGAAATCTAAAACAACTGCATTTTGCAGTCACTGCTCTACAAAAACTTTCCCACCTACAGACTTTTCCATACTTTCAGGTATTAAACACGGCAATATGAAGACTGATAAAGATACCATACACATTCTCAGCATTCAAAACACACAACTATTGCAGCAATAAGGCCCCACTATTTCTTCATAAAATGTGTATGCAGCCTAAACATGGTGGCATTAGTACAAAACAGGGCCTCCTAAGGCCAATCCAGTAGTTAGAATCATGACCGAGGAAGTATGTTAGTAAGTACAAAGAAGCACATGAAGAGTTAGCAAAATAAATTGTTGTATGCAATTGTTAATTTTTTAGTTTACGGGAAGCATGTCTACAAACATGAAGAACTGTAAGAGTTCACATCTATACTATTAAATGTAATTGAAAAATGTTATCATGAAATCTCATACTGCTTATAAGTTTCAAGACCAGACTTTAATGGACATTTTCATCCCTAGCCTGTGAATAATTCCTGAATGATCATCAACTGAGTGCTTAGAGAACTCTCAAATATCGTGACTTTCACTCTGGAGTTTTGTTAATGCCATTTTTTTCACTCCATAATGGAGAGAAAGTATAATTCACTGAGTTGTTTCATCTTCTCATTATAGAAGTTGATACTGTTGATACAGTTGATTCTGTACCGGGCTGAACAGAAAGATACCAAAGAATTAAGCATCACCAACCTCCCAGTTAAAACTATAAAGGGCAGTCTGCCTTGTTGTGAGTATTCACTAAGCCCTAATTGAAGTATCTCTTAAATATCACAATAGAACAATTTACTCTGAGAATTCTCCCCCACTCCCATCTTCCTTCCGCCAACCCGCCTCCCTGTTAAACTGTTTTCTACTCCAAATTCAAAGAACAGTCATGGATTTTTTTTTTTGTTTCTGCAGGAATACATATGGATGGAATACAAGTGATGGAGGAGAGTTGGAAACAAAATGAGATTTTTGCCATTTTTTTTCACTCTGCTAATCTGCTTTTCAAAAAAATGCATATGCATTAGTCATTAATAAAAAATAATGACAAAATAAGCATTTTTTCATAATGTTTCTGAAAATAGAATTTTACATGGAACAACTGTCTTTTTGAAAATACAGCTCAGGACCACTCAAAAATTACAGTATTATATAGAACAAATATAGGTTTGGAAAATTTTAAAATTGAAAGCAAAGTATCAGAGAGTATAGAGGATGAATGAGATTTCATCTGCAATACATTCATTTAAGCTAAACAGATAAATGATTTGCCAAGGAAGAAAACACTGGTTAAGGTTCAGTTTCACAAAATCATGTGTATGAATGTGTGTCTAGTTACAATAAAGTATCTAAACAGCTGAATGGATCCGTAACATTCATCACTTTTACATATGTATGTGCACATATTTACATCTACTAAAGAAAAAACTTCAGAACTAAAAATTCAGAGTACAATAAACAAACTACTGAGATTACTTAAACTGAATCCTCTAGTCCAAAATGTTACACATTATCGTAATTTAAGTATTCTTTGAAATTTTCTGAAAAAACTCACTTAAGTTGTTTCGTCATCACTAAACGAGCAAGGAAATCACAGTCCCTTGTGTATTTGCAATAAAAGCCTGGCAAGGGATGAGAAAATAAGGAAGGAAGGAAGAGAAGAGCAGGTAAGGGAAAGTAAATGCTGCTCTGTACAATGGATTCTACTACCAACTAAAATGATGCTAGCTGTGTTAATGACATTTAATTGTTAATTATGTGCATCATATGTTTGTAAAGAACTAGAAAAATCTACAATCTAAAAAAACCCTACAATTTAAGGCAATAAAATTCTTTTTTACCCACATGGTATACAAAACAAAATAAAAAATCAGGCGCCTCATGGAACTTCAGCCCCTATCTAACCTTTCCATTAATAAAATGGGCAACTTATTCTTTCATAAAGATGTCAGTGTTTAACATTTACGAATTGTTCAGATACAAAAGGATGAATGAAACAGAGAAGTAGATATTCTCATCTCAAGAGAGAGTTAAGAGCAGAGTGATCATGGATCACACATTGAAAAATTATTTTTGTACAGGCGATTTGTGCATTTAGGGAGATGGCTGCCTTCTAGAAAACTTAGTACAGGAAACTGAATATATTATTGCAATGCAAAAGTTAAAATGAGTTCAGATTTCAAATCAAACTTCAATCTGTGCTTTTCTAGTTTCTTTTCTACCTTAGAGGTAGGGTTTTTTGAGATTTTCCCCGCCCCCCCTCACCACCAGAACACCTAATATTTGTCAACTACTGCTTGTAAAACATGCTTTGGAATGAAAGTTTTTTCACAAACTGAATGTAAGCTATCTTAAAAAAACACAAAAAGATGTACCTAGATGTATAGTTTTAAGGCTCATCATACAACAGTAGCTAAATTTTCACAACAGGCCCCTCCTAGTGGTTGAACTGCCCTACACCTTTGGAAAACCTTTCTCTTCAAGAAGGCTGTAACACACAGATTCCACCCATGCACAACAAAATTACAGCAATTTAACCAGGGGCAGATATGCAGGAAGTGACCTAGTTTTGAGAAGCGATAAGCATCCAGAATTCCCCAGATGTAAAAACTCTGGATGCCAGTAAACACATACTTATCTTCAGCTGACAGAACTGTTTCAAGCCTGTGGTGGACTATGTTCAGAAAGAAGTTATAACAAGATTTTCTTACTAATAAATCAATTAATTGTTACAGATTAATAGAGAATGAAGTGTCCAAATCAGAGAGGCAAGAGTTCATATTAATGACATCTTTCAGGTGAGGCACTTTGAAACATTAAAAAAAGCCTAAAGAAGAAAAAATCCTGATTTTCTTTCCATTTATCTAGATTCTTATTTTCTCCATAAACTAGACAGATACATAGACGTAAAAAAAGAAAATGAGTTTTTGATAGCCATTAGTGAAATCTGTGCTTAATGGCAACAGCTGGATTGCATGATCCCTGTTATAAATGAATTTTTAAATTTGGACTTATTTCATATTAACTTTCACTACACTTAGAGATTGCTTCAACATCCAACTGAGGTAAAATGTTTCTGTTTCAGTGTATACTAGACTGACTTCACTGATCGTAGCAGACTGAATTGTATTTTTGTAAGGCTCTTCAACGGGTAGCCAAATAAATAGCTTTTTCCCTGCTGCATGGTTTGCTGTTTGCTTAAGCAAAAATCCAATTTCTGGAGAAGACTCCACAAGGGCTAAATTCCCTGCCATTTACAAGCGTCCCATTAGAGTAGCTTTCTATATGGAAATAACATTCCAAGACAAGGAGAGAAAGAGTAGGTCTGAGGTCCACTGTTCCTGATGTGTTTTATTATTTCTTTTTCATTTGAAGAGTAGAGCTGTGCTCCCACGAGAACAAGAGAATAATATCTGAATACAAATGTCTCAAGAAACTGGAGCTTCTTTAAAAGTAAAATCCTCCCTCCTGCTTTTTAAATTTTTTTTTCCCCCTGGTATGCACCAAGGACAAGGGAAGACCTGACAGCTTCAGATTCAAGCTGTCTTTCGTTAAAAGGTTTTTAATTAGAAATTCAAAGAAAAAACTCCTGCTGGGGCAGCTTATATTAGAAATGTTGGGATTTGGGCTTGATTACTGTTTTCTTTAGCAGAAGTTTTTATTTCAAAACAACTGCAATTAGAAGGATGGAGTGAATAAGACCCTGTGCATACAGTGGCAGTATGAAGAATTACCAGTTACCAGTGTTACTTCATCTCAAAGAGGGGACAAAGTAAAATGAAAGCTTTTAATACAAGTTCACAGAGGGGCATTTAACTTAGATCTAATATGACAGAAGTACTAAATCTGCAGGATAAGAGTTGATTATTGAAAGGATGTTTACTGAAAATTAACGGCCATATAGTGAACTCTGACATTCCTTGTCTGTATAAGTAATAGTCAAGAAGCATCCCCTAATAGTTAGAAGTTATGTATTTAACATTTTTTTTAACTATGAAAGCTGTATTTAAATTAATTTCCTTTAATTCAGGAATGTAACTATTATAAAAGTTAAGGAATTCGCTACTTCACTGGAACACTTCCAGACGGTCTTACACAGCTGAGCCAATGCCATCAATCCCACACTGTTCACTCCTGTTTCCACCTGTGTGCACAGTGAGAAGGACTTCCAGGGTTCACTAGACCAAACACGTATGCGGAGGCCCTGCAATGATGGCTGCCACTGTTTCTTTTTCCCTGAAGGATACAGCAGCCATTTGAGGCTGGAGGTCACGTGTTCCTCTTGTACAGACAGGACATGTCTTGGTCACCCGATTGTTCTTATTAATGGCAAGCAATGCTGAGACAGATATCCCAGGAAGAGAGATGGCAATCTAGCACACAGTGCTGGTCACACGGACTTAATGAGATCTCCGGGCAACACAAATCATACATGGCATATCAGGCCACACACCTCCCTTGTGATATGAACAGCAATATTAATACTTCCTTGTCTGCGGGCAGCATCATGACAACTTTCTGTTTGCCACCAGTATTGCTAGACCAGTATCACCGTGCATGGGAGAACACTCCTAGTCTGCAGATGGCAAAGTGCACTTAGGAATCTGGCAGGTTTGGATGTATATATTGCATATCTGATTTCATTTACTGAGTGATGCTTTTGTCTATGGATATTTCACACTAGAATACTGACCATAAACTCACTGGTTCAGCTCCAAATCCAAACTTAGCTGTAGTGATCAAAGTTATTGAGTTTTGGCCTCTGGATTACAAGTAGCATTTACAAAGCAGTGGTTTGAATTTGACAATTCATCACCTTACTTGTCTTCTGAAAATGAGTTATGTACATATACTATATGCATATTTCTATTAGGGAGGTTAAACATGCATTTAAAGCGCATTCATAGTTGCCTTCTTGACCAAAGAGAACATGAGAGGCCTTTGAGGAAAAAGTAGCAAACTGGAATATGTAACACCCAATCAGAAAAGGCATGGAACTAATTTGTTAAGTTTATGTAAGTCATTAAATTACACAAGATGACCAGGGTTTATAGTTGAGGCAAAAATAAAAGCCTCATTGGAACATGCCGTGGGAAGTGATCATCACTCAATGCAAGACGCAGCTCCTAGGAAACCACACAGTCCTACTTGCTGAGAACAAGTGACCCAAAAACTACTACCTGAAGAGAATTTACTTTTTCTCCTAAAGCTACATCAAAACAGGCCCTCTGCAGATTGCTGCTTCTATTTTGACCAAAGCCTGAAGTTGTAGATGTCTGTGTATCTTACTCCATACATTTCGGCACAAGTTCAGTGTGAGTATCACTGGTGAGAACACCGTTCTGTAGACAACAATAAGTAAACTTTTCTAAATCTGATCTATTCCTGAGATTAAAAAGTTCAGTTCAAATTACGTTCTGAAAGTTCACTCTGAGATATCTCCTCTTGTTAAGCTACTTCGTACATACATTCACTTAGCTTATTTTATTAATGTGTTGTTTCTCCTTTATAATGTAATTTGTTACATTCTACAGCAGTTCAAAGGTGTCTGCCTTAACATACTTATGTGTCATTTAAAAAATATATATATAAACATGATAGACTGCTTTTGGACCCTTGAGTCTAAAAATGAGAAAAACATGAGATAAGAAAATTTTTAATCTTAATACTATTGCCCTGGTGGTGCAAGTATTAGTTTCCTTGCTTAGGAAGATTTTTCAGTCTTGCTTCAGAAGAACAGGGTCCCAGTTCTGTAGAAGACGTATGCGGGCATGTTTGCCTATGAACGTGCACACATCTTGGAATGAGTTCTTTAATATTTAGAAGAATTCAGAGCACAGGTAATTTTTCCTGAGAAAAGATCTTCACTTTTTACTTTTAATTCTTCTATGTCCTTATCAAATTCAAGCGTTAATGATTTTAAGTCAAAAATTTTGTAATAACATTTCCAGTGAATGTATTAAAAAAACCCCAGTGCTTAGATATAGTATAAATCACTGTAAAATTCTGAAAGCTGAGCTCAAGACAGAAATTATAAACAAGGAATTGCATTGCACTTATTCAAATAACCTACTATGGTGTCTCCTTCAATGTAATTATACATTTTTAGATTCTATAATTTTTATACAGTTTCTTGGTTTTGTTTGGGGGATTTTATTTTATTTTATTTCGCATTTTTACAAGCTTTTCTATCTTGAAATGTCTTTAAAATTTGCCTGTTATTGGGTTTGGAAAAAAATGGCAACCAAATTTAAAAGCATTACGAATCCTAAAAATGCATAAATCTTCATATAAATTATCATTAATAAAAATTATCTAAATGACCTCTAAAGAAAGATTTCCAACCATGATGTACTTGGTGCTGGATTTTTTTGACATACCTAATGAATTGATGTAAAATTGCTGCATATTTTATACACCTCAGTGGTACTGCTGTTCAGTAAGAGTTCAAATTGCCTCTGGATATCACTAGGTGTTATATCAGTTTACTGTAGTTTAAATAACAAGTGAGCTCAGTTTGGAAAAATACCAATAACTCCTGGCAACAATGACTTGCTAGGATTAGATACCTGCTGCTTTGCCTTCATTCTTAGCTATATTAATTCCCAGTACCTGAAACAATCTTGTTACACTTCAAAGTTTTTTAGGGAGGGAATTCTGACTTTATAAAGGAATCTTGTGTTGATTTGTGAAAAATACAGTTGAGTCCAATGTGTGTTGCATATTTAATATGTGGTATGTCTTCATATTAATGCTAAATAACAGCATGGTCAATGGCTAGAATAAGTTCAAAACACTTTGCACCTAAATAATCATGACTGGCAAAATTACCCATGTTTGATTTTTTATTTCTGCCTATAGGGTTTTTTAATCGCATGAATCAAAACACTGAACTGGGAATAACTATATGGCAATGAAAATAATTATGTGTCTAAGGTCATTTCCTACTACAGGCTCTGAAGAATTCTTAGTGCCTAGTAAGTTTGAGACACGTTAAAGCATTCACCGCGATTCTTGAAACTCAAGAACCTATTGTGTTTTCCAGTACTGCAATATGAAGTGAAAGTTAATATTACTCAATTTTAGATTTGTAATTGATAACTTGTAGTAAGAGCCCTCTGAAAATCAGTGCCATTTTTATTCGATTAAAACTTTTAATGCTAGATGGCAATAGCAAATCACAACCTTTAGTCAGATTAGGCCATTTTAAAATGGTTTTAATTTGGACATTCTTATCACCAACAGTTTGCATGAACGATGGCCAGAAGGTGCTACATACGAACACACTTGAGATGACATTCACTCATACAGAAAATGTATAAATCCCAAGGTACTCAGGGACAGGGACTCCGCAGCATAATTACTGACCCTCGTATTTTTATTGAAAAAGCATTCTCATGCAGTTTTGAAGAGACCAGGTACAGAAGAGTAACTAGAAGGCGACTACAGAAGGCGGGGCCGGGGAAGAAAAGAAAACAACAAAAAGATTGCATAACTGTTACTTATTTCAGTGGAGCCACTATTTTGGAACACAAGACTGTTCTGATGACCAGGATGAAAGTCCAGCTAGCCCAGTATCTTGTTTATGAGGCCACTAATCAGTAAATAATACCATAAGAATTGGAGGATCTATGCAATAACGAGCAGTGCAACAACGTAAACTATTAACAGATAATTGAAACACACAGATGAATTTACATACCTTTCCAATGATACGGTTAGGCATCTGAAAAAATGGGCCTTCTCTTGCAGTTTTCATGAAAAAAGCTAAAGCTAAGCAGTTACTTGATAGTGCAACAATATCAACATATATCCATAACTTTTTGATAACAACCTCACTTTTTGATAATAAAAGTATTGTAAGTAAAAAAAAACCTTAATAAAGCTCACTTTAGGTACTTCAAGATATTTTAGGATTCCAAATCTCACATTAAGCAAAATGCTCATCTGCTTATGAAAAACAAATAATATCCTAAGCACGAGGCCCTTGATATAATGCAATATATAAATCACAAATATTATTTCCCCTTTCACCAGTGATCTTGTTCTGGAAAATTCCCTGCCATTTTCTACCTACAAACAGACTATGAACATAGAAGTCAGGAAAGGCTGAGAGAGTTGGGGTTGTTCAGTCTCGACAGGAGAAGGCTCCGAGGAGACCTTAGAGCAGCCTTCCAGTACCTAAAGGGGCCTAGAAAGGCCCCATCCAGAAAGGATAAGGAGGGACTCTTTATCAGGAGTTGTAATGATAGGACATGGGGTAATGGCCTCAAACTGAAAGAGGGTAGATTTAGATTGGATATCAGGAAGAAATTGTTTACTGTGAGGGTGGTGAGGCACTGGATCAGGTTGCCCAGGGAAGCTGTCAGTGCCCGTCCCTGCAGGGGTTCAAGGCCAGGCTGGATGATTCTATGGATGGGGCTTTGGGCAGCCTGGTCTGGTGGGAGGTGTCCCTGCCCAGGGCAGGGGGTTGGAACCAGATGATCTTTAAGGTCCCTTCCAACCCAAACCATTCTGTGTGACATTAAGATCAAATCATGTTATCAGTTTGGCCCATTTTACTTATTATTTCTGAACTGCAAAGAACATAGCCTATTATATCTTTTTGTATTATTTTCGCTCCTGGAAAGATTTTCAAGAATCTACCCCTTCTTGATCCCCAGCTAGTCTCACTTACTGTAGTTAAAACTCTGAGACCAGCACTCTCTGGGACATTTTCATACAACTATGTGCAGGCTAATGCCAGCACCTAGTGCAGGTAATACAACTCTCTGCACACAGGAACAAGAAAATGAAAAAGAACCCCTCATATAACCATGGATACTAGCTATTTCTGAACAGGTTTATTCATAGCCTCTTCTTCAACTTGTCATCAATTAAAAAGGCCTTTTATATCAATAGCATTTAAAAATATTGTCTTAACTACATATGTATAAGAAGAACGACACTATGTGGTGAAATTGGTTAACGTTATCAGAAAGTGAATTCAGCATATTTGCAAAGAACGTGCTATTATTATTTTTTTTTAAACACATTTTCCTTGACTGATTAATGAAGAACTTTTGAAACAATTTAATCTATCCAGGGATGCGAATGTTAGTTTGTATTTTTCAAGGCTGATTACTGAAGAAGTTCTAAAGGAGTTTAATCTGTTCAGGGATGTTAAACAAATATGTCAACATTCATTTTACATTTGTGTCTACCACAGCTAAACGAGAAGAATGCTGGAAATAGATTGCAGTACTCTGTTTGCTCAAGGAAAGAAAAAAGTCAATATGCTTCATATTTTATAGAAGATGCAAACTCCTTTCTAAGATGAATGCTTTTCAGATTGAAGTTTTCAGTAGCTTTACTGGGCAGATTATGGTCTGGCGTTCTGCCACATAATGATATATAACCTTATAGCTCACTATTATGCAAATAACAATTTGGCTAGGAGTTCCGAGTGCCTAGATTTTTCTCTGAGGACTGTCATATATTTCAAACCTCTTACACCAAATTATAACTGACATTTAATTTCAACTCAATTTATGTAGAAAAATAATTTTAAAAACACTCTTGTGTACATTTCTAATAAGTGTTACGGTTAGGTTTTTTCCTTTTTTTTTCATATGTAGATATACATGCACACAGTAGGTTTAATTTGGATACACAGGGAATACACCATGATATAGTCCACCATATACAGAAGAGTATTCTAAGCAAGGATTGCTTAGTACAAAGTAAAATAAAGATGGGAAACAATAGCAAAAATGTTAAAATTCATACATGCATCTCCTGTTAATTAATTCTTACAAAATAAGACTGACAAGTACATATGCATTCAACCGCGTTGTACAGGGAATTAATATTGGAGAATGGCATATGAAACATAATCAGGTTCAGAAGTTGGTAATTAATCTGTGAAAGGTCAGTTCTAAACTGCACTCTTCTTTTTCAGACCTCTTAAATTTAGCTAGCAGGGTCAGTAATACACTTACGGTAGAGATCATTCAATCTCCATCCTAGCCCTACCAAGGACACCAAGAATTAATTTGGCACACAGGGTTTTTTATACTAATGGCTCAAACTCTCATTTCAGAAGCTGGTCTAACTGTACACGTGAATATTTATAACTTGAAAATTCAAAAACAAACTTTTCTGTCACATTCTCTTTCTATATGTACGCGTTCAGATAATGTGAAGGATTACATTACTTAGAAGTATTTATTCTTCTGTAGCTTTGCCTCTTCTTTATTATATTTTCTTAGACTTAAATATTTGTTAAGAGGTTTTGTTACCTTGAATGAGCACTATCAAATGCTTATCATATCACGTCGCAATCATATCTCTCTGAGGTTCTAGGATGTTTAACATTGTCCTTATTGAATTAAGTTTATATTAATAAACAGATAGAAACAAACAATACAGGGAATAGAATCTCAATGTCATTTAAAAGTGGGTGGTGTCTCAAACATTAAAATGTGTCTTAAATATTCATGAATATCAGAGAACATCTGAGATCTAGAAAATTGTAAAAAACATACACAGACTGCGTAATTGTGAAGATCTTTGTAGCTACATGCCTCCAACATGTCAAAATTAGTCATTTACATACCTTTTGGGCCAATGGGCATATCTTTAACAAGTATTACAGAAGTACTCATAAACTGTTTGGGAGCATAGTTGGAGCACTGACGCTGCAGCTGGGTGTCTGACTATACTTTAATGGATAAAGTTTTGGGTGTGGGTTTTTCAAAAGACTTATTTCTAGGGATATCCCTGAGATATAGTGTGTAAAGTTCTTTAAAAAGTCCTGTTTCAATGCAAGGCAGCTCTCTGTCAGTCCAATGCCACTTAAACAAATGACTGTTTGAGACAGAGGATAATGTAACAAGGCGGTAGAAATTATCAGTTAGTAAGTTTAGGCAGAGAATTAGATGGTTTCTAACTAACAGAGCAGAAATTTTTACATTTATACCACCATGACCAGCAATCATTATTATTGAAAAAGAAGCGTATCCTTGAGAATTTTTAAGCTGTTTGCAAGATTTTCAAAAAGACCCAGTCTTGGGCTTTACAGCTATACAATGCTGCACTGTGTATCCCATTTTGAGTGAAAATCTTGAGTTTAATTCATGTATAATAAGAGTTAAAAAATTATGAGCAACGAAGACCAAAGAATACAATCTTGCGCTAATGAGGAAACTGGTGGAATTGCTAGGGGAAAAAAAAAGCCAAGACCAAAGAGGGAAGGACACAGCTAAGTGTTTGTCAGCTATAAAGTGCTTCACCTTCACTTTTGTCTCAGAAACACTCAGGCTTTTTGCAAACTTCTATGTTACCTTGGAGGTTTACTGTACAAAGCAAGAGAACAGGTACCCAAGGGCCTTGAAACTGCTGCATAACATAAAAACTCAACTAGTTTGATGATTCAGGTGTCTTGCATATCTTGCTCTGCGCAAAACACAAAATAGTCCCCATCATCGTTTATGCCTCAGTCTTTGGTGTTGATATTTTGCTTCTACACAATACTGATCCTTAAACATCAGCAACAACTCTGTAACCTGTGGCACGAAGGGGGAACGCCATTTCCAAACACTCAAGCAATTTTGTATAGGAATTGGTTCTGCTTGGTCATGATAATCTTTTCCATCTTTCACTGTTCACTTTCCTTTCAGACATGTCAATCACAGTGTTTCTCTTCAAAATGTTTCTTACATCCCCCTAGCATGCATATTTTCATCCATTCTATCTTGAGTGACATTTTTCCGTCAAGCTGCGCAAAGCGATCACTGCATTTCGAAAGAACCTCCATGTTTGATGAGCACCAGTGAACTCTTGGGAAGATTAACAGAAAAAGGTATTTCAACACTTTCCAGTGGATGGTTTAGGTAATAGGAAATAGTAGATGGAAATACTAAACTTAATGTACAAATGATCTACAAAATATTTAAAAATTGCAATTTGTTTGGCTTTTATGAAGATTTTCATTAAAGCTAGCACTGAATTTGCAGTATAGTGAAAGTATTGAAAAATTCTAGACAATAATATTGTTGCAGTGAGTTGCTTTTTGGTTTGCTACAAGAATCTCTGTGGCAATGCATGATTTTTTTAGCACTGTGAATGCTTATTTTATTATGGCAGCCCTTGTCAATGTGTATGTATCTAAGGATTTGTCAGCAACAGTGTTAATAATTCATTTTCCAAAGGTTTACAGTGTAGCCGAAAAGTCACTCCTAGGAGAATCCTGGCATTCCAACTCTTCACTGAAAAGACAACTTTCTCTTGGAAGATTGCTCTAGACAATTGCTCACACTTAGATCTGTATGATGCAAGGAAGCGCAAATCACTCTTTCAAAATTTCTGTTTGTGTGACTAGGTCCTAAAATACAACCTTTAATTATTAACTTAACAATTATTAACCTAATTTTACATAACAAAACTAACTTTCCATAAATGACCTAATGATATGCTGGCCAGGTAGAACTTAAAATGGCTAGAAGACTTTTCAGTTCATCTACACTAATACCCATTGTTTCAATATAAATAGGAGTGCCCAAATAATTTACATTGTAACTGTAGAAAAATCTTTCTTCTGGAAGTCTAAGTAAAAGAGGAAAAATGAAACTGAAGTTACATCTCAATCTCTGAACAAAAATTATTTGTGGGTTTTGTGTTTTGAAAAATCCTTAAATAAAAACTGTGAGTTCCAAATAACTTCAGTATTGTCATTTAAAACTGATGTGTGCCTATAGCAAAAGAGAGAAAACATTTTCCCTATCAAAAAGCTCAGTTGCATGCCATGAATTTAGGGGAAATTATTGTGATTACAGTCGATAAAACAGACCAAGACCTCGTCTAGCTTTAAATACTGATTCTGAAAGTGATCGAGCCATGGCAATGCACAGCTGAGAGCATTAGTTCATACAGCACTTCATTTAGCTAGATTTCTTGTCTTCCCCAAGCCAGATAATTAAGATATGCATTACTTACATTCATATCTGCTGTGTACACACACTCAAAGTCAGTCTGGAGAAAGGCAGAAGAATCAGGACTGAATTTTAAAACACAGAGAATACGCAGAAGATACACGGAGAAATCTAAAATGTGCAATATTTATGTAAGTAGTCACACTATTGTGATTCAATAGACACAGGATTTATTTTTTTTTTTGAGATGTAAATGATTCAGAAAAAAATAGCCGAAATCAGGCAGTTGACAACTCTGTCCATTATTTGGCTTCAATGTTTGTGTTAGTTAAATATAGTGTCTATATCAAAAATATAAAAAATTCAATCATCTAGTGACTCACTTGGTATAATAAGATAGTAACGTTTTAATGTGATTACATCAGAACTAATGCTAAGCCTATCTACAGCATATTTATCTAAGCCTAGAACCACAACAGGATTTGACAAATTTAATTTTCACTACAAATGATCTAATCCTATCCATTAATTTTCAATGTTTCAGACCTTGACACCACAATGTGCCATATATCAATGTCTGTAACGCAGCTGTCCTGGATTGAGGAACAGGAGCAAACCACAAAGACTGCAAGCTGAACAACACTGAACAGAATCTAAAACGTTTATCAGCATGGTAAGCAAACACTGTAAAAAAGTTACTTTTACGGTTTTGTAAAGTATTCGTCCTTTTTCAGGCAAGGATTTTAAAAACTCAGCAATGTTGACTATTTCTATAATTGGGCAATATGGGTCAGTATGATTTCATGAAAACACATACCTTTTCACCTGTTCATATACCAGTTTTCATCAAGAATATATATCATGAGTACTTCTATATTAAGATAAAGATGGCAAAGGACTTGATCTCTGAATACAGTAACATTGTCATTTCAACTTTTGTCACTGAAGACTTTTATTTATTCACTCACTCCTAAACAGTAAAAGGTGTAAGTCTTGCTGCTTTGTCAATCTCACTAATATAAGGGTACTTTCATAATGCAGATTGTGCAAATTTCTTAGGTCTATATAAATAAGAATAACACCACAGCAAGTCTTAAATACTCTCCTTTCTGAGATAAATTCACATGCTTGAGTATTGTTCCATTCACGCTGTAGAGGAATCAATCTCAAAAAACTCAAATGACACCTTCAGATGATGCTACATCACCCATAAACTGCTGCTACTATAGCAAACTGAAAAACTAGTATTAAAATTCTGAGACCTGCTAATACAATGTGCCTAATTGGTAATATAGGTCAAGTACTGAATTAACAATCAAACAAATAAATTTCTTCAGAATCAATACACTGATATGTGGTTATATAATTAAAATAAAAAGGGAGTGAACTGTTTGCCTTCTGGGTATTAGGTTTATTCTAAGACATTTGAGTACTGATCCATTAAATCCATTTGCTAACCCTTCAGCATCACCAGAATGTGCTTCTCTGGAAAGAATAAAGAGAATCGGTCTTATGCCAGAGCGCCTGGAAATATACCTGTTATGCTTCGTCAGATTCGGGTTCAAGTTAAGGAGTTAAACTTATTATTACAATACATGTCTTTTCCAGTAGCTGTAAAACATAGGATTACTTTTTTTTCTCATACATTTTCTTCTCCTCTTCTTTCTTTTTCCCCCAGCTGTTAATACCAAATCTACCGAACTCATAGAATGAAAAATACCCACAATGGCTTCAATTACTTATAAGAGCGCAACATGCTCAATTAAGCTTCTCTTCATTTGGTTTAACTGTTACACAGAGATATACGCAACTCATTCCTGCTGCATAAATGCTTTTAGGAAATACGCTGAGACAGCAATAACCTCCTTCTTTTACTAAACTAATTTTTACTAATCTCTACATGATCTTGCAGACCAGTAAAAATACTGATTATGAGATAGAGGCTCACCCACCTCCTTCATCCCAAGCAAGTGTCTCCCATTTTATAATAACAGCTGGCAGACCAACCTTACAAAAACCCAACCAAGCAACCAACCAACAAACACAAATAAACAAAAAAAAAAAAAAAGAGAAAAAAAAG
>VXBO01002645.1:19769-36839 GCA_013400135.1 Rhinoptilus africanus | reverse complement strand
AAAAAAAAAAGAGAAAAACAAGGATGCAGCACCACTGATATTTTCATGGGGCTATAAGGTTGAAAGGCACTGATAAAGGGTGAATAAATCCCTAAGAATTCCTGTAATTTAAAGGGACTCAGGTGCTAAGTTCACAGATTTCAGAGGAACTAACTAGCTTTTAAACTATTTTACAAGACATTTCTGTGAAGAATGAACCATGTGGAAATCTCCATCGCTTCTGATGCTTGGAAAGACTTCTTCAGTCTGTTGGTCATAGCACTCTTTGCGATGAGAACAATAGATATTTTGGAAACAGAGAAGTCACACAAAGTTGCAGAGCTCACAAGGAAAGAGGAACAGATGGTTGCACTAATGAGTTTTCTAAAATACACACCCTGTCCTCCATGGACACAGTGCAGTAGCTAAAATGTTTTAGCAATTTTTTTCTTAAATTATTAGATCTTTTCTAAACAGATTTACATAGTATAATTATATTAATCTCTAAAAATCAATGAGCAAAAGTTCTGGGGCGTTTTCGCTTGTGAGATATCATTTATGTGTTGTAACACAATTCAAACATACCAAAATTTTCTTCACATCATATCAGTCTCAAAACAACCAGAAGACTGAATTTTCACACTGTTAACAGATCTTCCACAATAATTTATGAAGACACATCAAGCTCACTGATGTTAGGCATCAACAAACTGCTATTATGATTGTCAATAAAGGCAATTTCTACTTTTTTGAGGGGGATGTCTTTTTCTAAATTTAATTTTATTTAAAGCATACTGAATAGAGGTTAATTCATTCTTGCAAGAAATTGCATCAGTTGCTGTTTCTGTGGTAAATGGCTATCATGATATACAGTTGGTGACTTATAGGAAATAATGAATTCTATAGTATTCAACTTCATAAAAACAAATTAATAACAATTGTATTTTTAGCTTAAAAATATGAAACAGTATTTTTAATTTGCCAGTACTATGAACAAATAAGACATTTGAAAGTAATGGAAAACTTTGGAACTCATTATCCGCAATTTAAAAATGGTTCCTGTAACTTTCTTTCTTCATCTATATGCACTTTTAGATTTGTTGTGTCACTTTTTTCATGGTATAATATCACTATATGCATTTCTAGGAAAAAAAAGAAAAAAGAAAACCACAAAAAAAACCCCCAACCCATGCTTCAGGATGCAACCACTATTATTTTTCAGGGTCCTGTAAATACAACTGCTTGGAGGCAGATCAGTAGTTTTAGCCTTTTACTGGAGACTCATATTACCATATTCTTACCCAAACTATGATACTGACTACTATAATTTCTTTCTCACTTAAAAAAAAAATAATCGTGTAAACAAATGCAAAATACGTTGTCATTATTTAGTAACCACTTTTCGTATTGCTTTGGAGATGACCCTACTGTCTCTAAGGTAGACTAATGACATTTATACCACTACAAGAGGATCAATTGTCATTATGGGAGTGAGAAGCAAATAGTGAGAAGCTCTAAACGAGGTGAAGTGAAGGACTGCTGTCAAGCATAGATCCTTCTAGTACTGAAATACTCGGACCACATGTGCTACAACTGAGAGATGCCACCCACCAATGACATTACGCTGAATTCTCTGACAGAATTCCTTACTAGCAGGATATTTTGTATTGCCACATCAATTTAAAGGGGATGTTTTGTGGTCAAGAAATTTTAAGATTGGTAAAACATGACATGTTTCTTCGGCTTTCACTATAGCAACTGAGTTATAAACCATTTGATTTAATATCGGAAGTTTATTATTTAGATGTAAATTTTAATAAATGTTCACTGTCATAAATGGAGATAAACATCTGCATCCTAATGTTCAAGTGACACACACGATGCCTCCCTATTTAATTAAACATCTGCTTTGTGTGATCTATGCTTTTCCCTTTCAATATCCTCCCTGAACCTTAGCTGCAGACTTTGCTGTTATACAAGAAAGTTAGGCAAAAATCCTCAAACAAACCTCTCAACTTGCATCATAACATACATAATCAAAATTCTATTCTAAATTCCTGATCTTTTGAATTATGAATACAGGATCTACAACTCCACAACTGTTTCCTGCATACAATTAAAGCAATCAAGTCTTCTTTTCCTTGCTATTAGGCTAGAAGGAGTCTAAGGTGAGTAAGGGAAGTAGATGCAACGATTCTGTGTCTCAGCAATCAAAGCAAGCTTTGATGTTCCCATGGACAAATACTATATTTAAGTGGGCCAGAATGAAAGCAAAATTTAAGAGACACATATACCGTAACTCCTTTACCTATAAACTGTGAATCTAACATAAAACAATTTAAATAAAAAAATTCATTACAAGTTAGGGTGAAAAACCTTCCCTGATGATAACCAATTAGTAACAGCCTTTGGAATAATATTTGATATTTATTCTGAGAGATAAAGGTATCTTCAAGAGTATGCAAGGTGAGAAAAATATGCATTTGCTACTCTCAGACTTTAAGCAGTTTTGGTAATACCAATTACTAACCATTTAGCTAGCTAAAGAATGTCAGTATTGGGCAGTTCAGTATCTTTGCACTTGCATGATAGCAGAGGAAATGCTCCAAGAACTCAAGTTTGGAATTAAACAACTGAAGCAGAAGTTCTTCGGTTAAGCTAAGTTTCTAGGTGCATGGGTTGTGAAGATAGATGTAGCTGAAATACAACAGTGGGGAAAAGAAAAAGATAAATGAACTTCTTTTAACTGAAATTATGATTTTCTATTGATTTTGAAACAAGCTCTGCCATAACAATACTAGCCAAAAGACAGATCAGTAAAAGTCAATTTTCATGGTGGGTGGACAGGTGGGTTACCTTGCTTCACTTTCAAGGGAAAGTATGAAGTAAAATGAAAAAAGAAACACCCACCAACATATGCTTTCTCTGCAATGTTGTTAAAGACTGACTAATGACAGTGTTAAATGAAGCCTTAGGAAATGTATTTATCTTTATTGTGCTTGATAAGAACAAACCTTTCTTTTGTTAGCACATCGGGAATAGGCAAACATAGTGAAATACACTGCAAGTTATCTGATTCAGTATGCAACAGATAAAAGAAAATGTGAGAAAAATATTTAGAACTTGAATCACTGAAACTTTCAAGCTACAACTTAGTAGTACTGACCCGAGCTGTAAGTTTTTAAAAGCCACAGCTGCGTGTAATTTATCTGTGTAAATTATGTGCAACTTATCACTTGGATGTTATGGAAACTGGATGAATAAGTAAAATTGCATGAGAAGAATCAATGAATATTAAGTGATAGACACTCCGTTTCTAAGCGATTTCTTACTGCTTCCCTCAAGTACAGTGGGGAAGAAGTTGCCAAATGCTGTGGGAGTTGAACCATTAAAGTACAACAATCCTCTAAAATGCATTGATTACCGTCATAATGTTATTATAAAATGGAAATTATTGTATCAAGGATATGGTCATATCTGTGCATTCAACAGGCTTTACTGCATGAGGGTTGACATCTCTGGCAGATGATCTGGCAAGTACCTTTGTGTCAAAAGTTCCAAAGCTATTTCAGAAACGTCCTTGAATCTAGTGTCAGCTCCTTTTGCTGACCAACAACTTCTAAAATAGAGACTAAAACTAAGACTGCTGTTGTGTTAAGGCTTTTGCTAGAACAAGCTGCTATTTTGATGATATTTAGCTTTAATTAGAACAAAATAAGAGCTGGTCATTAAGTAGGTGAAGCAAGTACTGACAATGTTTTACAACTAGTAGTATGCAAAGAACTACCAAACTCAGATTCAACCTGATTTAACATTCACCAAAAACAGAGCTTGCAGAAGATATCATAAAGTTATAGAGAAAAATATGGCATTCATTCAAAATTGGATTAGAATCTGACTCTTGTAAAGCTCCTCGTTCTCTGCAGTGTGAACAAAAAAGGAGGGTGTAAGATATGGATTTTTCTGCAAGAAACTATCTGTGTACTCCAAGCACTAGACTTTACAGGTTAAGTTATTGCAACGGCAACTTTGTTGAATACAGTTCTGATTGCAACTGGCTACATACTCATAAACCTTAAAAAAAGAGCTTGAAATGAACCAGGTTTCAACTCTAGACAATCTGTCTTGCCCAATGTATAACCAAACCTATGTTAGGTATTAACAATAGCATTGTATTTATTCTCACACAGATTCATGAGATCTGAAAGTATGCTCATTCTGATTTTAAAGGTACTTCTTGTTCATAACTTAGAACAGCTTTATTGTAACAGCACTGCTCTAGGGTTAAGGTGCGATATGTGAAAATACCATGGAGAAATTTCAAAAAGGCCTCCAATGGTTAAACAGTACATGAAATGGACTAAAGGGTGAATGTGAGAAGTTTTACAAATTGCTGGGTGAGGCATCACATGGAAGTCCTCTCATGTACTTGGGGGCTATTTATTGATCTGGGGAACCACATGAAAAGAGTGATGGAAAATATAACGGTTTTCTGTCTCAGTTGCTCTTTCCTTAAAAACACGTCAGGTAGGTTGAGCTACTTTATCAGCTATTAAAAATGTCTTAATAGGAAGCATGTTAGAGCATCTAACTTGTTGCTTTATAAAGTAACCTTTGAGAATATCATGATGGAAAATGAAATTTCTTAGATTTTTGGTTTATGCTCAAAAATTTTTATTGATTATAGCCACAAGTCCTCCCAGACCAAGACAAAATAAACTACAGATCATACAAATGATACCAGAAAAAAATATAAAGTTACCAATGCTCATTATCAGTGCTACCCCAACAATTTAAAATTAGCAAAAGTTAGTTAAGAGGCCTAGTGACTTTTGTTTCCTGAAGTGAACAAAATTTTTCAGATTATCTACAGATAGTGTGAAAAGTTACGAAGATAAAATGCCACAATGCATTAACCAAGGAAATGACAAATGTAATTTCAATGGATATTGCAGTTGGACAGACACAGATATATTTAGTAGACTGTGGTTGAAAGACACTCAGAAATAAGCAAACAGGAAACTGAAACTCTGCACAAGCATAATCTGCCCAAGCCAAGACAAAAAGACATTTGGTTTTACAGCCTGTCCATTCTAATATCTCTACTTAAACTTTCACACAGAAATAAAGAAATAGAGTTACCATTATTTGCTCTCTAAAAATAGTGGTGAAAATTCTAACAGGTAAATAATACTTGCTCTGGTCGTAGTCCTTCCAGTTCACAGATACTGCTAATAAAACTGAGTTTCTCCTCTGTTAGCATCACTAGTACTATATTAATATTTATAGCTTAGCAAGCAGCATAAAGCTAACGATTATTTACGGTGCAGGGGACACAGAAAATGCAGTAAAAGAAATCTAGTTTTCCTGAACAATGGTTCACATATAAAACACATTTTCAAGTAAGATTGTTCAAGCTGGGTGGAAACATATTCATTATGAAAGTCTGTATAACATCTAGCAGGACTGATTATTTCCTTCCATCTTTGAAGGTAGTAGTTCCTTCCAATATTTCCCATGGGAGTAAAACAGTACCCACAGCAGAGGAAGACAAACTTAGACATCGTTTGACCTATTTTGACATATATAAACTCATGAGACCATGTGAGATGCATCTGAGGGTGCTGAAGGATGCAGCCTGATTTCACTGTGAGACTGCTCTCTATCATCTTTGAAAGGCTACAGCAATCAGTGGAAGCTCCTGGTAGGTTTCTGATCACTAGAAAATAGAGGGCAAAGCAGAGATCAAAAAGGAAAATCCCAGTAAGCACAGGCCTGTCAGCCTCATCTCAGTTCTGGGGAAGGTTATGGAGCAAATTTGCTAAGAAACCATTTATATAGATGGAAGGCAAGAGGCTGGTTGGGAGCCGCCAGCCTGAGTTTACCAAGGGCAAATGATAACTGACCGACCTCATTGCTACTAGAATGAGGTGACTGGCTCTGTGGACAAGGCAAGGTCAGTGGATGTAGTATCCCTTGACTTTAGTAAGCCTTTTGACACAGTCTCACGCAGTCGTCTTTTCATCAAATTGGTGAGAGACAGGCTGGATAAGTGGACAACAAGGTGGGTAGAGAACTGGCTGGGGTACCAGCCTCAAAAGTCACTGTCAGTGCTGGGAAGTCCTACTGGCAACAAATAAGCACTGGTGTCTCTCAGGGATCAGTATGGGGACCAATAATGGGAATTGTCTCCATTAATGCAGGTGCATGACGAGACAAAATGCACTCTCAGCAAGCTTGTGGATGACAATTTGAGGGGGAGCAGTCAATAGGTGGGCAGGGCTGCTGTTCAGAGGGACATGACAGACTGGAGACATGGCTTGATGGGAACCTACTGAAACTCAGCGATGGGAAACACCAAGTCTCACTTCTGGGATGTAATAAACCCACGCACCAGAAGGGGTGGGCACTGACTGCTGGGAGGAGTCAGTTAGAAAAGGACCTGAGAGTCTTGGTAGGCAAAAAGTTGAACATGACCCAGGGATGTGCCCTTGCAGCAAAGGCAGACAATGGTACTGTGGGTTGCATTAACAAGAGGGCAGCCAGCACGTCCAGGGGAGCGATCCCTCCTCTCAATTCAGCACCGGCTAGACCCCATTGTGTCCAGTTCTGGGCATCCCAATAAGAGAAAAATACTGACACACTGGAATGAGTCCAGCGGAGACCACTGAGATGGGTGGGGGCAGGGGAATACATGAAGAGGTGTCAAGAGGTATGTTTGTTCAGCCTTGAGAAGACATGGCTAAGGGGACGCATTGTTGTCTGCAGCTCCCTGCTCAGAGGATACGGAGAAAACAGAGACACACTCTTCTCAGAGGAGCACAGCAATAGGTCAACAGGCAATAAAAACATGCCAGAACATGGGAAATTCTGATGAGACATTAGGATAAAATTATTTATTTTTACAATGAGGGTGGTCAAATAAGGGATCAGAGTGCCCAGAGAAGTTAGAGTCTTTACCCTTGGAGGTGTTCAAGATTCAACTGGACAAGCCTTGAGCATCCTGGTCTAACTAGACCTACTGTGACCAGAGACCTAGCCTAAATGACCTCCAGAGGTCCTTCTCAAAAAGAGCTGTTTTATAATTCTACAAAAGCAAAGGATCTTAACAAAACAGAAAAAAAAAACCAAACCAAAAGTTGTCCCAAACCACAACAACACTGAGATAATCCCTGCTACTAACCCATCATTTGATTTCTCTTGGGATTTTTTTTTTTATTTTCTTGTTTGCTTTCCTTTTTCCTCCAAGTCATCTTTGTTATATGAAACAGTAGTCTGAGCCTCTGTTATTAAATTAAACATTCCTTTATTCAAATGTAATGAAAAGCTCATTATGACTTTCCAGTTACCAGTGCAAACAGTGTACTTAGCCAAACGGTAATTGTATTGGTCTTCCTTCTATTCCAATACTGCTCTGAAACTTGTGTCCCTCAAATGAATAATTACCTACAAAATAATTAAATGTTGCTGATATGGTCTACTCATCCCACTTGTACATAGAAACAACAAAGTCTGTCTTCCCTGAAATCTATCTCCGTCATGTTGGATAAGCTTACTGCCCATCACAGGGCTGGCATCGATCCCTACTCAATTACAGATGAACATAGCACCATATTAAAAGACAAATAAGGTTTAATTTTAATCACAGGCAGCCTGTAAGTCCATGTTCCATTACAGATTAAAAGAACCAATTATTTTTAAAAGTAAAGATTTAATGAAAGGCCTTACTAATATATAGACACACTGCTCCCTCTGCATTCTAAGTCAGACTCTGCAGTAATGGTTGAAATTGCTGCAAGCAATCTATGCAAGGCATGGTGATGCATCTTGGAGAAGAATGTTATTTCTTCAAATCGCAAACCTTTCTCAACAAGGTTTCTTTTGTAAGGTCTCTCTTTCAAAAGTGTAAAATCACAGACCATTTATAGAGAACAAATTAACTCCACAGCCAGAGTTTATTTTTACTAAGACAGAGTAAATACAAAATAATAACATTTAAGCGGACAGAAACCCCACACTAATGAAACCAAATGCTGCTAAAATCACTTTATCCCAGATTCAGAAAGGTAGTTAGGAGCCTAATTCTCATTTGAATTCAATGGGATTTAGGCACCTATACATCTCTGAATCTAGACATTATATTCTTCCATCCGTAACAACAGGAGCTAGCTTGCATAATTAACTCAGGAATCTGGGTCATCAGAATTTTATTTTCTTACTATTCATCCTTTAGTACTACTTTCCAATCTTCCTTGTTTATTGAGTTACTATAATGTTTGTGAGACTGTGAACTAATAAAAATGTAGCTATAGAATGCCGTTGATACTAGCTCTGAGAATGTGAAGAGATAAATGTCTATTTTTAGAGGGACATCTACTCACTGGATAACCAGGCAATGGTGTTGGCTAGTAGTATGAATGCAATTCCACTAGTACTGAGGAAGTACTAGAAGTCATATATACACAAATATAACATCCCATTTTTTAAAGCTCCTTTTATATAATGCCATACTTTTGTTGAGGAATTTTACATGTAAGTTCAATCAGAAATGCTTTAATGCATGTTAAGTTCTCCATTTTCTAAATTTAAACCTACCTAGAGTTAAAATTAAAGCACTATTTACCAAGACAGACATTATTATATCAATCTTACAGCTAGCATTCCCAGTTCAAAAAACAATTAATACCAGGACTCTCTTGTCTATAAAGTACGAGTACTTTATCTGGTCCTCTAATCTTTGAGAAAAAACGTACCAGAAAACTCATTAGTTAGGCCTGTAGAACAAGAACCTCAGATAAAAATGCAGGTATTTCTCAAACTTTTTAAGGATCTCATATCAAAAGATCACTTAGAATCCTTCTATGATAAATGAAAGGCTTAGGAAACCTCACCTACTTATGGTCAGTCCTTCTTGATTTTATCTTGCTAAATTCCTTTTGGTTTTGTCCTCACTGAAGCCTGAAGGAAAAACTCTCAAGCTTCTCTACACTTGTTAGATATTCACAAAGAGAATATAGGAAAACAGCAACTCATAATGCAGGTGCAACGAGAAGATTCAGCTTATGAAAAAAGCAAGTGCCTTCATTTTTCAGCTGGAATTCTACGCAGTTTCTCATACACACACATACACACACAGAATTAATGTAAACTAATAACTGAGACTATCAGGCTTCAGGATAACCAAGGCTTGTGCAGAACTGACTCCTTAGTTTCAGGCTGGCATCCTAGGTTTTTTTTTATGTTCTTTAAATACAACAAATTCCAATTTTTAAGTAAACTACCAAATTCTTCCAATATGTTCTGTAGATTTTTTTCTCATGACATAGCTTAAAAGACACAGGAAACCAAGACTTTGTTAAATCCCTGCACACAAATCCTATGAAACAAGATAAAATATGATCCACATGGAAACTCCTGTGGTAGCATATCCTTCATTAGCAATTAGCGGGTATAAAATATTTTTGAACAGAAGTAAGAGTTTTCACAAAAATATTTAGAATGTGCAAAGGTAAAGATCATTCTTTACCCTGATAAGTTCAAGTGTCCTGGTTTGAGGTCCTGGATTACTGGGCCTACTATGATTTCAAGATCCACACATCTGTATTTTGTCATACAGAATCTTAGAAGCATAGAAACAGTTTATTGCTTTCAAACACCAAACATACTGTACATTAAATTTATTATCACTTCATTTTGGAAACTTTCTAATTCATTGCTGTCTATTCTAAATTCTGTCAGTGACTTCAATGAAAAAGAAATACATTTATATGCAAGAAAAATTAGGGACCATATCCAGTACTTCCACTTATGTACTTGCTATGCATTCAGAAGTTAAGTCTTGTGCATAGAAAGTGTAAGCTGATAGCTCACACTGAAAATGTCACCTGCTATATTCTTACTCTAGAGGAATTTCTTTTCGTGTTTTCTTTTACAGATTCTAAGGCCTCACTTATGTGTTTTAGCAAAAACCTAGCTAAGGAACTGGACATACTGTCTACTGAATCTTTGTGTTTATTTTATCTCTGTAAGCAAAACACTCGTCAAAATCTGCACTTTTGGGTGCTATATCAAACTACTATAAAATGCATGTTTATAGAGCTCACAGTAATTTTTCACATTCTATGCTGTATTTAGCAGAGATAGTTTGAATTAAGGTATTTTGCAAAAAAGTTAGTCCTCCTTCCAATTTGTATTTTCAGCAGTGACAAATATGATTTTATGTTATTAGGTATCATGAAAACTGACACAGTACTTTACACAGACTAATAGATGTCTTTATTCCCACTGTGAGTAACAGCAGTGAGACATTTACAAGAAATCGTTGGTGTTACAGATGGTAATTATGTGCTTGATTCTGCCATGGCCTTTCCCAGTGTCTTAGATATCTCAAATTTATGTTCTGGTGCNTTTACAAGCATAGGACTGCAATATGTAGAGATATGCATATATGAACTTTCCGTTGAACAATACCTCAATATAAAAACAGTGCACTCAAAGTCTGAAATACTTAATAAAAATGGTCAGCTTTTATAAGCATCATTTTGAAATTAACTGAGTAATTTTGTCTGCATAATCATACCCCTGAAGGGATGCAATAAAATATAAATTTAATCAAATGCATTTTTAGAACAGGCTCCAAGATAGCGCATGTACAATTTTGACCCAAATATCTAGTCATGAGTATAATATCAGACCTTTAATTATAATTTCTATTATAATTGTTCTATTGAAGAAAATGCAGCCACTGCACTTACCTGCAATTATGCACACACAGTCTGTGGAAAGAGTTGATAAAGACTCTCCTGTGAACCGTCACTTGCTGAGCTAATTCAGCCAACTGGTTTAATTTCGTTTGCCCTCAGTCTGTCGTTACAGTGATTACATCTAAATGAAAAGACAAGGAAACACCATAACAAAAAAAATCATTAGATTTATTATTTAAATTTTCAATTTTACTTTTATTCTTGAACAATCAGAAAGTTAGGCTTACAGAAAACATTTTATAAGAAAAATTAAGTGTTTTGTACACTTTCTGATGATCGTGTATATGAATATCTTATCTAATTGCTAAAATGTATGGCCTCTCCGAGACTCATTACAATGCACACCTGGTGTTCTGTGATAGGTGCCCTGTATCTTACTTCTACTGTATTGTGATTTATAAGCCCATAAAAAAAGAGGTTTTTTTAGAATATCTACTGTAACACAACAGGCTGTGCTTCAGCACAGAGTGCTTCACACTCTTTTTAGGCTGCAATTTCAAAAAAAGTTTTCTGTGACACTGTGATCTGAAGCAATATAAAAATGTTTATTTGAAGTATTCATATGCTAATAAATATACATTGTAATAGTATATATCATCTGCTCTTAAGAACAATTTTCATTGCAATGTAGCATCCATGCTGTACTGTGGCGCATGCACTGCAGGCTCTGTTAATGGTATCCGAAGACTGGCAGAGAGCTCTGTACAGCAGAGATGTGTGCATTCAACAAGCCCACACTTCCACCCATATGAGGCCCTAGTTATAGAAAGGAATTAATCCTGAAGGCAACTCAGTCTCTTATATTTTATGTATTATGAAGTAACAGTATTACATTTTCACACAGCACACTATTTTGTAAATACAGATGCTATAAACAGACTAAAGCTATTCCAGAAAGAAAGTAGGCGTGATACTTCTATGAAACGGCCCAGGACTCCCACACCTCCCATCTAATCCATAATCTAGGTACTTCTCTGGATAACATCAGCTCCTTCTCACATTTTATAGTTGCTTCATGTTGCACAAATTGTCAATTGATAAGTGATATAATACAATTCAACCCATTATAAAATAGTCAAAAATCACCTTCCAGTAAATTCCAAGCTATACAGCATAATTTACTGTCAGATATAATGTCAGTTCTTTGGAACATAAACCCTATACAGAATTTTACATGGAGCCCAAAATCTATCTCAGCCTTGAAAGCTAAGGAGTTGTCACATTAGTCTGCCGGGGAAATAGTAGTATTGAATGCTAGACTACTAAAAAGTACCATAAAATAAATTTCAACCCAAAGCAAACGAGCAAAAAACCCAAAAAAAACCCCAAAGTAAATTTTTTCTTCATCTACAAAGTGAAAATAATGCTACATAAAACTTCCCAAAAAAGAAAGTAAAATTCTGAAAATTATAAAGAGATTAAATGATAAAAGATATTTTATAAAATAAGAATAATGTCTCTAATCTGGAATAGTACTATTGTATGTAGGATACCCAGTATTAATTATCGCAGCAATTGTACACGCTCTCTGCTGCGCTTTGAGGTACTGATTAACTTCAGTGAGGTGACCAATACAAAGTTAACTATTACTAAAAACCTTTGAGGCAGTAGTTCTTTCCAGTAAATCCCAAACACTATTTACTCTACTGATTATCCCTTACCTGTGAAAGAGGGTGGTGGTGGTAATTAGGCCATCTATCAATAATTTCATTAATTAATTCAACTGTTCACATACATGAGCACGAAGTAAAGAAAAAAATGCAAAATCACTAGCAGCACACTCAGCCATGTTGGCGTCTTGGGCAAACCAATGCTGACTCTAAGTATTTTCCTCACCACTTGACTATCTAAGCAGTACTAATGGCATCGGCTCCCCATCTTGCTGCCACTACACACAATTGTGATGGGTTTGCTTCTTTCCCCGAGGCTGTTGACACATTTATAATAAGCATGGTCTAATCACAAACCAATGAATCCCACCCCCTTGCTGATTTTATCTTAGAAAATGTTAGAAAAAAATAATCAAATCTTATTTAAAAAAACCCCAAAACACAGAGATGTTTGGCCCAGTTTCTGACAAATCTGTTCTGCAATTAGAATCTAGCTAGATCACGCAGATTTCTAGCTAACACTCCTTTATATTCTTTACATAGGAATTTAAGAAGTCCACAGCCATTTACACACGTCCAGTTAAATATTTTGGGCACCAAGGTTTTTTGCTTTTTGTTTTCATTAAAGCATTCAAACATACCTACTTTCATAATTCCACTAATCACATGTAAAATTTTTATCATGTATATTTCAATGTACAGTGTCAGAATTTAGTCTTGTACTGTCACTGTTGATGTAACTTCAGTTTTGGAAACCGAGACAAAAACACTTAATGTCTTTCCCAAACACCTTCCAAGGACAAGGCTTACCACCGAAAAACTACAAGGCAACAAAACATCTTTCCAGACCTGCTAAAAACACACACAGCATAATGACTTTAGTGAAGATATGTCTGTTGTCATGTAAGTATTCAAAAGGTTTACCTCTTCATTTGGATAGCAAACCATATGTACCAGAGCAACAATAGCTTAAGGTAGATTGCTATCAAACATTGTATCTTTAGAAATCCTAACACATTCAGCACATCAGCAGTGCAAATCACCTTGTTAACTACAACAATATGATACTTATTTGCCAAATATTTAATGATTTAAATTGAAATCTGGTCAATAAGTTGAGGCTAAATTACTTCAGAAAAATACATCAGGATTTTTTGAAGACATGCATGATTAACCTCTATCTTTATATTAGTTCATTACCTCAGAACATCAACCATGGGGATCACCAAAACTCATGGAGTAAGGAGAGCTTTATGGAGCTGAATGATTCATTTTCCATGAGTGTTATGGTAATGTTCTGTAGCTGTGTTTTATTTTTGGATGTTATTACTATTATTATTATTTTATTTTTATTCCATAACCATTACACTGACAAGTTACACATCCGAAACTATGATAGTGATTACAGTGTACTTGAGCTACAACATCTCAGTTGAACATAGATCTTTTTTTTCTACAAGAGTTCAGATTAGTAGCACATCTGGCTGCTTATCTCTTCCCCTAAGAGTGATCAAGAAAGACATATATGTTAAAGACACATATTTATGTAAATGTACTTAGCTGGTCACATAATTTTCTGAACTACCAATATTGGGAAAAAGCCTTATTGCAAGGCTGAGAAGACATGTTACTTGCAGTGCAAATTGGAGTATTCCAACTGATCCCTAATCCCATGTACACATTAAAAATACATGACAGAACTGCATATATTTTTTTCAATTGTTCAGAAAAGGGAAGTTTTGTCTAATACCAACCCAGACTCTTGCTGGTATTGGTACTTCACGCAGAAAATTCAGTAAGAAGAACAGCTTTACGTATCAAATACTACATACCATGTCATTCTCCTCTCTATTCGAAGAGAGGAGAATGCAACTTTAAGAAAGGGATGACATAAAAAGATTCTTTGCCTTGAAAATGGTATCCATTTTATAGTAACAGCATGAGTCAATAACAGAGACTGCCAATTATGGAGACAACATACAGCAGCATATCTATAATCACCCACAAAGAAAGCACATAGAAACACAATCTTTAGAGTTTTGGTAGAAAAATACCACATAATACCCACTGAGAAAAGTTTCCTTTCTATGAAAGCAAAAGTTGTTTTTAAATAAAGTCAGATATGGCCAGTAGCTGCAGAGGTGGAGAAAGCTCAACAATGTTATTAGCATTTCTTAATGCTACCAACATTAACAAATTCAAATATTTATGAGGAAGAATATAGGGGAAAAAGTCTGCTAGTGTGCCTTTTATGACACACAGATCCATAGGATACAAGAGAATATTAGAGATTCAAAGACTGCCAGTGTCTGACAATAACATAAACATGGACGTACAAGAGAGAAGTTGAATCTATGCTACATAATAAACATATTTACATCTCTCAGGCTTAGAGTTATTGATACTGAAAGACTGGAAAATAACTGAATTCCTGAGATAAGCTAGAAGGTTTTGTCATTTCTTCTGTAAAATTTGTAAATCCGAANGTGGGAGAGAAAGAGAGAAGCTGACAGAGTGCAAACCTATCTTTTTCAGTCTACAGTGCCTTCGCTTGGGAAGCCTGACAGGCTGTGGTCCACATTCAAGGTTTGGATAGTCAATACAGAGTTTGAAAAGAGAGAGTAACCCCTTGTCTTCTAATAAAAAATCGTGATTGCATCTAGGACATACTTCAGAGCCCTGGGTTTCAAAGGAAAGGAGGTGCATCACTACAATCTGAAGAAGGTCACTGTGCTTCACCAAAGGGTAGAGCTGAAAAGAAACCCCAGGTCTACTGAGGGGAGTAAGAGCCACTACTGAGCTTTAGAAAGGTCCCCCGAACAGCATGGAAGATATTCTGGCTCCAGACATTAAATATATAAAAGATGGGTACCACATGGACGAGTTCTGCAATATCTTGCTCCTTTATTTAGGTGGTTTAGTTTTAATTAATTTATGGAAAATAGAAATGTAATAATGGAGACTTTTTGGTCTAGTCATCAAAGATGAAACAACTTCTAGAAACATAAGTATCAAAAATTCAAACTGGAAATGCACACTTTTAACGTTGCAAGTGATTAACCTCTCTTGCAGTTTACTGAGTGGTATAGTACACTTACAAACTCTGGACATTTTAAAGCTCAGAACTGGATGTGGATCAAAGCACAGCTCTGTATCAAAGAGGAAGTCCTGTGGCTGTGGTATGCAGGATGACAACTGTTGAAGGATCAGCTTGTTGGTCCTTCAGGAATTTTTATTATACAAATTCAAAATTGACCTATATGGGAGACCCCTTGGAACACAGCAGAGCTAATACATCTGTGCAGATAATACATACTGTACAAATTGAGCTTAAACTTAGTTGGCTAGTGAGCTTCAGTAGCACTCTGAAACGATAAGATGCAAATGAGACAAACCAATAGAAATGAAAATTCCTAACAAATGGGTTTCTTTTTCCCAACTTCGTCCAGTAACAAGGAGGTGATTCAAATTCTTCAGCAGATGGCTCAGATGTAAGAACAGCTTGGTGGAAGCAGGACAAGGCTAATTAGAGCATTACGCCTGCCCCTCCTCTTCTTTGCTTTAATTTCCAGATCATTCCCTCCTCCCTCCCACAGAGTGTATCCAGCCTCTCCATTTTCTCTTCAGAATATCATCTCATACCTCAGCAATGCTCTTTTTCAGCAGCATACAGCACAGAACTCCTACAGAGTAAGCAAGAGATTTGAGCTAAAGAGGAGGCCAGGAGGTAGTGTTTCCCTCTTGGCAGGTATGCTACACTTTTCAGTAGCTCTCAGGGAAATTGCTCTTTTGCTATATTCTCAGCTGTTGAAGTTAAAAGTACCTGTAAATACCCTATGCGTGGTTCATATGGATTGATGATTGTGTTTGCACAAACTGCTACCTGAATTAAAATCATGCAAACACATAAGACTGAAAGCCATGGACTTCACACATCTACAAAGTTTAGACTATCAGAAAGCTAAGTACAAGATGCCTTTCTAACCCCACAATGTAAGTAGTTTCTCCATACGGAAAACCAGAAAGCCAATAAGGACAGGTGTCTATGAAGAGCCAACATAAGATTTGGTCCCTCGTGCAGCTATTGCACTCTCAAGGACATACGATTTGCCAAGCTGAGGAGCCATAGCCTTACACTGCCCTCAGAGGATATTAAGTCACAGTTAATGCAGCCAATACTACCTTGCTGTGAGATTTTTTTTTTTAAATAAAAAAGATATGAGGGAAAAAAAATTGTATCTGCCTATGTTCTCTACTTCACAACTAGATCATGCTATTCTATATGTTAGGAATTACCCCCAACCTAATACAGAAATACAGGAAATATGAACACTGGGGCCACCTAATAATTCCTTTCTTAGCTCATATAATTTCAAGTAAGTGTTATGGCAAATTTTGTTTCTTGTCTAAAACTATATCAAGGAAAGGGATGAGAATCCTTTATATTAAAGATAACCTAAATCTGTGTTGCTTGAAAAGACTGGCACCAACACTGTCTTAGCATGCCATAAATGGGGACAAGAACACACCACGGTCATTTTCCACTTTTTATTTGTCCAACAGAAACTACTACTATCATATCCATGTTGAGCCATTTTGAGATACGCAGCATTAAGAGATGTGGGGTTTTTTAAAGTTTTTGTTTTAGTTTGCAGACATGTTGGTGAGATAGTGACTGTAAATTAGAGTATATTCATGGAAAGCAAGAAGGAAGTTGA
>VXBO01002645.1:726-16512 GCA_013400135.1 Rhinoptilus africanus | reverse complement strand
CCTAAAACTGAGCGGGAAGAAGGAAATACCAACATCACGGGCCTCCCACAAGAAAGGAGGAAGAAACCTCACTAACATCACAGTGTTGCTGAGAAAGGCCTCAAGATGCTCACAGCTTTTTGTACCCCCTTCTGTCAACCCTAGTACCCAGGGAGATATTAGAAGCATGAGAATTACACCAAAGAAAGGCAGTAGGTACCAGAAGGTTTTTCTGTATAACCATTTTTTTTTCTGTATAACCATTGTTGAAGTTTTCCTGTGTTTATATGGACTATGAATATACATTACTGTAAAGAGACTAACAATTTGGACTATTGGGCAGTTAAAAGTTCAATTAGCCTAACTAAATTCTGTCTTTACATTTAAGGTGTGCCCCCATTTCTGCCCATAACAAGAGGTTGAGTGTGATGACCCATTAGCAATCCCAATGCTAAATCTGATGACTCGGAAGGAATGCTTTTCACATCTTTTTATAATCTGTGCCATTTTTTATTCTAAGCATTTATTTAATGGCATCTCAGATATTCCTTATAATTATATTAAAAAGAAATGATGGCTAATTAAACAAAAATGTGATGTCTTACACATGCCATTAATTCTACTGAGGTCACTGAAGTCCTGTAAGTATAACAAACTGCTCACTAAGGTTTTGATTACAAATACTCAACAAGGGGGGTTTTGGCCACTATTTGATTAATAATTACAGAACACATCACATTTTGGAACTACAACATATAACAATTTGCATTTGTTTTTAGAGTGATGGACCTGGTTACCTTCAGGTCACTGAATGCCTTTGGTAGAAATTCTATCACAGCAGATACAAACAGTGGTGCCCACAGGTTAATCTCTCAGTGCTTTCCACTACAAGACTTTTCATTACCTTATAATAACAAGTCGGCCTTAATCACACAACTAAGGTTGTTCTTATGCATAACTGTTTTCCTAGAATCAGGTATCCAAATGCTCACTATGTATCACAGAAACTAAAGTTTAAGTAATTAGCTATGTGGACCTAAAGTGTACTAAAACCTACCCATGATATGCGTCACTTAACCTACACATAATATATAGTTATTATGTGTAAGCAGAATCAGATGTCTAATATATTTCACACAGCACAGAATCCTTTTGTTCAAATGGATTAAAAAAAATAGGAGAAATGCAGAAGAATTATGAAAACTAAAAGAAAAAATAATGCAAATGGGAATTATGAGAATAAAAATTTAGTATGCTATATAAATAACAAAGGTTATTCTTTCTAATAATGATAAAAGTAAAGATTTTCAGAGAATAATACCAATGAGACCACTTCAAAAATAAATAACAACTACTTAAAAGCCTTCGTGTTATCTTGAGGAAAAAAACCCAACATGCAGAGTTAAAAGGGGAAGTCGCTTCCCCTTGCACGTATACTTTAAACCTATCCTTCATTTTTGCTTTATATATTTTATCTTTTAGATATGTTTAACTACCTAGTTTTCAAGACAGTGTTCAGAGAAGCCAGCAGGCATATTTGCCAGTTTTCCTCAAATACTGGAGAAAACTCTGAGTTCAGATCCCATAGCATCATAGACTTTTTCTATGTGGAGTTCCACTCATTTTATCAGGATGTGTAGACTAAAGTAAATTGTCAAATAAATGCTTAAGAAATTCAGCTCCCTGAAAAGTCACCTGTCTGATTTTTGTTATTTACTAACAACACCCCCCAAAAAAACCTTGTCAAAGCTTACCTAATACACCATTCTGAACAACAGATTTTCAGAAAATAACTTTTCAGACAGAAAAAAAAAAAAAGAATTTAAGTTATCCTGGTCCTCCATGAGGTTGTTCGTTTTTTAACCAGTACTAATGCACCCTTTTTCATCTGCAGCAGCTTCTTTAGTATATAGTCAACGCTGCCATGTGGAAACATTAGGACCAGACGTGGCTGATTAATAACTGTGTAGAGAAGGTAAATTTTTTATGATAGACCACATAAATCTCCCTACTATGAGATGTCAGCGTGTCAGCCTGTAGCCTTTGTATAGTTTTTCTTAGGTGTTTTCTGCCTTTTTCTCTCTCTGGAAGGACTCATGATACTTGCGCTAAATAATACATAAATAACAGAAGAGCAAACTTAATTAGATGCCATCACATTTTGTAAAGCCAAGAGTGACAGGAAAGAAAAATAATAATTGTGGGAGGGAGAAATCACTGCTTCACCAGGAGTAGACTAGTTATCAGAGATCTGCAGCATTTTTAAACTCAAAAAAAGCCCTTACAGCCAAGTTACATCAATAAATAAATCAGGAATACAATTTGGAAAATTTTATTTCAAAAAACATTTTCTTCAGCACAAAACTTTTATGTAAAATGTTTTAAATTATTAGTGAAGGAGGAAATTTTTTCTCTTAATACTATTTTCATATGTCCATAAACAAACTACTTGAGAATATTTAAGTCGAAAGAAAAAATTCAACAAAACTATTTACCTAAAAAAACCTATTAAATATAAACTTCTACTTTGCCTTATGCTTATCTTTATTTTGTCTCTATCAGGATAAGTACTGAAGCATGTGCTTAAATCATACTGAAGTTACACTGTGGCCGAGTATATGCCTGCATATTTGCTGAACGAACCTGTAAATCCCTATGAACTGACACTAACTGGACAGATCTGAAGATTCAGAAAAATAAACTGGGCTTTCTGCAGTTAGTACACCCCCTCACATAATCTATTAACCTGAAGTTATGAAACGCTAACAAGAACTAAATTCTACCAGAATTACCCTTCAAATTCTACTCCTTTCCCTTCTATAAACAAAATCTAGTTGTTTTTTTTTTTATTTAAGCAAGAATCATAGTAATATCTACATGTAAAATGTTAGTTTCCCAGAATCTATATTAAATTAAATATTGACTTACCAAGCACTGTGTCATTCATTATTTACTGTACTCAATCTGTGGGATTTATTAAAAAATTGGTAAGAACAGCTACTGGTAAAATCCCTACAGGTGAGCTCCCTGGCCAAGCCAATTATGAAATAAGCAAACCCACAGTTACTACAATAAAATGACAGTATTCGATTTTAGCAGTTGGTGATATTTTAAAAGGACGCTTTGAGACACTTACTTGAAATGAATAAGCTGCACAGTTTCATAAAAAAATTTAAGATTGCTTTTATTCTGTTATTTGCCAGACCTTTCTGTTCCCCTCTGCCCTTTTCTAAAAGCTGATTTCTCATTTTATTAGAACGGGGTTTTTTCCATGTATTTCAATAGTTCTCTTTCTACCCCTTACACTTTCTATTAAAAAAAAAAAAACTTTAATATATCTGAAAAGTGCCACTCAGAGTGGTACAGACCAAGCTGCAATTAACTGTGAAAATGCTTTTAAAGGGAAAGACAAGTTTTAGCAGAAAAAGGAGATTTCTAGCTACCTATTTCATTGTTGTTTGAAAAATTCTATTTGGTCTAATGCTTAGGATTGGATACTCAGTGCAGGAATGAGCTTTTAATACATTATTTATTATGTACGCAATTCTATGGATACAGAGTTCAGGCCTGTGTAAGTTTCAAGCAGGTATTTAGTGGCTTAGATGTCTTCAGAGAGAAAGTCTAATTTATTAAGTGCATTACATCTCACATACACAATGATTCAGATTTCCCATTAAACCCTAAGTAGCATACATTAACGGTATGGTCAAATCATTCTCAGTACTTTGAATAAATAAAAAACAAACAACAACAACACCAAAAAACCCCAACAAAACAAAACAAAAACCAAAACCAAACTCAAAGGCCCTATCAGCAGGGAAATAAGAGGTACAGCGTAACTCCAGCAAGCATACTTGGTTTGGGTTTTTTTAGGTAATAGATACTTTAAAACTTTATGGGGAAAACGTTGTTGTGTTACATAATACATCTCCCCTTCCTCACAACCTTCCTTTCTTTGTTGTTCTGTAAATCTGTGGTTGCCTTCAAACAGATGATCCCTGGAACAAGCCAATAACTTTTGAATATAAGAACTTGTAAGTCACACAGAAAAAAAATAAATTACAGACACAGGGGTTAACTGGTCACATCCTTGCTTTTGAAGACTACAGCTAGATTTAAAAAAGAAAATTAAAGCTCATGAAACTTAACTACCAAGAAGGCTGTTAGCAGAGAGAGCTTATAAGACCTTTAACCCAAACAAACCCGATGTTTGTAATTGACACACGCATGCACTGAAATATCCTAGGGGAAAACCACCTTAATTCATTTCATGATTTGAGCACTCCTCAAATGTCAGCCTCTAACTCTACCACTGATAATATCTGATGGGAAGAAAGGGACTATCAGTCTCAAATGGTTTCTTGTTAGAGCAAAGATCCATAGTGGAATCACCAGTCAAAACCTGGGAGCATTTTATTAGAAAAAAAGCATATGTCCAAGAGCTCGGGGGTGGCAAGGTGGGGCAGGAGTGTGGACACGACACAGAGTTCATCATTCAGTGAAAAGGTCCCCTTCCTGAGCTGCTGTTTCACTCTTGGAACAAGTTTGATGTAAAAAAAATCTGCTCTGGCATAAAAACTATGCTTAAGCTTTGCAGAGATGTAGATGAAAGCAAACAGCATGAGAAGCTAAGTTCATGATTTTTCATTATGTTTGGATACACTATTAAGAAAGATTTCTCTACAGAAAATCCTGAGCAACATCATATCTATCAAAAACAGCACTCAAACATTAATACTATCAACAATAAAACAGCGATCATAATCTTATACCTGCATATAAAGAGCTTATGGGCTTTCATTTGATAATGAGTTACAGAGGTGGTGCTGATTGAAAAAAAAAAAGTTGTCTCTCCAGGAGACAGGGTAAGAATTAATATACCAATAATCCTAACGAGGGTGCGGGGGGAGGTGAAAAGAAAATGGAGCCTCACATACAAGTACAAACCCTACTTAAATATTAATTCTGACTCTTGATATGAAGTGGACAAGATCAAAGATACGCATTTTAATAACTACTCAGTTAATTTTAGAATATTTTGCTAAGTTTGGTATTATTTACCATGCTAACTTTTTACAACAGGGAGCTGAGGACCAGAGCTGGGCCTTATTCTTGGACCAACACAAATCTACATTTTGATTTTTTAAAGCCTGAGAAAAAGAAGAGGAAACTCAAAACAATCCTTTCAAAATTTGATCATATCAGTTTAAGCCTTGCGCTTTTATTTTATTATTACTCCACAGGAGTTAAGTTCTTTAGAGGTAATACAGAGATTTTATAAGATAAAGCATAATATTTGCTAAGCATGAAGAAATTATTTAACGAAACACTGAAGTGTAATGAAAGTATGGACATAAATGTGAATCTGGTTAACAGGAACTGGGAACATTTGGAAGCGTTCAAGGTTCAATGCACTAGAGAAAAAGCAAGGCTGAATTCTCTTCCTGTTTGGCTTGTGTGGGGTTTTTTTTTTGGTTTGTTTGTAAACAAGCCCTCTTTCCCAAGGAATTTTTCTTACAAATATTTCTGAAGGCTGAAGAAGGTATTCAGTGTTTTTCTGTTCTCTGGGAGAGAGCTGCAGGCAGGGGGAACATACCTGCTGAACTGTTGGTGACATGTTGTCTCCTTTATACTAATCTGTTTGAAATGCCATCTTTAGAGATTGGGAGACTTCCAAATTAAATGTAAGGAAGTTTCATATTAAGAATTATTAAGTTACGAAGCAAATCTTTTAGTTATAAAATGCTACATGGCAATTCGCAAAATAATTTGGTTCTATAACCACTGCAGATAAATTATTAGCTTTAAAATTCTCTAAAATACATGCACAAACGGATGTTTTTTCTTATGTTATGAAAAGGACATCCTATATATACATTTAAAAATATACATCTGAGGCTAGTAGTATATTGCATTTAAAGCTGTGAGGCTTGAATTTCAATTTTTTTAAAGGTTTTGTAAACATATGAAACCTTTAAAATGTAATTTCTTTAAATAAAAATAAATGAAAGAACAAGTCACAGACAGTAAAGGAAAACACGGTCCTTTAGCTGTCATTACATGACTAACATGTTATGTTTATTTGAATACTGTCCCATATGTTTGCTACAGAAAGATGCTTTGAAACAAGATCAGAGTAAATTCTTACATCATTCAGAATTATGAAAGTATCCCAAAGTCCCCCACCCTGTGCAGGGAGCCATGTAAGGATGCATGTTGAGGAAGTAGGAAAAGCTTGGTTCCTTCTGTAAGTATTTTGATCACAGTATTCCTGTAAATCCTATTATCTGCCTTTAGCTCACACTAAACGCTACTTGGCATTTTTTTCCTCCCTTTTAGGTCACAGCATGAAACGATGTTTTGCAGAAAGGGTCTTGCAAACACTAAGCAGGCTGCAGTTTTGATTAAAAACGATTGCTCTCCCTCTGTCCTGTTCAAGTACTCACCTCATGTGAGACAGAGAAGGCTGGGGTTTGTTTCCATTCTCATGTCAGAGAATTTTAAACCTCAAATTCTTCCCACCAGAGTCGCCCTAGTCACAAAGTTATAGGAATGTGAAAGATTTTCAAGTGTGCCTAAGAGAATATATGACAAGCAGTGCCATTCAGAGCACAGTAGTAACAGCAGTAATAAAAAAAATGTACTACTATATTTTAATGCATAGTGGTAAAAAAATCCTTAATTTTGGGCTTGTACCAATACCATCAATGTCTCACCATTCAGATTCAAAATTGCATTGTCCATATTTTAAAGCAAGTCTAAAAGAAAAGCCACTGAAATATACCAACGCAAGTTCTGGTTTTAATAATGAGATGTTTTGATATACAAAGAGTCAAAATTTCTTGTAAATATATTTCCTATCAATAAGAGATGTTTATCTTGCATGTATATCGATCAATGGACAGTTGATCGGAAGGATGAGACTGAAAGCAATTCACTACTACTTAATTTCATTAAGTGTGACCTTACTGAAAGCAAATGTATTGTCAATTGAAATAGTGGCAATTAGAATCCATTAGTGCCTGAATGACCTGCCTTAGCATTATATAGCCCAGAACAAGTTTGTCCTTGCAAAATTAAGATCTTAGATCTCAGAATTCTTCATTTGGCAGTTGCTGTTTCTTATAATTATGGATACATTGATCAGTCCAATCAATTTCAGAGGCCATTCTCATAGAACACTCAAACCAGTCATACAATTCAAACTTTAACAGTTAAGAATAAAGACACACAGTGCTGTATCACTATTAGGGTTACATTTACTAATAAGATATAGCAAAAAAAGAGCTTTAAGTGTTTCTTTCAAGAAATAATTTCAGTTAGGTAATAATTTCATTAATCCAGAAGTTAATGTTTTCACAATCAACAACATAAATAAAGCAAAAACATTTTCTTGCTTCTTTCAGATTTCATTCAGTTTGTGAAAGAATTTTCTAAAATAGCTACATCATTACATTAAAAAAATATTCACTGATTTGTAGGGAATAGAAAATGTGGATCATATCCATATTTCTATATTACAGAGAGGGGAGGATCTGGGAATACCATGAAAAAAGAACAGGAGAAGGCAATAGCAGATGGAAATTAGCAGGTCTGATATACTTAAAAGGTATTTGAATGTGTTTGTAGCTATCCACACAAGTATGTAAAACAGTCCTTTGTCTCTTTGTCTTTAAAGTCAAAAAACCCCAGAAAAAAACAGGTAAGAACAGCTGCAAGAATAACACAAATCAAATTTTCAGAAGATAATCATTATATTAACTACATTAAGTACTGAACAACGTATCATAGCAATTTGAACTGTCTTGCTTCAGAAACTAAGGGTACAGGAGATGTAAGACTCTGTCTCTGTGGCCTGGCCACTAAAAGGGGAAAAAAGGAATGAAATGTTTCTTAGCTGAGTACAAAACAGGTTTGTTTCATTTGCTTTCTTGAATTTATCTTTATTTTTTTTTTCTGCTTGAATATAGGTATATTACTTTTCTGTTAGGTGTCATATTGTTAGTTTTCAGAAGAACTGGTACACTGACAAAAAATTAAAATAATAATTTCTACCTTGAAGTTATGTAATTAGAGAATGGCCACTATTTTTGAACACCAATGTAATCCAAAGCCAAACTGAAGATTTGTTTCATATTGTAAACCCATGAAATGCCTCTCTGGACAGTTTCAAAAATGCATCTTGAGCTGATTAAAGCCAGCTCCGTTTCGTGGTTTTCAGTTTGTCAAACTAAACAAAAAAAAATATATTTTGCTCCAAATAACGTATTACATATTGAAACATATATTTTTTTCATGCATCCCTCTTCTCTGTTCTTTTAAGTTTCTTTTTTTTTAAATTCTTGAATATAAAAGTATCTTTTCAAAGTGAGCTCAAAATGCTTAATCTTGAAAATACGAGAACAAAATGCTTCAAGATTTTCCAAATAAAACAGTTTTAGATAACGAAGCAAATTTCACAAAGATGTGAACATTAAGTTCCATCTGGCACTTCACTGACTAGTTGCCAAATCTGGCCGAAACCCTTCTGAACTCCACAGAATACTGCATTACCTGTACTTTTACATTGCCTTACCAATACACCAACTGGCATGTTGACAGGGTGTTCTGTACTGTTAGACACAGTCCAACTGTGGTTTTTGCTTTGACTGACGTGAAACTAAGTATTACATTCTAATTAGGGCCTAATCCCTTCTGCAATATAGCCACTTTAATAACTATATTATCTTTAAGATAATCTGTTAGAAATGTCTTCTTTAATCTTTAATCTTTAATATACCACACACAATTTAATTTTGGTCCATGTTGTAGCATGTCACTATTGGGAAAAAAGCTGTAGCTCATTTTCACTGGCCAGTTCCTGCCAAGTAGTTACTTTTGGTGGTGTCTGTGCTGTGCAAAATACCTTCTGAACATAAAGAACGTCCCGAAGGACTTTTATTACAGGCACGAAACTGTAATTAGCAGATACGGAGGGAAAAGAAATAATAGATAAACAAATCACATCTTTTTTCCTTCTTCAACCCAGACCAATCAAGACTAGAAAGCATTAAAAAAAAATCACAACTGACAAATCTAAACCTTCTCTTGTTCATCTAGGACTTTTTTTTTTTTTCCCTAGTATGTTTTGTGGACGTTTGAGTGATTGACACTTACCCTCCAGATGCAACCAAATAGCCAGACAATGCTTCAAAGAAAACCATTATAGACACTAATTTTACCTAATGCTGAAATAAAACCAACAGCCCAAAACACATTACCCCATTTTCTACATTTTCAGTGAGAACAGCTTGCAGCTGGCTCAAGCATCAGTCAGTGAAAGGTCAATTTTCAAATACCTTTTAAAAGATGTTCTTCTAGCTCAGTGCATATCCTGCTTTTTCTTCCATCTAGACATTTCAAGAAACTCTTAAGATACACATGAAATATTTGTTCTTTTAGTTTGATTCCTTCCTAATTTTGAGAAAGGAGAATCAGAGAGACCTACAGGTATTTAGAGTAGATTGAGACTGATGCTCCCATTGTGAAAATTTTCATTACGTGTATAATAAAATGAGAGTGAGAGAGAGGACGGAGGGAGGGAGGGAAGGAGGGAGAAATTACATCCTTAACAGCATGGACTTTGTATCTTTCTAGTTTGAACACGGTCTGTAGTGCTGTGTTCCTGAGCTGTACGGAGCAAAGCTGCTGCAGCAGCTGGACATGGGTTTTAGCTTTTGCCTGCCTGGCAGATCGCAGTCTCCCGTGAGCCTCTCTGCGAGGTTGTTACTAACTGATTGAGTATTCACTTTCATGCCTTAAATCTCAGAAACCCAGGTGTGTTGTAGATTAGCACAACTTAACGGAAGTGTGTGGAAATTTATTATGATAATTGTTGCTTTTATTTTTTATTTCCCTGAACTCAAAGATAATTAATGCCAGTATGTGTCCTGGTGTCTGACTCCCTTAATTGGCCCTATGGTGCCTTGGGTATTTGAAAATCCACTCACTAAAAGGCTTTTTTTTCTCCTCTTCTTTTTTTTTTTTTTTTTTTCCTTTAGACTTGTTTTCCTGGAGCTGTTCATTAGTGCCTAAAATATTTGATTACATTTAATTGTAATGTCTTCAATTCTGTGCACCTGCTGCAATTTATGTAGTGGGGGAAAATAAGACCTACAGAAGCTAAAAAGTGAGATGAGAAATTGAATGTTAAAAAGAATTCCCCTGCAAAGTGTAATTGGGGTTAAATATGGAAGAAAAATAAACATATTTTCAGTTAGGTTTTCCTAGCCACTATGATAGCAGCGAAAGGATTTATAGCATATTGGTTCATTTTTAATGTTTCTAAAACATTTCCACATTCAAAGATTTTATCTCCACTTTACCGTTCCTAGTTCTTTCAAACTGAATCTCTAGCATAAGAAATTCCACGTGGTGTTGGTCCTGCCTAGCCAGCAGTACTAAGACCCACTCCCGCTTGAAGATTCGTTGCTCAAGTATGAATCTTTCCAGCTCTTGCCATCTTTCTTTTAGTAAAATATGTACATTTAACTACTATGGTTTTTTCTTACAAGTCCTGAAATAGTTAAATTTTTTTTTTTTTTTAAAACACAGCTTACAGCATTTGTAAAGTAATCATTAATACCAATACAAATTAGCATCACTGAATATTCAAGTTCCTGTGACATCCGTAGAGAAGGCATAAGGGATAGAGTAAAAGAGAAAAATCTTGTGCATTCTTAAGAGGGAAATTACGTCAGAACATATTTTTGTTAAATTGTACTGCACCTTCTTATTTATCTCTTAAGGGGAATTATAAACCTGTAGAAGAGCTTCTAAACCAGATTTTTTTTCAGAAGAATACTAATTAGATTAGTTTTAACATACTCAATGTTAGCTTTACACAACTAATTCTTGTTCCAGCACTGCAGAGGGGAAGTAAGGGAGAGCAAAAGTATCACCTGTTGATGACAGTGATAGTTTACTGAATACAGCCCACTATTGCAACCCATTAAGTACTCTTTGCCAAGAAAATTCCACAATTTATGTGCAGTAGCATCCCAATACTTTTCTTTATTTCTCTCTACTGTAAATATTACCCGGAACATTTTACAGCAACAGTTACTGATCCATACAAATCAAGGGTCAGCGATCAAATTATCCCTGACATCTCTTGCCAAGTATGGAACATACTGAAAAATACAAACATTGACATCTCTGCTTTTTAAACTAACATTATTCATAATAGTTATAAGCTGTAATAAACTGTCATGGCTCCTAAGAACATTACCACACAATGGACATTTTATGTTAATAGCTACATTTCACTCTGTTGTGGAAACCACAGAGCTGTCAGCAAATGCTAGAAATTAATCTTACATAGAATCAGTGACAAGATATAGCAGTGTATGCAATATGTTGATGAGAGATGTGATGACAGAGATATCCGCTCTTCTCTACTCGTTCCCAGCTAGCCTTTAAACAAATGTTACAGCAAATGTATGGCATATTTTTACTCCAATTCAAGAATTGTCACTGACGTCAGCAACAGAATACTGCTCTACAACTGAAGGCACGGAACAAGAGTAAGCAGGATGGTATTTTATTCTCTAGTTTCCCAACAGATTTCCTCTCAAGATACTTGCTTTTTTGTTTCCCTCTCCTAATGTGCAAAATGGAAATAAATGATGTTCTTTGCCAGTTTTTAATCACAGCATATTTGGTACCCCCTGAAGACACTGCTTTTGAATATCATTATAACCAGACTCTCAACCAGTTTTACCCTAAATTACAGGGCTTCTAAGATTTCATGGGAATATCAATTCAATGTTTTAATTCTAATTTCACAAATAAATCTGATTAATTATCTCAAAAGAGATAACAGGATGTACTTATTTAATTGAGACCACTCTCACTATTTCTATTTTGGAATCTTGTGGTTGTTTGACAGTTAACAAGCCAAATGTGGTCAGTGCTTTAATCCACAGTTTTTATGCTATGACATGGAACTGTGACAGGTTTAGTACACAAACAGAACCTTAAAGCAACATGGCTGAAGTACATGTACCTCTTAATATTGCAAGCAATCCTTTTTAATTTTATACTTTAAAGTCAAGCACACAAGAGCCAAGAATGTCCACTTTACCAGTGTTTCAGAAGAGATCAGCAGTTGACAGCTTAATGTTTTCTCAGGGTAAACACCAGGCTCTGAAACAGCTTTTCTAAGCACGTTTTTCTGCACTGACACATAGATCTAACAGGTCTTTAGATGTTTCACTTTCGGGAAGGTCATGCATGCACCTATGTTGCATCTAATGACCACATTCAGTGTAAGTACAGAACATAATCTCTACCTAAGACTTTGCACTTAAGCCTTCTCTCTTAGCTACTGAGAGAGTTTGAGGTTTATTAGGTTTAGTAGCTTTGTGCTGTTTGGCTTGGAACTATTCCAGAGTCACCCTTTTTTCTCTCCTACCTGTAGAAACACATGTGTACAAGGATAACAGATAGCTAGATAGTATTCTGTACGCTTATTCCCAGGCTTCGTTTTCTGCTCATCTGCACATGAATATAAAACAGAATACAACTCTATAAAAGCAAATTGAACAATAAGAGTTTAAAGCCGAAGCATAAAAAACTTAAAGGTTTCTCAGAGAGGGAAGAAGCAAACTGACAGCTGAGAGTATTAACAGTGTGTAGCTGTGTGGGGAGCATACTGTGTGGCAAGGCTGAATCCTCTATGTGCAGTTGTCACATACTGAGTAAATTTACATACAGAAGATTTGTTAGATACTTGCACGACACATGGAACATAGTAACCCAAAGGAAAATACAAGTTTACACAAGTGTTAGTAACAAAGGTTTAAAGATCTATGTATTGTTGCAGCAAGCTAAAATGTTGAAGTTTTGCTTTTCAAATTCTTCTATTAAGCTCAACATGATGGCACCTCCTGCACTTCTCTTTCTACTGGACTGATGCCCCATGATATCAACAGCTGAAACATTCCACCCTATTAACTCATGGGCCCACAAAGAACTCACTACATGGCAACGACTTAAAAAACCCTGTTCTTGTATATGGCCAAGAAAAGAACCAAAAATTCCACTCTCTGACAGCGGCTTCAACTTTTTCCTACTCGAAGTTTCAGCAATGGTTCTTTTCTCTCATTTTAAGCTACTTATGAAAGATATCACTCTGGCAGAATCTACAAGCTCTTTGCAAAAATCAGCAATTTTTTGATTTTTAGACCAACACACTTTTTAAATATGCTAGTGCAATTTTAGGATAATCAAACTTTAAAAAGGTAAAATGATTACAAAGACGCTGTAATCTTGAATATTTGAATGAAAAGAGCATATATGATTTCTTAAACTGTAATACTGCTCTAGCATGTAAACCAATGTTCAGGGATTAATAAGGTTCTTATTACAAATTGAGTTTTGAAAAAAATGTTCTTAATAACATTTTAAAGTGAATAAAAGAACAATAATCTTCCTTTGTGTGCATCATGAATATTTAGCGATGCAGAACAAAAGCCTTGTTTACATGTAAAACCTGAAGGCTGTCAGACTCCTCCCCCTAAAATACAGGTTAAAGCACAAAAGTTTAGGGAGAAAGGAAGAAACACAGTCCAAAAATAATCCATGAGTGATCACATTATGAAATAACTATCTCTATGAAATTCTATTCTTTCTAGGAAAGTCAGCCAGATCTTTCTGTTGTTTTATTTATCCCAAGTATTAAAATAATTAAAGAGGAAGATGTGGGAGGCACAGAGCAGTGAATGTCAAGGACACTTGATGCAATACCCTAATGATGAATGTTCCAGCATACTCAAATAAACAAGTTTCTCTAGAGATTGTTTGAATGAAAATAATGTAATTGCACAAATAGCATAAGCTGTGTGCGCGTGTGCAGGAGAAAGAAAAGGTGAGAGACAGGCAGCAGTCATACTTCTTGTAGTTGATGGCGTGTGGTGAATAATTGATCATTCCTTCCTTCCTTCTGATGAGTTCACTAATTCTCTCAGTGCCGCACTTCTACAAGTGTCACGATCACTATTAAACCAGCAGAGGAACCCAACAAGCCCCTGAGAATACCTACTGTCTGAGATACCTTTTAAAGCACCAACTGAAAAATTAAATGCGAAAAGCAAGAAAATTATTCTGAAGTCGTCTTCACCTTTGCTGTGCACTGTAATGCTATGCTTGATAGGCACTATTCACAGCCAAACACAGAATTTATGGTGCCTGTCGTTTAATAACAAAGGAAGGGAAAGTAGATAGAGCCATTCAGTTTGTTGAGAAAAAAAGGCACTAAATTCTTTTTTTATGTGCAGTCAATTAACAACACAATTTACAGGCTTTTAAACGATTTGTGAGTTAATTTGTGCTTTTGAAAACGATGGGCAAATCACAGCCAAAACTGTTCCCTATGATTTCATACTGAATAAATTTCCTGATGAGATAATGAATTAGGAACATCACTCATTTCTAATCCTGAAAACTGCCCTGTGTTTTTAGTCTGTGGTCAAAGCGATTGCAGAAAATGGGATTTTTTGTTTGGTTTTAGTGATCCACAGAAGTAATTCAAAAGTAAATGCTTTTTCTTCAATTAAATAAGATACTCACTGCCTTATTTTTGAGACTGTTAAGGAATCCAAGAGCTCAGATGGACAAAGCTGTGGGTAACGCACCTCAGTCACCTAAGAGAACTCCTCTATGAGTACGGGCAGATTTGCCTCCAAACATATTGGTAAACAAAATACTACAAGTAACAACAGCATACACTATTCATACAATATCAGCACTTACAAAACTGGAGGCAAGAAAGCTATATTATAAAATAAAGTGCCAAGAAAAAGCTCTATCTAGCACTGTCAGATAGGCACACCATTCTGCGAGGTGCAAACTATGCACACAAAACTATGCTCTAGACTTAGGGATTCTCACTAACCAAAGAGTCAAAAATTGAAGATAAAGGGGGAAAAAAATCAAAAATTGTCTCCATTTTGCAAACAGGCTACAAAGACACAAGTGTCCAACCCCTCTCTTCTCAGAAGCTAAGACAAGAATTAGAGAACTCCTTCCTGGAAGCAGCAATGACAGAGGCTACAGGAATTTATCCTCAAATTCTACCTGGGAGCACACCACTGAGAAGAACTTCCTTTTCTCCAGTTGAAACTTTTTCACCAAACTCATCTGAAATTTTCGATTCTTTCAAATAGCTATTTTTGGCAAGTTCGCTATTCATTGGAAACACGCTCACCGACCATTTCACCATTGCTCCTTCTTCAAATTCCACAAAAAGGCCCTATATTAAAGGACTTATGCTCCAACTATATGAAGAGACAAAATGAAATTAGATAAAACAGGAAAAGCGAAAGTAAAAATGTCCTGACAAGCAGCAATACAGGGAACAATGTGTACAAAAATAAGCAAAGCTGTGCAGAATGATCACAGAAAAAAATGCATAGTATGGTTAAAGTCAATGTACAGAAAGAAAACTATGCCAGGTTTTGAGTGAAAGCCCTACCAATCTCTCAAAAAAGAGAACCATTGTCCTCTAATATAAACCATGACCGGTTTACTTTGTCAGAACACAAACAGAATATAGTAGTCTTGAGTTCGTTACTCTTAAACATCATCCGTTTGTTCATATGAATTATATGTCTTTTTGCATATGAAAGGTTTACAGCATCTAACCAACTGTAGGGAAGCCCAGGGGCACAAAACAAAAAGCTATCTGTGCACACATAGAACTGATGTAAGAATGCATTTTGGACATACATTTTGGACCCCATTAAAGGCCTGCAGATTAATATTGCA
>VXBO01002641.1:10196-41610 GCA_013400135.1 Rhinoptilus africanus | reverse complement strand
AGGCTGCCCAGGGAGGTGGTGGAGTCTCCGTCTCTGGAGACATTCAAAACCCGCCTGGATGGGTTCCTGTGCAACCTGCTCTGGGTGAGCCTGCTCTGGCAGATGGGCTGGACTAGGTGATCTCCAGAGTTCCCTTCCAACCTCTACCATTCTATGCTTCTGTGAGGCAGGAAAAACCCAAACATTTTTCCCCAGCATATTCCTTTCATGCTCCACAGGGACTTCATCCCCTTCTACAGTATCTAAGAGCAGATCGAGCAGGACCACCTCAACTAATGGATCCCCTGGTGTTAAATAACCAGATAGCTTGTGCTGAATGCTTGTCCCAATTTTTAAAGTTTCCACCACCCATTGCCTTCAGGGTAGTTTTTAGCAATCCATTGTATTGCGCAGTTTTCCTTGAGGCTGGTGTATGATAGAGGACGTGACATACCCACTCAATGCCATGTTCTTCTGCCCAATTACTTATAAGTTTGTTTTTGAAATGAGTCTGATTATCTGACTCAGTTCTTTCTGGAGTACCATGTAGCCACAAGACTTGCCTTTGAAGTATTCCGGGCAGTGGCATGGGGCACATCATAGGTTTCCAACCATCCAGTGCTTCCTTCCACCATTGTAAGCATGTAAGACTTACTTGGGTGGGTTTGAGGGAGTGTGATAGAGTCAATTTGCCAAGCCTCCCCATACTTATATTATAACCATCATCCCACATACCACAAAGATTTTAACCATTTAGCTTGCTTGATTTCAGCTCATGTTTCACAGTCATGGATAACCTGCACAATAGTGTCCATGTTTAATTCTACCCCTCAGTCACGGGCCCATTTATATGTTGCATCCCTTCCTTGATGACCTGAAGTATCATGGGCCCACTGAGGTAAAAATAGTTCACCATTATGTTCCCAGCCCAAATGTCTCTGGAAAATCTTAGCTCCTGATCCACTTGCTGATTTTCCCAATGTTCCTCAGTGGCCCGACTCATGGATACATGGGCATCTACATGGTGTACCTTTACAACTCGTTTCCCTGACCAATCAGCAATATCTTGCCATAATTCAGCAGCCTCACTGAGATTTTAAGGAAAGACTGAGGATAAAATTATTGAGAGACCATGATTAAAATAAGAACTTTGTTTAGTAAATAGAAACAGGCATTTCAAAGAGGCTTCGATTCTGGGTGCACCATGCTGGCCTACTTTTCAAAAATGTTCAGCACCTGCAGTTTCCCTGCAGAAAGGAGGCTGGAGAATGACACATTCCACACCTCAATTAGTGTACTGAAGGCACAAAAGCTTTAATTAACATAAAATCCAATGCAGTGATTTATGCAGATTAACCTTATTTGTAAAGCTGAGCGTTAACAGGTGTTTTGCTGTCTTCCCTCCAAATTCAACTGTGTTTTAATTCTTCACTTAAGCAATCAAGCTGAAACAGAAACTAAGTTAAACAAATCCACGACTCTGCTTTGGCCATTCTCACTTCACAAAGATCAGTAAATCACAGAAGACTGGACATCATCATAGCAAGAATGACTGCCTTATAACAAAGGAGAAAAGAATTACAAACAATCCTGCATGTGTAAGAGTGCCTTCCAAGGGAGACTGAATACTAAGCGAAGCCTTGCAGTCCTTGCAGTAAAGCTTCTTGTATTGTGCCTTCACTCTTGGATTGTCAGCCTTGCCAATTCATAATTAACATCTGCTGTAGCTAAAGAACCCAAAGCTAGATGCAAACTGCTAATGTCATTTCAAATGGTTGCATCACAAGTACAAATCCCAATTTTCCTGTGATGAGGAGAGAGGTTTAAGACATGCCCTACAGAATGATTAACTTAGAAGTCATGTATGGCATTATTTAGCTAGGTTCTTTCTCTAGTTATCTGAAAGGTAGGGATACAGACTCAGCTGGTGAGAAAACGCCAGACTATCACAATGTGTCACCATCACCTCAGTGGTCTGCCTTTGAGACTTCATCCTCACCCAACAGCTTAAATCAGAGAGGTGGTTTGGCCTGTGACCCAGAGGAAAGACTCAACTCCATTTGACTGTTCAGGAAGGTTTTTGTTAGGATCACCTGCAAACCTTTTTAGATGGCACATAAACCCAAGGAACAGATGTAAGAAAATAACCTGGAGATCTCCTGTCAAAAACATCCTCATATTCAGTAAATGGGAAGGTGACTTTAAGGGTGACAAGAACCAGAGCCTCTTCCAAAATTAAAATTCACTGTGGTATCAGCAAGCAAAGCTGTGTGTGTGCATACAAAATTAACACTGTCTGTGAAAATAAATAGCCTTGGCAGCAACACTACAGAGCTAGACCATAATTGGCCTGCATTTTACTCCCTTCTTTTTCCTTGTAATTTCTTTGTGCTGTGTTTCTTTGTGTAAAGAAACCCTCATTCAAGGGATTTATAGCCTTTCGGGGAGGAAATTAAAGATTCAGTGTCTCGCCATCACTCACAAAGAGAGAGATTTGATTTTTAAAATAAATTATTGTTATTATTTGTGAACACAGTTTATCTGCATATCTTCAGACAACTCTTGCTGTTCTTGCATGAGAGTTTGAAATACAGCAACCAGTGAGTGTGATGGGATGGAGGTTAAAATAGGAAGCCTTTTTCTTTTCCCTCCAAGGCATATTCAGAGCATGAGTTTCATCTGAACAACAAGGAGACAGCCCATGTTTGTACGTTCCCCCTCACGCTTGTGTGGATCAGCCTGATGAAGGGACCAGATTTAGGTTCATAGCATTCCTTCCTCCACTCCTCCCAACACTTGATAAAAATAAAACTCAGGCAACCGATTATGGATATTTCCCCTCCCTTGCTCCCGACATTACATTGAAACTTCAGAAAAAGTGTATTCTAAAGGGGGCCTTAAAGAGCAGGATGAGAAGTTATTCATTACCTCCTGCAAACGAGACTGTGTTAAGAGCCTGGTCCTCAAATAGATCTGATCCTGCAAGAGGGGGAAGGCCTGGGTCCCACAATGGGCTCAGTGTGGCAGCCCCCCTCACCCGCACAGAATCCCATTGACGACACTCAAACAATCTCGCCTGCTGACGGACGTTTAGAGGTCTACATTGGCCATGCCACGACGTTTTTCTCCAAGAATAGCTACGGTTATTCATCCTAAATGGCCCAGAAAATCTGGTGACAGCTCACATATTTTTGTTGAATGTTAGGCGTGCAAACATGAACTCACAAGGGTTAGCTGCAGACTTGAGGAGGGAAAGACATTAAGTGCCTAGGTTTGTTCTACCCATTTAGATCCGTTTTCTTGGAAAAGTGTAAGAATTACTCTGGCGATACATAACCATAGTCTATCCTCTGAAGATCGCAGCAAATGGAAACAATGAGAAGTGTTAAATCTAAATCCAATCCCTGGGTAAATGACATAATCCTCCCCAATGCCAAAACGCTGTCTGAGGAATTCCTTGGTTTTACACTAACCTGCTGTAATTCTTTTAGATGTCCCTTAGCTCTCATACCCCTCCCACAGGCACATGAGACGTAGCCATTTTACTGGGCCCAAATGTTGGGACGGCACAGACAGCAAAAAAGAATTTCACAGGGAAAAGGAGCAGGTATGTTGTGAAACCAAATCAGGACAATTTTTCAATATAAATAGCTTAAAGGATGTCACTGCCTGTCTGCTGAACAAGCCTCATGCAGAATGAAAATAGCTGCTCTCTTGACCTTGTTGACCACATCCAAATTTTGCTCCTAGTTCATTTTGCCTCATTATTCTGGGACAGCCATCCAGTATTTCACCAACAGGCATTTCACTTTTCATTCAAAAAAAAAATAATTAGCAGAAAAAGCTCTCTTTGGTTTAAACTCAACTATAGACTCATCTGCTTGGTACTGCCTTATACTTTCCAACTGATATGCCTCTTTGGGCATATATGTCTGCTTCATACAGCAGCATCCCCAATGCTACCGTAATTAGGAATTCTTGTAATAGGACACTTATGAGTTGAATCCAAAGGTAGTTTTCCTGGAGACACTCAGAATAAGACCTGAGCAAGACTCTGAAGTACAGAATCATGCCCTGGCCAAGAGAGGAAAAGAACTCATTGCTTCTAAAAGAGGAGAAAGCTGACTCTCCAAGCCAACAGCCACAGAGAGTGTATCTACAAAAGATTCCATAAAGTGTCAATTTTGTGGTTTGAAGAAGTATGGCAAAGGCTTCAGTGGTAGATGCAATAAAGTTATGTGTAAGGAGTATTATGATCAGCTGAATAATTCCACAGGCAATAGGAAAGAAAAATGTCTGATACCTCATGAATATATTAGACTTCTTTAAAAAAAGACAAACAACCAGCCCATGGTCAAGCTACAGCTGATTGTTTGCTTGAATTTCTGAAAAACATTAGAAAAGGTTTCTTACCAAAGACTGGAGAAGGAGCTAAACTGCCACAGAACAAGAGAAAAGGTCTCTCCAGAGAGTAGGAAGAAATAGTCAGGTTTCTCAATAGAAGGAGAACATCAAATACTCTGGTAGAGTATGGTGCTGGGAGCCACGCTGTTCAACAAATTCCTAAAAATGTAAAAAGCAGGGTGGATAGTGAGGCAACAAAATTGTTGAGGATTGTAAGAATAAAGGACAACTAGGAAGAACTGCAGAAACACCAGAAGATACTAACTGGGTGAAGAAAATGGCAAGATGAAATTCACAGGGATTGCAGCCAGGAAAACTGGCCATCGCTTGTATATTATGTACATGGTGGAGGCTTCTGAACAATTCACAACTACTCAGAAAAGAGATTTTGAAGTTAAAATAGCCATATGAAAATGTATTACTTTAGGAAAGAAGATCATACATAAAATAGTAGGAAAGGGGGAAAGAATAAAATGGAGAATGCTCCAGTGCTGCACCTACAAAATCGGTATTGCTGTGCAGTTCTGACTCTGCCCCACCTGAGAAGTTATAGAAGACCTAGAAAAGGTGTGGGAAAGGCAAAAATGGTGATTGATGCTAAGGTACAGCTGTCATATCTGGGATGATTAGGGAGGCAGATTCTCCAAACCTGACTGCAGGGTGGTATGCTACAGGCTAATGAAATCATTAGTGACAAGAATAAGGTAAATAGGGAAAGAAAGAGTGTTAATTTTCTTCTAATCCAAGAACTAAAAGCCACCTAAAGATACAAGTAATCAGCATGTTCAGATAAGCAAAAGAAAATACTTTTTCATTCAATGTCTTCTTAAGCCATAGGACTGTGTTATGTCCAAAATTGCTTATGTCATTGTGGGTCCAGACAACTCCTGAGCATGAATCCCTGAGCCGGCTAGAAGAGTCTGTCAGGGAAGCATCACTACATGTTTTCCTCTCCTAAACCTCTCCCCCAAACATCTACTGTTGACCAGTGTCAGAGACTAATAGACTTGGCTCCTATATGTGAATTAAAACAAAAAAAGCCTCATATACTAGAGTTGCAGGAAAGCTGGGACTTAATGCTCTGAGTGAGCATCTTAGAAGACAAGTAAAAAAAAGAGACATTGGAACAGTATAAAAAATAATACGCTATTCACAGAAGAGAGGACACAGAAAAGTTCCTGATCTCTTTCGGAACATGAACTCAAGGAGCCATTCAGTCAAAGTTAAGTGTTGACAATACTCCGAGCTGGCTGTAGAAAACACCTTTACTCATGATGTGCAAACAGGCTTTAGCATTCACCGCAATGGGAAGCTGTCAAGGCTATGAACTTGGCAAGAGTCAAAAATGAACCAAATATTCATGTGGATAAATCGTTAATGATGATAACTTTGGATGGGACGGTAAAATTCACACTTCTGAGGTTAAGCTTATCCTCAGAGGCTAACTCTAATGAGTGAGGCAAGTCATCCAACGCCTGCTGATGCAGAGGTCTTTCACCTTCCCTTCTCATCAGGCAGGACACAGCCATCCGTAGCCCCTCAGATGAAATCACAAGCTCTACAATGGGAACAGGTTTGTACCTTTATGTATTTTTGCACCAGATGTAGTTTCAAAACTGATTTATTATGTGCTCCTTCTTCTTTTTAATAAGAATTAGTAGGGATATTTATTATGCCTTTATGTCCTTTCTGTTCTTTGGGGAAACTAAGAGTGGGAGAGGTGTGGAGGCTCCAAATGTATTGTCTGCGACCTTTTGCCTTGGCCAGGAACTCGATTTATTGGCCATGCCACCACATCCTTGGAAATAATCATAATAACCAACCTGTGAGAAAGGGATAGAAATGCCCAGCCATATCAAAAAAGGAAAACCCAGAAAAAAACAGGTCAAAATGATAAAGCATGGAGCTATTACCCAGCACCTACAAAGCAAGCACAGTGATGGTCATAGCAAGGACTGTAATGGTAACAGAAAACAGCACCAAATGAATCCATCCAATTAACAAAGGTCATACTAAAACAAAAACTAAAAAAGACAACATAATTAGCCTATTGAGTCTGTCACTTATAAGCACAAGCCTGGGCAATCAATAAACCCCCCAAAGAAAGTTTCACAAGGCTGGGAATGGTGAGAATTATTTTAAAGCAAAACTAACAGGTTAAATTTACCCACAGATCATTTATATTCATAAAATTGAAGCCAGTCTAAACCCATACCCCACAGAAACATTTGCAAGTTAGAAATTAAAACAAAATCAGTCTCTCCAGAAAGCAGTGCATGAAAAGTCTTTTGTGTCCCAGCAAGACTGTATCAGTCTGTGAGGTGAACTGAAAAAGGAGTTAAAATAAATCCGATTAATATATTTGCATGTGTAAACAATGGAAAACCAGAATACAGTAAACCTAAGTGATGAAAAATGTTTTCATATTTTAATGTGTTTCAACAACCACCGTTACAAGTAACAACACACATAATTCACATCTTTTTTTTTCCCCCACACATGAAACACTTACAACTACTAATTTAGCCAATGGCGTGACCTGTTGACCCAAAGCTATCATATTTCATTAGCCACAAATTGGAGACAGTTTGACTCTGTCACAGGAGACACCTGCATCATCCCACACCACCACCATCCAGCCACCACCAAGGGCAGGGCTGGGAGAGTGACCAAGCAGACATGGGAGGTGAAAGGGGAAGGACATGGGTAACCTGGACAGGACACGGCAAAAGCAGGGAGGTGGCTTCCTAGGAAGGACTATGGAAAGACACTTTTTGAGTAATAAGCTTCAGTCCTGGTCCTTGTTCCACACCCTTTCCCAAGTTATCACACCCATTAACTTCATAAAGGTGGCAGGAGGCTTCACTGACATCTGTGAAGTGTCTTAAAATTATGTCATATTATTAAATGCGTGCTGTACATGCCAAAAGGGCTCAAATCCTGCAGCTCTGGCTTGCCCGAGTGGTTCAGCTAAAGCCGATGGGAATAATAATATCTGGGTGTGCAGGAAAAAATTCTCTTAAGGAATAACATGGATCAGACCCCAGGGCATTTATTGTGAGAAGAAGGGAAAATGCATATTTTATTCATTTTATGACAACTATTGCACAAGGCTGCCGTCACTTGCTTACCCCCAAGGGATCATACCCTTTCCAGGGATAGTGGTCCTTGCCATTTGCATCAGCCATTTTAGTCCCAAGCTCTGTTCTCATCAAAGTTAAAAGAAGTTTCACAGGGGCCTCCCACAGCAGCCTCCCTGGCCTGGCCGTCGTTGTTGATATTTAGTGCAATCAATCCTGTTTCCATCACTGAAGTGAGGAACTGGGTAATCTTCTGTGCACACAGTTACCAAAATAAGCATTTATAAATGAATATACAAAGGACTTATTTAAAAGCAGCACAAAGAGGACTTGAGAGAGTACTGAACTTTATGACCCACATAGTTAAAGTGGATGGACAAATGGGTGGGGGAGGGACATGAAAGAGTTAAAGAGTTGTAAGGATGGAGTTTTAAGAAGTATTTTGGCATAGAAACTGACATGAAAGGCAGACCCAAAGGATTTGTTTTTTGGATGAAAACCTGTCCTGTGTATGTTTTAAGGCAGACTTGTGATTCAGTATTTGCCTTAGTCCATCCTGCTGTAGAAAGATGTTTCCCTCCCTCACCCCTCTTTGTGCTGCTTGCCCTCACCATCTCTCTTGTGCCAAAATGGCTCTGTAGAACTGATCCAACTGAAAGCAACTTCCACCCCCCAAGTTTTTTCTTGGTTTACTCATCAACCAGCTCCGTTCCCAGACCTGTCTTCCTCTGCAGATATTGGTGACACACAGTGGTGCAGGCGAGGAAGGAGCTAAACCACTAATAAACAATGAAGGGACAGAAAGTGGGAAGGACTAATCTACAGTAATGGCTGAACTGATTTACTAGGAATTGCAAGAGAGATCCCTTCCCACTGGAAAAAAAAAATAATCCAGCTGTGGATTATTGTGGATTGTGGATATTGTGGGTAAGAGAAAAAAAAGATCTCCAATTAAGAAATTTAGCAGCCTTTTAACTTTCTGGCCTTGATAACAATTTGCTACGCAGCTTGCACATGTACATATTGCTCCAAAAAGAGCAGTATACAAAACACATAGAGACTCCCATGTTCCCACATTCTTACTTCCCACCTGTTTAAAGGCTGAACAGGATAACTCCACCTGGTTTTATACTACAGCAGTAGGACAAAAAAACCTACAAGAGTAACAAGAAAGTAGGTTTTTAAGCAACTCTCTTACTAATTACTTCTCTTACTCTCTTACTAATGGGCACAAACTTGAGTATAGGAAGTTCCACCTAAACATGAGGAGGAACTTCTTTACCTTAAGGGTGGCAGAGCACTGGAACAAGCTGCCCAGGGAGGTGGTGGAGTCTCCGTCTCTGGAGACATTCAAAACCCGCCTGGACGCGTTCCTGTGCAACCTGCTCTAAGGTGGCCCTGCTCTGGCAGGGGGTTGGACTAGGTGATCTCCAGAGGTCCCTTCCACCCCTATGATTCTGTGATTCTGTGATTCTGTGATTGTCTGTTTAACCTAGTTCTGGTGGGAATATGCTGCATGAAGCGTTTGTGAAGCGCTCTGTTCAGCAGTGGTGGAAAGTCCCATGAAAGCTTGGAGCTCCCCTGTGGTCGGCTTCTGAAATATCAGTTCAAGCTCTTAAATGAGCATCTCTTAACTACAGCACAAAAGCAGGAACAACACATCATCAAACCCAAAGGAGATTATCGCCATTCTTAGGGGAGTCAATAGATTTTGATACATTGAAAGGAACAGGCTAATGTTATTGCATACTTAAACGTAAAATGTTATCTACAGCACATAACAATTTCAGGTCATCAGTTCTATATTTAAAAAAAAGTGGTTTATATGTACCTTCTGTTCAGGTGTAGTGGATGACTCTCTCCTCTTTAGCTTGTTTTGTTTGTTTGCTTGTTTTCTGTTTGTTTTTAATTTGCCAAACTAGTATAGCACCACGGATTATGTTAAAATATTTCAGGACCAGGCCTGGTATTGAAATTTGGACAAAAAGCCTAATGGAAAGCACAGTGTCTTCCAGAACTCTGTATGTCCACACACATCCCTAGTGACAGGTGGGGGCATGAATAAGTTCTGATATTTAAAAAAAAAATAAAATCATAAAGCTGCTGAAAGTTACAGATGGAAAACCCTATTAGATCATCTAAACCACCACCCTGCTGCCGCGCAAAGATCTCAAGTGTGTTCTCTGGCACCTTCCAGATTCTACATCTTTAGTTCGAGTCTGAAATGGTTTAGATTGTAATGAAGGCCTTTCTGAAATAAAATAATTTTAAATTACTGATTTTGTATGTGACTAGGAAGACTTTAGACTCTGCAAAATGAAAATACAAAAGGGCAAAAAAGCCACTATGTTAACTACTTTTCACTGTCTGTGGTACATTTCCCTTTTACTTCACCTTTGTTTCCGGTTTCATTTTCACAGTTCACACACACTAATTAATCATATAATGAATACACTAGGCAGAAGGGGTTTTTTTTGTAATTTTTGCTGCCAGTTTCGTGAGAGTTTCATGAGAACCACCTGTTGGATTAAGAAGATTTTATTTTCACAATCTATATAGGAATTGAATAATCATACTTTTAAAACATGCTTTTTGCTCTGGCACATTTTAAAAGAGGGCAAAATAGATTCAGACTTGAAGGCTTCCTATAAACAATACAGAATTAAGCTCTGTGAGTCTACTGTCAAGAGAATAATGCAGTTAATGATAATATGACAACTACAACATATGGTCAGTTACACCCTTTTTCATTCTTGCAATATTTAACAATAATTTTCTCTATTCTTTATAACTCAACAGGGAAAAAAAGATATTAAGAGGGTTTTACAATACTTGATCAATCTTTAAAACCTTGTTATAGCCTTCCATACCTTAAATAATGTTTTCATTTCCCATTTACAAAGAAGCCGTGATCACTTGACAGCATTACAGCTTCTTTGAAGCCGCGTAAAATTTGTGGGTGTCCGAACACCCGCAGTCTGGAAGTTAGCATACACACATTGTTTTGCAGAAATAGTGGCAGAATTGGAGTAAAACAACTTGGAACACCTCAAACACAAACAATCTCTTTGCATGCAAGGGAGATAATGCCACATACTCTTGCGACCCGCTACTGCTTCCTTGCTTCCAGCCCTGGGAAGGACGTTTTGCGACAGCGAACTTAGACCACTTCTTTATAGATATTATTGGCCTCGTTTCTCCCTGCTTCTTCCACGACCGGGAAAACCAGGGCATTTTTAAGAAATAGAAGGCAAATCCTCTGAAAAACTGTAATAATCGCCAGCACCACTGGGTGGTACTAGCTGTCTTCGGGTGGGATGCGGAGCTGCGCCGAGCGGGCAGAGCCGGCAGCGCGGCATCCCATCCCATCCCATCCCATCCCATCCCATCCCATCCCATCCCAATAACACGGGTTTCAGGGAATACACGATTTACTGCGGTCACAGCCGGTGTAAAGGGCTGTGGATATCCTGCAGGTGCTCTCTTGCCCGTCCGCGTAAGCCGTCATTCCTTTTGAGAGGGCAGAGCAGGGCAATGCACGGGTACCGCTGCTTTCAGGCATGCTTGGTGGTTCCAGCACACATGAGAAAATTCTCTTCCAAGTTAAAAAAGAAAGCTTTGCTAGACACAGAGATCGCCTAGAATCCCATGAACGAAGGCGTTCTTATATGGTAGCCCCAGTGAAATACGTAGCAATGTAGACACATACGCTTTTATTCACATTTTTGCAACCTCAGTATCTTCACATATATAATTGGCATTGCTCTTTAATCATGAATAAACCCTTTTTTAGGAGGTACATCTCTCACCAGGCCAAATATCAATAACTCCTGTTGCTGTATCCACTGCTGAGTCTTGACCGACAGCTCACCAGCACTTGTTAGAGACAGTGTCAATGTTATGTTCACAAGTAGAAATACTGATTAAGATATGTTTGGCACTAACAGGGTCAATCGGGTATCCACAAGTATGTTTCAGCTTGCAGAAAACAGAAAACTTATTACTAGTGACAGAGAAGTTGGAAAAACATAGCTTCCATCTCAAACTCATTTGGAGCTTGGGACCAAAAGTTACCAAAGGCATCTTCCTACTTCTAAACTGAAGAAATACTTTACAGGATGATTAGACAAAGCTAAACATAAAAGTATTCCAAGACCTCTACAACAGGCCAATGAGTCCTATTACAGCTTATAACGATGTGCTGCATGTTGTTAGTTCTTACCAAAGTGACTTTAAAATCTTAATGGAGTGAGGCTGTTTGTCCTCAAATCACATGTAATTCTTTCACGCTGCTGGAGTGGTAAGCAATTTCTATAAGCTTGACCACACTGTGGCTCAAGTGAGGGGTGTTTTGTTCTGCCAGAAGCAAGACACCGCGAAAAAAAAGCAAACTATGTAAGGAGTGGCTTGTTCAGCAACAGTGAGATGCTGGATTAGCAGACAGTGAACGCTTGTAATGATCCGCTGCAGCAGCTCTGTGGCCTCGCTATCTGCATCCATTAACTGCACCAAAGTTTCAGCATCCTCTCTAGGACAGGCCAGTTAGCTGATGCTTAAAGCACCACCTAATCGTGCTGTGCAGGCTTATGCTTCAGGGCTGAAATTCAGCATTACAGCTAAAGATACCACATACAGGCTTTGGAAGTCTATGAGCTTTTGTTGTATACTGATAAGTGCATTTGACTTTAAACCAAGCCAGAAGAAGCACAGAAAACCTGTGACCATCTCACTGATTTTGGCTTCCACTTCACCTTCGGACCTGAAGACTGAGAGCTGCACTTAAGGGAAGTCTGATGATCTGAAAGCCAAGTTGCAGCCCCTGCCTGCAACTCAAGCTTAGTCCAAAGACTTTTTTTCAGTTCTTGCCACCAAAGCTCCCAGGGTCAGCAGCAGGACTTTCCCACTTGAGCTGCTATTAGGGCTGGAGTTGGTGGAGTTCCAGCACATGCACTTAAAACGCATTTATGGGATTTGGCTTCTGTGTGATTCCCCCCCCCACCCCCCATGCACTCTCTGCAAAAAGGGCTGTAATTAATGCTCCTCTGTGCACTGTGGATATCTTTATTTAATTAGCGTTGTTAAATTACATGGCAAAAAGCAATTCCTCCTCTGCTTTCATGTGCATGAAGGGTCCCACAGAAAGCAGAACCAGTATCTTCCTGGGAAGCAAACTTTTATGACATGAGACAGGAATTGTGCATTCCTTAACACACCACAGACGGTCTCTACAGACCCTGTGTGTGACTGGAGACAGAAACAAGAGCCTGAAGAGCATTAAATTGCAGTTCCTCTTAGGGCAAGGTCTAGCACATTGTTGATTTCTTTCAGCCCTCTTGCTGGATCACTACTGTCTTGAACAAGGGTTACTTTTTGCCCTATTTCTTTCCTCACTGTATTTATTTCCAATTCATAAATTTGGACAATGTACAGAGGAGTCATTGTCCCGTGTCAGATTAACATGACAACAGGAGACCTGTCATTCAAAACAATGAATAGGACGTAACTTTGGGGCACATTTTAAGAATCCTTGATCTTAACACATGATCTCACTAACACATCCCTCTTTCCAGGAATGCAGATTTCGGTACTGCGTCAATGTTACGGGCTTGCTTGGTACCTGAATAAAATAACTTTCCAGCAAGCATTTAACTACTGAAGCTGGATGCTTTATTAACTTTGCTTCCTTTACATCAAAATGATCTTCTCTAAGAGTTATATATCTTTTCCTGGTTTAAAATTACTGGTTCTGCTCCAGCACATCGCATCATTTTATTCTGTAACACAATTGTACAGTGCAAGGAAATGAGAGGGGGAATAAGGGGAGGGAGGCTTCTCCATCTGGCAGATGATCCTCAGAAGTGGAAAAGAAGATGTGCAGGCTTATGCTATTAAAGTTTTTGAGTTCAAATGGGATCCAGCTGTTTGGGATCCACAACATTCTTGCAGTTTAACTGCTCACAGTATGTATACTTTCAATCCCTTTATTTTTGTTTTCTTTAATTGTTGGGGCCTGAGATCATAAACGCCTCAGTCTTTCAAACGTGAAGTGCAGCTCTTGGTAATTTGTTCTAATCAACTTCAGTAAGAAATGTCTGCTCCATAACCTTGAATGCTTTTTCTCTCCCTTGACAACAGAATAGACTTCTTGCAAAAAATAAACATCTGGTTTGAATTGAACATCAAATTGCAGTTACTTTAAGTGCCAACTATTAAATTACCTCAAATGTTTTATGTTTGAACATGAGTTTTCAAGACAGCTAAATTTTTTAACTGTAGCGCAAATGTGCATGTAAAATTACTCTAGAAGGTTAATTCCCTTGAACACACTTCTTTTTTTTTATCATATGTAGCTTGGTCAATCTTTTTGCTTTCTGTTTACCGAAATTGTTATTCACAAAGGTTTTTATACAACCAAATATGCCTCATCAGATGGTAAGAAGAAAAGCTCTATCTAGAACTCAGGGACTTGATTCTGAACTCTTCCACATATGGAGGAATTGTCAAGACTGTCCAGAACTCATTAAATCAAGCCAGAAAATCACATGGACCAAGATTACAGTCTGCATTTTGATCAGAAAGCTACATTAAAATTCATATCTAAGACTTCCCTCATCTGTGAAACCAATCCCCTTTCCTTATCAAGCACTATTTTCTGGGGATGAGACTTACAGTCTGAGTTGCACGACAGCATTTCAAATTTACAGCTTTACATAAATGTTGCTATTTTCCTTAAACTGCTCAGCTCTTGATTAATCAGATTTTTGCAAGGTATTTTCCCTTTTTTTCTCCTTTCTTTGTTTTTAAGCATATTTCCAGCCCCCTGAGTCACAGGGAATTAAGATAGGAAACAGTACAATTTGAACAATTGCAAGCAAACTAAAATGAACACCAAATCCACCATTTTGCTAATGTTTGTAATTTCTCCATGACTGGGACTGACAGTGTTGCTGAGGTTTCTTTATGCTGCTCTGGGGAGGTAAAAANATTAAGATAGGAAACAGTACAATTTGAACAATTGCAAGCAAACTAAAATGAACACCAAATCCACCATTTTGCTAATGTTTGTAATTTCTCCATGACTGGGACTGACAGTGTTGCTGAGGTTTCTTTATGCTGCTCTGGGGAGGTAAAAAAAAAAAAGTGAATATTTTATTCACTGTGAGAGGGCTCTAAAAGGGCACAGGGGAAGTGTAAATGAAAACCATTTTTGTATTCCCTTCAGTATTTTGGCAAAACCCTCCTCCAAAAGAAAACAGAGTAACTGCAAGTGCAGACCAATACTATCATGGATTACTTCTTCTTCCCAGACACCAATCAAAGTGAAAATACAAGGAAAATTGACTCAAAAAGAAATTAAATTAAAAGCACAGATGACTGCAGCTGGGCAAATTGCTGGCAATTATTCTAGTGACTTCTAAATTGGACATGACCCAGTGTCAGTAGTTGTCTATACTTGTGTTTTCACTGAAGGTGATTGTAATTGTTGTGATGATAAGATTACCCCATGGAGGAAGTGGCAATTGCAAAGGTGGGGTCACCTGAGCAGAAGTTTCCATGTTATTTAGATGGCTATTTATAATACTGACTGGGGTTTTAGCTATAATATTTGAATACGAAAACACAGCTCAACCCTCAAATTCACTGAGAAACAAGATGAAAGATTTATCGTAATAAAAATCTACTGATTTCTTTCAGGCACTACATGGGAAAAATGGTGACTGTTTATGGACAGTAGATAGATAGGAAGAATGACTTAATTTACCATGTTTTTTGCTGAAAGTGATCTAAACAGGCTTAAGAGTCACAAAGCTGAAATAAATTAAAGACTACGAAGAGGACATTTTCATTCTGGGGAAACAACCCCCGACTAACCAACCCCACCTTTGACAGACATTTAGAGTGTCTAGACAATGGTCGTACTTCATTTTCACTTAATGACCTTCAGCAGCACATGTACTCCAGTGTAGGTGACTAGGGGAAAAAGCCTGCATGTCTTCAGCTAGCAATTCTGTTTGTAGCTTGTGTGAAAAGAGCTTCAGATACTACTTAAATAATGCAAATGGATATGGCTGAAAGTTAAGTCACAGAATCACAGAAACATAGAAGGTGCAGAGGTGAGGTTGTAAGAGACCTCTAAGGTCATCTGGTCCAACCCCCCTGCTCAAGCAGGGACACATAAAGACAGTTACCCAGGACCACATCTAGACAGTTTCTGACTGTGTCTAGATGGTTTTGAAGTCAACTTCTCACTGATTCTATTCATTAACTTCTTTAGTTTGACACAGTCATTTCAATTTCTCTTACTTATTTGCAAAACTTTGCTAAGAGAAAAGATGGTGAAAACCATTTGGTTTCTTTAAGTGNTCAACTCTCAGCCTGTCCTCATAGCATAGGTGCTCCAGCCCTCTGATCAAACAGCCATGCACTTAATACTGTTTGCACCTACATATCCTAACAAGCAGATATATTCCCAAATACCTATTCAACTGCCTAAGCCAGTTTTAAAAACAGTATTCATTACTTTCCTTCTGCTGTTTCCCCTAAATTCATCTGCCTGGTTAATGTTAACAGTAAAAAAAACCCAGAAGAACCAACAACCTTAAACTAGTTTTCAGGTGAGACGTGTTACTATTTATTGAAAGCTGTGCTGAAGTGGGCCCCAGCTTCCTCAAGCAGCTTGCTTTCAATGTAATCCATGAGGGCAGGCAGGTCCTAAGGATCTGAGGCGTGTTAACATGTTAAAAGGTTTTCCCGTTGAAATTATTTGTGGCAATCTATTCCAGTTGAAGTTATGACATAATTATGGAATAGTACTCAATATCTGAGCAGGATTATTTCACAACTCTGCCACACAGGAGTCTACAGTCAGTCTTTAAACCAAATATCATCTACTGAACTGGACATGCCTCCAGCAACAGGGAGGTTACCCCATAATAAAGCAACTTTTTTTCTATGTCTATGAAAGTGGCTGGAGACTGAAAATTACTAATTTCAGAATAAATATACTTCCAAATTCTATGAAGGAGACATATAAACTCATTCACCAAGTCAAATAAGGATGTTTGGACAAGGGAGAGAAAGAGATAAGTGTGCTTTTGTGTTGGGAAAAGGGATCCAAGTAAAACAAGGAGAAAAGGGTCAAAGAAAACTAGCTGCCTTAGAAATGCTCCACGGTGTTCAGGAGGAACCACGTACAGTGAGAAAATGCCTGGAGGCATGAATGTTGCAGACTGATAGGGCAACTCAGGCAGAGAATACATGTGCCAAGGTTTTTTGTATCATCCAGTTCTGTATATACATTATCAAGTTAATGACTAGCTTGTTTATAATCCTAATATATCAACTCTGTAATTATGTGTGACAACATCAGAATTCTGAGGAGGTAAATTGTGCATCCCCAAGGATGAACTTGTGAGGAAACATGCTTGAACGAAGACTTTTCAAGGGGCTTAAATGAGTTGATTTGTAAGCCTCACATTTTTTATGAAGAAAAAGACAGAAGCTATGATCAGGAAACAGGTCAAAGCTACCATGAGAAAATCTGTCATCGGAGATGCTGGGAATCTTCAAAATATAATTAATCTCTTTTTTTTTTCTGCAATACAACATAAAAGGTTAATGAACACTCAGCCAGAAAGAACACTGTGAGGGCTCTAACAGATGTGTGGGAACAACATCAGTAGCAGGGAGTTTAGAGGAAAGTAGAAGGAAGATGGGTGAACACAAAAAGTGAAGGAAAGAAAGAGAAGAAAAAATAAAAAACAATACAAAGATAAATATAGCATAAGGGTTGCATTTTAATAAATGTGTGTATGTTTGTGCTCCCTTCTCTCTTTCCCTAGTTCCAAAAATTCAGCTACTATTTTGGACATCCAGTACAGCTTTCTCTTTCAGTCAGCTTCTCTGGCCTTACAGAGTCTATAGGGGTTTTAGCTCTTACTGATCTCTGAATCTGAGTAGAAAAGACGGGAGGTTTGAGAATACCAGGCACATGTAGAAAGTCTGCATAGTGCCTGCAGTGAGTGGCCCGACTGTTTAAATGGATGCTTAAATAACTGTGTACCGTGACTTATTCTCAGAGCTGAGCCCGCCAGTGTCTCCAGGGGCACGCACCACCACCACCAATCCAACTCTCAGTCTAGAAAGCACCTCCAGAGGCCAAATCTTCCCCCAAGAGCCTTTATACCAATCTGGGCAGGTCATCTGCAGCAGGGAATTGCTCCACACCTCTGCACACTCTGCGTGGGACCTCCAGCGAGAACAGAGGAAAAAGATCCCATTCCCTCTGAAAAAGTCATATAGAATCATAGAATTGTGTAGGTTGGAAGGGACCTTTCAGATCGAGTCCAACCATCAAATATGTTTGTTTAAATCTGCCCTGCTTTTCCTCGCTTAACTCTCAACAAGGTAGTGAAAAAAATACAGACTCAATTACCTTCCTGTTTTGTGGCTGAAATAAGAACTGAGTTTGATTCTATGTATCTGCCCACATATCACCATCTCTCTTATAAGCAGAAGAGCAACTCCATGCAAAGTTCACCTACATTTGCTAAAAATTATCCTGCAACATGCAGCCAACACCACCTTTACCCTGATAGGAGCTTACACATACACCTCATTCAGCAGTGCAAGTTTCCCATGACTTTCAGCAGCTTTTAAAGAAATTACTTCTATTTCCAAGAAACGTGACATTTGCCATTACTTGTGATTTAACAGCATCAGCCCACAGCCGTAAGCCTCATGCCAGGTGCCTGGCGGAGCGAGTGCGATGTACTGCAACATGTGCGCGGAGAAAGAGAAAAGCAGCAATGCTATCTGGCAAATCAGAATTTGGCTGTGATGCCTTTCCTTCCCACTGCCCCAGAGCCAGGAAGACTCTCTGATCCTATTTAAACCGCTTTTAGACCTGCTTACTACTAAACAATGAGACTTTGCTGCTGGAGGTAGCAGCCTACAGCGTGCATGGGCCCTTTTTCTTTCAAGAAAAATGCTGTCACCAGTGATCTCTGACTACTGAGTGTGCAGATGGGCAAGGGGTGTTGTGGGGTTGGGAGAGTGTTGAAACACTCATATTCCTTTCTTCTAGAAAAACTCAAGCCAACAGGGAGCTCTGTCTCCTGGCTATTAGACAGGGATATAACAGTGGAACAGTTCAGCTGGTCAAAACAACCCTATGAGCATTTCTGGCCTTGAATTTTCATAACCCGGTCAAAGGTTCTGCATGCTGCAACTTTTTTTCCTCACAAAGCCCTGTGTTTGGCCATCATCCTTGTACTCACCGCAGTTTTGTCTCCAGGCAAAGTCTCCCTCTCTTTTTTTCCCATCCCTGCCTACTGGCTACACAACTGGTCTTAAAGATACAGTTTGTCCTCTGGGCTTCTTGCCCGCACATGGCTGTGGTAGAAACCTTGATGTCCTCATGCCTTCCCACTCTCCTTGCAGCTGCTCCCCTCTGGAAGGCGGAGGAAGGTTGTCCTTTGTATCCCATCCAGTTGGAAGAAGCCTGCAGGGATTGAACACTTGCACACAGGGAAGGACTCCAAGACGTGAGCATGAGGAACTGCTGGGGATGGAAAGCAGCAGCAGCAAGGAGGGAGGCTGCAACAGTTGGAGAATCACCTGTGATACTGAACAACCAGTTTGAGCAAACCAAACCAAACTGCCCCTCGTGCACTGAAGTTCTAAAATGGAACCTCCTTAGGTAGGTCCATGGCGTATAGACCTACTGCCTAATAATCCCAATCATCATAACAGTTAACCATTTGCATTTGTCCTCCCTTCCCTGATGGCTGCTTTATCTGTTCACCTGTTAAGAGTGGGATGCCATTTGATCACAGACCTATCATTTGCTTAGTTGAGCTGACTATTCCCATTATTTGCGCGTTGTCATTCACAGCTGCAAATAACCAAGCCAGGGATCTTGCCAACGAGTGGCCAGAAGCAGCAATATGTGATACCAGCAGTACTATTACCCACCACGTGCTGGATGGACAGATGGAAGAAATGAGCATCCACCAGCAAAGAGGACTACTATTATAACAGCATTCTGGCTGTGCTAGCTTAACCTCACTGGGAAACTACGGTTTGTTTTCCTCCCCAGCTTTGCTCAGCACACCAACAAACAAGGGAGTCACAGATTTACACAAGCAGAGGGAACCTTGAGATCCACACAGTGTTTTAAAGAAATATGTGAAAAAAAAATATTCAAAGCCAGCATGTGTTAACATGCAACAAGAACACTGATAGAAAACTGCAGTCCACTGAGGATATTTTCTTCCTAAGAAAAAGCTTTTGAAAGAAAACCATTTCCCACATAATGTTTTCAAGTCCTTTGTTTTTCTTCATCCCCTCCTGTTTTATTGCTGCTTGAGATAGCCCTTGTCAGGAGAATCTAGACAGACTTCAAGAGGTGCCAAATTACAGAGACCTGAGGTTTTTCACAGTTAGTTGCTCTTTTCACTGCTGGACTCTTCTAAAGCAAATGAGATTGAATTAATATGTTTTTACTGTATCTGTTCCTCTGCTCTGCTGTTTCCCATGGCCTAGCAGAGGAAGTCTGATTGCCAAGTGTTTTCTCATTTTGTTTAATCTGTTACAAAAGGTCACCTCAAGTATCCTTCTGGTATTTGCTCTAGAGCTGAGTATAATAGGTGGCAGTCCCAAGAAGAACGCATGTTGCTAAACTTCAGAAATGTTTGGGGTTTTAGATACAAACAGATGTTTCCTTTTGGTAGCTTCATTTTCCACGTGATATTCCAAGAAGTGTAGCGGGTGTAGTCGAATCACAGATGAACATTTTACAGAAATTAATTAGTTTCACACACTGCATCACAAATGATGAGAATAGAACTTCCCAGTTACATGAAAGAGATCAAGAATTGATTTGTTTAATCAGACTCCTGCTTAAATAGACCACCAATTCTTCTTAATATCCACAGCTAATTTTTGCAGCGGAAGCAGGAAAACAGAAAGATTGGCTCACATTCAGGTCTCACGCAGATCCACTGAAATTAGCAAAAACTGGGCTGCCTTAGGATTCATTGTGTACACTGGTTTGGCATAATGTATTTACACTGATAAAACAAATAATTTTAGGAATAACAATTTAATCTGGAGGATTAGTAAACAACTGTGGTTTTATACTCTAATCCTTCAGTCTAAATTTGTTAGTAATATATAATAAACATAGTTTTAGTTACATTCCTGCTGTTCTCCAAAACAATCCCTTTTGCAAGTGATATTTAACTTTGTGTAATTTTAGATGGATGGTTAATAAAGTCTTCCTGGATATATTCAGAGGACTTCTCTCCCCTCAGGAAAATACATGACATTCCGATCTTTTCAGATGCAAAGTATTTGCTCTTCGGAAGTTTGTATTTATGGGTCAGTCAGGCACAATGATTTACATGGACAAGATGAGGGAGAAAAACTCCTCTTACTTTTTTAGTAGAGTAAATTGAGAATTTGAGGACACAAAAAGGGCACAAGAGGAATTATTAAAGATTGTTTAAAATGTTTCAGCATTGTAAAGCGTCGATCGTAACTCCTGACTTCAAAACAAACAGAGGTCATTGACCCAGTTGCCGTAATCCTGATGTTTTGTAAGCCTAATAAGGCAAAAAAGAGGGGACATGGATAGGGCCCATTACACATCAGGAAACAAACAGAACAAGAAGCAAAAAAACCTCCACAGGCTTCTGAGAAATGCAGGCTAATCCCAGCAGCGCACAGAGGGGTGGCATGGGAGAGAGGGACGGCTCTGCAGGGCAGATCCCTTGGGGACCAGAAAGAGAAGGCTGCTTAAAATGAGATTAGTGCCTTTGAGAAGAGTTATGCTGGATTCAGAATTCCTCTGGGTAATGTATGACATACTCTTGGTTTGGCTATTCAGATTCACGAATAAAAACTTGGGTTTTGACTGTTCCTGTTTGATTCTGACCGCTTTAGGTCCAAAGGGCACTGCCTGAAAAACAGGCAGCCACACAAGCTCTTTGATGTGAAAACATATACAGGTGGTATAAACTCTAACACTGGTCCATATGTCAGGATTTTACCCCCTTCTGTAAAGAAACTTAGGAAACCATTTTCATCCAAACCGGAAAGATCACAAACGCAGAACGGGAGAAGTCTGACAGCTTTTCCCCTCTCAGGAGAGCAGCAGCAGTCTTTCTGAAGAATCAAACCAAATTATGGATCACTGGGGCTGTCTGCCTGGATTATCGTCAGCTGAATGGTAAAGCTTTAGGCAAGAAACACATTTTCTAAATCCATAATACTTTTCCTCTTGTACTGCATTGATACTACATAAAACCAATAAGCAATACCTGTTCTGGCGGCTCTGGAGAGAAATGCAACCAGAGTGGCTGCAGTACTCAGGACCGGGTCGAAACACAATGTGAGAGGTACAAAACTTGACACTTCCTTATGGATCACAAAACAAAAAGGCAGCTAACCATGATAAGGGGATAAACAGGGATGGTAACACATGAATTTGGACAGCTATTTGTGTAATGACTGCAACGTGAATGACTTCTGAATTTTATATTTCACAGATTTTCTAAGGTATCATTTTCTAAGCACCTGCAGCTTCTCAGACGCATTGGATGCTCAGCATCCTTAAACACATAGTCCAGTCACTTTTGCTGTGTTAATCCAAAATCCTTTAGCCAGATGGAGAAGGAGGTAATAGAACAGGGGAAAAGAGAAAGAAAATTTTGGAGAAAAAGAACCCCACAATAACATAACTGGGAAGTCCTAAAGCTCTAAAATCAGTTCTAGAGATGGCCACATGCCCAAATTTTGTAGAGCTCCCAATCTGAACAGCCAAATGATTATTCCAGTGCATACAACTGTAATGACTGGTAGACTTTGGCAACTGTAGTATATTTGCAAAGCCCTAATCCATCAGTTATTTATGACAGAAAAAAAACCACAAAACAAAAACAACCCCAAAAAAACCCTACCTTTTCTGGTTGTTAGAGTTTGGCTGTGTTTTGAAGGCTGGAAAAACTGTCCATTCTCCTGTTTCATAAGGAATTTAATAACTCAGGGCCTAGGAGACTGTAGATTGAAATGATTTTCTACATTTTCTGACATAACTGAAAAGGCTAAAAGCAAAAAGCTGTAAGTGAGAGCAGCAGCAGGTTCCAGGTACAGTTATACTAACTGGAATGGTAGGCGATTTTAGCAGGTTGGCTAAGAACACACGATCAGACTGAAGTTCAGGAATGCCTTAGGTATGCTTGCAAGTGCAAATTTAAACAGCAAATGAATCCAAAATCTAAGTAGGTCAGCATCATTACAAGCTAACAGTTTGGAATTCATTAGTATTTTCCACCTGGGACATATTCTAAATACCTCAAAATAAAATATATGAGAAACTATTTTAACTGAATAAAGTGTACCCAGTCGCGTATTACAGACACCTCAAAGAGCTGTTAACACCTTCAGCAAACTGCCGGTTACTTCAGTCTGTGCTGACTTCGGTTTTAGAGAAGAAAAATAAGGAGGTTTTGTCTCAAAAAATGTCACTTTTCTGATGCTGCCTTTAGTGTGAAACCTATTTATAACTCTGCAGTTACAAAATCAGATTAGTTTGTACAATACATAAAGTTCTTAGCCATTACACTGAAAAAGATGCTGACCTTGAATCTCTTTTCCATTTGAGTCACAGAAATGGAAGGAAAGGATGTCTTTAGCTCCCAATGGACCTCTGCAGTCTCAGGTTCTTAGGGATACATCCTGGCAGGAAAACCAGAAGCCTCTGCACTTCCCTTTGCGCCAGCAGAATAGTATCAGTGGGATCCCAGTGAATCATTCCAATCACAAATCGTTCCCGAATAAAATAACTTCCGTTTAAGCAGGATTTATTTAACACTCATGTACTCCTTCCTTCTAAGAGCAGACTCTATTTTAAATAAACGGCTGTTATCTCTTATTTCAAACTAGATAAAACAAACCCAAACAAGCTCCCATTATATGGAAATTTAAAAATTAGATAGGAAAAAACACAAATAACTGAATGGATAGTAGGCTCAACAGAATGTCTCTAATCTGTTAGAGAAAACCCTGTGTCAATGAGTAAGATGCTAGAAGGTAGTGCTACACCAGTAAGACCAGTCAGGTGGAAGGCACAAGCAGCACGGCAGAATGATACAGCAAGGATCCCAGGACCTGCACCAGGCTTACGGGAACTACTGGAAAGTTCCAGATTTGTTGGCACATTCACTACGTTATTCATTTTCTGTACTCTGTACTCAGTGAGTACAGTTAGCTCCAAGTTACTTCGGCCACTCTTACATTATGAAGCTGCAACAGGTTGCAGAGTTTTATACTGTCAATACCTAATGCAGGAGCGCTGCTGGGAGAGAGAAAAACTGAAGGTTTTGACAAAATATTTTAAAAAATAAGTAGATCTTTTTAGGCAGCAAGAGGAAGTGGATAAGTCTGGTTTGGGGGAAAATGAGTTAATTGGGTCCTTATGGTAATGTCATCAACAATGAAACAGTGTTTAGTTTGGCATCTTTAGGTTTCAGAGTTAACAACTTACTACAGTGATCATGAAAGATCTTCCCTCTTCGGTAACTATCACCTGACAGACATTTCATGCCAGTTAAACTCAGGTTCCGCTCTCCAAGCCGATCAGATCAGAGAATTACATTTTTTTTTCTTTTTAAAGATGAACACTGACTCTTAGAGTACAGTTCTGCAATACAATTTATTCCATTGTCACAGAGTTATTATCGATGGGTACCTCCATTAACAATCTTGAAATCTTTTCATTCTCACACCGTGAAAACAGAAGAAGGATCACGCTGTTGCTGAAAAAAGAAATGGCATGCTAAATCATCTGCTGTATGTACTGAGCAACACTTTAAATTGTCTCATAAGTCTAACATATGATCCTTATCTTGCAGTGTACTCGTTCAAGATTTAGATCATGACATAGTAATGGCAAATAAACTGTGTTATCCTTCAGTTATAAACAAAACAAATATTTATATTTTTTTCTGAAAGCCTGCTTTTCCTGAGTGTGTTCCTCTAGAGTAAAATTATTTCTGATTTCATCTGATAGGTATCACCACTGAGTACTCTCCCTTATTTCAAATTGTTTTACAGTGCTCAGGTAGGGGCTGCTACAGTGCTAAGTAATTTCAGTATTTAAATTGAATTTTAACTTCAATATTCAAATATTAAGCAAGATGGGAAGAAAATGAATATCAATGGTACAATGACAGATCTATCAATGGTACAATGACAGATGAAGTTAAAGATTGTACTAAAACATGGATTTGGACATACCAAAGGAGGTCTTTCCCACAGTTAGGATGAACTACAGAAGGGTAACAGGGAACCCCTCAATTTAAAAGTGGTAGCACAGATATCCTTTCAATGAGCTTTTCTGGATCAGATAGGATTCATGCATATCCCCATGTAATATAATTTATTAACGTAATACCAATCTTTGCTCTTATTGCCAAGGTGTTAAATGTAATAATTTACAACCTTCCTACCTTCTTCATGTTACGAGGAAAGAGAATACCTTTATTGACTTAAAACTGGCATTCAGGTTTATTTTAAAGACAACAGCCCTGAAATGTTTTTCTCTTATGAGATAAATCAGTCTCTCAATAAGAAAATTTGTCTCATTATCTTTCTGTGTATGACTTTTATCTATTATATGTATCCAGGCCTTCAAATGACTTCTAAATATTTATTACAACTAAACAAACATGCACTAAACTAACAGCAATGAAAAAAAGCGCACGTGTGAGAAGTTAATTAAATGAACCAGGCAAAAGTCTGGCTAACGGGATTCTTGCCAAGGACCTCACAAAAAACTTATCCACTCTATTTCCTTGCAATTCAGGTCTCACAATCAAGTCTTTTTTTTCCAGTCTCACAGGACAAAATAAAATGAACTAGACTAGACCAGACTGATGTGTAAGGTGCAATATTACAATAATATATTTGCCATGGCTAGAGGGCACTGCTCTGCCCCTACGTGAAGGTTGTGTTGGTTGTTCATTCTCACAAGATGATGAAAAATAAAACTCTCGCTTCACAACCTCTGAACACTTGCTTCACGCCATGGTTTCAGCTGGGACAGAGTTGACTTTCTTCTGGCAGATTGTATGGTGCTGGTTTGGATTTGAGATGAAAATAGTGCTGGTAAAACACTGATCCTTTTGGTTGTTGCTAAGCAGCCAAAGCCTTTTCTGCTCCTCACACCGCCCTGCCAGCCAGTAGGCTGGGAGGGCACAAAAAGTTGGGAGGGAACACAGCCAGGACAGCTGACCCCAACTGACTAAAAGAATATTCTATGCCATATGACATCCTGCTCAGTATATAAAGCTAGGGGAATAAGAAGGAAAGGGGGGAATGTTCAGAGTGATGGAATTCATCTTGCTGTGATGGAGCCCTGCTTCCCTGGAGGTGGCTGAACACCTGACTGACGATGGGAAGCAGTGAATTAATTCCTTGTTTTGCTTTGCTTGCATGCTCGGCTTTTGCTCTACCTATTAAACTGTCTTTATTTCAACCCACCACTTTCTTCTCACTTTTACTCTTCTGATTCTCTCCCCTGTCCCAACTGGAGTGAGCAAGAGGCTGCGTGGTCCTAGTTGCTGGCTGGGGTCAAACCACGATGCTGCAGTACAAAGTAGTACCTATATGTTGACTGATAGATTGCTCCAATGTTTGTTCAGATCTTCTCGTGGTACAGGTTCCACATCGACGGATCTCTGAAGAGCAGTAAAGTATTCTGAGACACTGAATATACAAAAAATCAAAATATTTTGAACAAAAATATTAGCGTGATTTGAGAATATGTTTGTCTGACCATTAAAAAAACTTTGGTAAAGTAAGTAATAAGATTACACCTATCTATCTGAAGCCAAGAGACGCCATTTAATGTATTAGCTAAGGACTGCTCTGCCTGGCAGCAACTTCAAATGAGTTTTGCAATGAAAAAAGAGGTAATGCTTTGGAAACAATTAATCCTTTTAACAGTACCCCAATTCTCTTTGTAGCACTCAATAGCTTTTAAGATCTATGTATGTGGGGACCTCCCCATCCCTGGACAAATAGCTTATTTCTATGACATGAAATTATTATGCAGATTATCAAATTAAAAATAAATGCACCTTTAAAAATCCAATAACAAACGAGATACGCATCACACTATACATGTCAGGTTCTTCTCTACTAGTAAATATTTCTATTAAGTTTTTAGGCAGTTTTCTTCCACCTATTTATTCATACTGCATTATTCATTTTAATTCTTACAGCCTTGTTTGTAAAAACAAATGAGATAGATTTGTTCAAAAAGCACATCAAGGAACATCTATATAAATAAATTCATGTACAATGATATTAAGATAAATATTTGTGTTTAAAGACAATTGACTATTTTTCTATGGGAATTTAATTTCTATGGGAATTAAAGCATGCTCTTGAGAAAACGCAACTTTTTATGGAGAAAAACACAACAGCAGTATCTGGACAGGCTGCCAAAACTATGCTATATTTAGCATGAAGCAAAAGGAACAAATCCAGTGTCCAGCACACACACAGTTTCCTTACATTTATTCCCCCTTTCTACTTAACAAATATCAGATTATAGATCAACATTTATAGAGCAGCTCCTCTCAGAAGAGTTGCCCGGGTGAAAAATCAAGTATAGCACTACGTACGTATAATTTGGCTGATTCGATTTTAAAAATAATTTCTTTAAAGGAAAGCTTCAATTGTGGACCTCACACAACATACGCACACCTTTGGTGGCCAGAGAAACATGAATTCATGTTAGCAGCCAGGTTTTTGGAATTGAAGCAGTATTTCTTTTGCTCACTGAAGGAGTTTTCTGCAAATACATATACTGCCGTGAAAACAAATGATTTTTTGTGGACTTATCTACCACAATTTTAATCTAAGTTTACTAGTTAAATAAATATCCTGATGGAACTGGAGTAGACTCTTTTTTTCTTCCCTCACAATTCCTCATTTTCCAAATCTCTCCCAGCAAAGAGCAGAAAAGAAAAGGCACAAGAGACATATATAATTTACCAGGTCCCTTCTTCTAAGGGTAATAACACAGCTCAAATGATGACAGTATTTTAAAACGTGGCATTTGCAGTGCATTGTGAAAACTCAAAATAACACTGCATAAAGAAATCAGTACTTTCATAAATCCCCCTGTGTTAACACAGGCTGTGATAGTCAAGTGGTGCTTTGCAATGCACGTGTAGACCATCACTGACACCATCGTAGCCCTGTCCTCTTCAGAATATTTCTCTCTGAGCTGGAACGTTAATGTTTCTAGGATCTTATTGAGAAATTTTAAGCATTGACAGTTTTGCAGATCATTAACGATTTTCCAGTAAAGGTATACACTCTACATAGGACTTTTATCCAATGTGAATAGCCTACATTTTCTTAGACTGCGGACACACTGGGTGTCAAGAGCACTTGAGATTGTTTAAGCAGCTTCCCATCTTTGACTGTTTTTTCCTGCCTCTCCACTGCACCCCCACATTTTGCCACTTCCAATACTTACACAAGTTGAAGAGAATCAAAGAAACGGAGCTGACTGAAAAATAGGGGAGAGGGGAGGTACCAGGAGAGGTTATTTTCCAGGAGGATCGATTTCGCCGTTCACCTTCCAGCTGCACAAACAAGCCTGCCAGCTGACTGCAGGCAAGGGTCAGGGACTGCAGGGGTGACCAGGAGGTGGGCAGAGGCTGCTGAACCAAGGGGTGCTGCCACCAGGGAAGCCCCCGTGCCTTTTGCGGACCCCCCAGCAGGAATCTGCTTAATTTGGTGGGGCAGTATTTCAGTGATTTTCAATCTTTGATAGATAACATGCTCCATAATTACTTAGCAGGAGAACAGCATTCAGTTCACTCTTCCCCAGGCTGTGTGGGTTCCAGGAGAGGACAGGGCAGTAAGACGCTATTTCTGCTAGAAGAAGGAACATTTTGAGCACAAATTGATGGCAGGTTTACCCACTTAGAAAGGGCTGTTTTTATAGTCATTCTTTAGAAAGGACCTTCCTTGAAAAAGGACACAAATATATATAAATACTACTGGTAAAAATAGAGCCATGTCATATTTACATCATTCAGTCACTGAATGTCACTGACATTTCTTTCCTCAACCAGCTGCTAGTGCTGCTCCCCCCCTGCAACAAAGCTGTAAGTACTAGCTGTACACAAAGCCTGAGTAATCCTACTGTGACTTTTAAGTCACCAACTTCATTTTGTTAACCATCTTTTTTTTGCTGTCGTGTTGATCTATGTTATTTACTTCTCCCAGGCTTGAGCAAAGACCTACTTCATTCTAGCAATTATGTATAAACTGAAAAAGAAGCAGCAAATTATTAATTAGAACATTAGCCTGATAATACTGAAAAACCCTCAGAACTGTAATTTCCAATGAGTATTTTAAAACTGTATTATCCCAACCAACCACTATTTCTCATTTAGCTTAGAAAGGATCATTAGTTCACTGATGTAACAGGCTCGTATTAGTCTATCTTGGGACAGGGGTCTACCTGTTTCAGAACTGACCGTTTACTTTATATTAGTGTTTGCACCATCCAAACATATTACAACTGAAACAGAAAACATAATGCATGGTATAAAGACATGACAGAATGAACGATGAGGCACTCTCTGTAGTCCTAAAAACTAGTGCTAGTAATATGAAGAAGTCACAGCCAGGCCACGATTGAAGAGTGAGGCATTACGAGGTACAGTCTAAGACAACAATTTTCTTTCAGCAAACGGATTTATTGACATAATTGATTATAACCATGTACAGCATCTATGCATCTCCCATTGGAAGAATATCCAGTGATAGAGCTAACGTTAGTGTGATACACAGCTTTACTCAATAATCCCCACTGCATTTCTAACATCAAACAGTGGTGTATTCCACAGTCAGTTGTAAATGGCCAAAAACATCCAGGGGTCCAGAATAACAGAAATTTAAGATTCTTAACAAAAAATAAAACCTGATCCTGGATTCCTTCAGTTTTAATTCCATTCAACTCCGCATCTATAAGACTTATGAATTATAATCTATACACTGACAATTGAGTTTGGCCCCTGATATTCATGAAAACTGCTGCCTGTCAAAATGAAATCCCAGAGGACTTTTTGCTACTGACTCAAGAATCAAGACTAAAATAGTAATTTTTTTTCTCCATTCAAAAGGCACAGATTAACACAAACAATCCCTACACTCTCTCCTTTCCTCCCATTTGAATTTAAAGACTGAACAAAATTCCTTCAGAACATAAAGTCTTGTTCTTTCCATTCAGTCACCAAAATCCAATTGAAGGTACCAGTTACTATGGTGTCTTTTGTAAACACTTGTTCATCTAAAAAAAAAAAAGAGAGAGAGAGAAAAAAAAAGAAGAAAAAAAGAGAAAAAAAACCCAAATCGCCTTCTTGCAACTATGGTAATAAACAACTTGTAGTCACAAACAACTCAGGTCAGCAATGAATGCAGGATATTGAGATGAATGTCTCCATAGTCCACTAACACTTCCTTCAAGCCATTCAGTTCCACAAGAGTTCATCTGAGGTTGCACATTAAATTCAAAGGAGCAAAAGTAGTATCAATGGTCTCAACAATTTACCAAACTCCACCTAAAATACTCGCATTTAAAGTGTAACCACAGTTTGGACCTTTTTAATCAGCTCACTTCTAGACCACACAGAGAGAATTATTAATGTAAACTAAGCCACCATATTTCATAGTAACAGAACCACATTCTGTAAATATTTAGGGAAGTAAAAGTCTGAGAAAACAGAGAGCAACGGATCATAAAATGATTAGCATTGCTCTAAAACCAAAATTAAAATTAAAAAAAACAAACCCCAAAGAAAACAACTCAAACATCATCTACTACTGCATAAGTGTTTAACTTTTAGCATTACTCACTCAGCTACACAAAACATGGAATCTAGATTAATATACAAAAATGTTTTATTTCACAGTGAGGTACATAAAGCTTCTAACTTTAGTAGGCTAAGGCTAAGAGAGAATTGCCTGTTAGGATAAAGACTGTTTCACATTCCTGAAATATTCTCACCTATTATTGTTTCTGAAGAAAGGCACCAATATTACTTATCCATCAACAGTTCGCCTCTGCATCCACCCATTTAGAAATGAAGATGGATTATGTGAGGGCCAGTGACCTACCGACCATCACGGACCCAGACAACTACAGCACACATTAATGTGTACAAGTACCAAACAGTATTTATTCAAAAAACAATTTAGAAATAGCTCATTTGTAAACACATTACAAAACTCTGTTAGTTTTTCCTAGTGGTGTCAGCAATATATTCCTGTAAAAGTAACCAGCTGCATTATTGTTTCCCGTTTACAAAAATGTATGAAAGCACACTGGCGCACATGAAATCGCCATCCATTCGGTTTGAGATAAAACGGCGCAGCCTTCCAACGTCACAGCCTTCCAACTGCCCAGTGCAAAACGCACATTTCCAGCCCTCCAGATGACCCACTGGCTGCCCACAGTAATATTAAAAGACGACCTTCTCCGCCCAAATTTTCGATTGGGAAGGGCCGGCGCCTCATAAAGGCCTGATCCAAGCGTTCCCATGTCAGGCTGGACCGCTCGTTGTTGTTCCGGACCACAGTCCAAGAAAACCACCTGTAAAATAGCACACTAAAATTTAGGACTCAGAGTTCCCGCAAGGGAGGCACCAGCTGCCCTTCCCAGCCGCTCCCGCCATCTTGGCTCTCCTCATGGCAAGGCACGGCTGCCACCACAGTCATGCCTTTTGCTTGGGCTGAGTGACGGTTTCCGAGAAAACGGGGATCTCCCAGCAGAGGTGACGGAGGAAGCTCGTCCACACAGGTGGCATCAGCCCCGGCCTGCGACAGGGGCGGCTGAAGGCAGCGCCAGCGCCATAGCT
>VXBO01002640.1:53034-66025 GCA_013400135.1 Rhinoptilus africanus | reverse complement strand
CCCTTCCCCGGGGGGGGGGGAGCCGGCGGCGCAGGGGGTGCCCCCGGGCACATCCCCCCCCTCCAATGCCCACCGCGCAGGGGGCACCTCCCTCCTCCCAAAACACTCGCATCTGAAANGGCAAAGGGCCCGGTGCCGGGGTCCCCTGCTCCGGTCACAAGAACCAGAAGTGGGGGGGGACCTTCCCTACAGACGTGTAAATTGAAGCAGGTCCAGCGATGAAGCTTCAGCCAAGCCCCACAGGGAGCATTCAGCTCCTGGGCTCTGGGGGAGAGGGAATACGTTTGTCATCGGTTTTGATACCAGTATTTCTGGTGACACTGGCATGGAAGGCGCTAATTTGTAACTCAGTATTTACGTCACTGGCTGAGAGATTTGTTTCAGCTTTCTGCTCCACCAGGTATCGTAACAGGCAGGTCCTGAGCAGTTAATGTCAGGGTTATTAATGCTACTTATGACGATAAACACGGCTATTACTATCCTGCCACTGTCAAGCCAACATTTAGCCACCTAACAGCAGTTGCTCACCTTAAATACTGCTATCTAAAAGGAATTTCGCCTGGGTTAGGCAGCCAAACAGGACAGAGCCAGGGACCCCAAAGCCTGTCTTCCTCGTAGCCCCGTTGCCCCCAGGGCTGTCCTGGTGGAGATTCTCCTGCCTCTGTTCTCTTATCCAGCAGCGTCAGGATTTTATTTCCTTTGCAAAAGCCAAATTCAGCAGGTTCTTTAAGGTCCTGTTGCATTTTTGGGACCAAATTGCAGCCCCACTTGGACTAGCTCTATCTCACAAGGGACCATCCTCCTAATTTGGGATGTTTATGCATTTCAGAGGACAAAGACAGGACCGTTAACTTTGCACATACTGTTATTCAAAGCAGAAGCTCTGTGTTAGGAATACAATAACCCGGGCAGGGACCAGCAATCTCTGTTGTTGTTTATTTAACAAAGGGACCTCAGGAAACATGGTGAGCGCAGCCAAGCAGCCGTGGCATGTGGGATGTGCCATGGAAGGGCTCTGCGTGCTGATGTGAACCTGAGGGTTTCTGCAAGCATATAGGAGAGGGCAAAGCATGGACCCCCTATTGTGCCAGATGCTGTACAGAGGACACAACAGGTCTCCCTCCCCTCAGAGTTCTGTGAATAGAAGAGCCCAGAGATGGTTCCAGGCAGTTGGAACAGGAAGGGTGCAAAGGGCCATGAGACAGCAGTAGGGGAAGGATGCAGCCACCAGGATTACACAAGTTAGGGAAAGAAAGCTCTGGAAGCAGACTTGGTGCTGGTGGTGTATTCCTTCTCAGGGCTCAGGAGCAGCCAGGGACTGCTTGGAGATACTGCTTGAAAATGCAGCCAGGGCTAAAGGCTGACACATGGCCCCACACATACACCTGTACCAAGCAGAGGAGGGATTCACAAAGGTAAAGAGCACCTCCCAAGAAGCCTTCAGAGGGCTCAGCCATGGCACATACAGGCCCAGACGGGGTGCTGGATGCTGATACCAACCCATGGAACAACCTGGATCCTGTGTTGGACCAACAGTGCAGCACCACCCAGAGATAACCTGGCCCAAACAGAAGTCTGTGAAGTCACTGATGCAGAGGGCTTGCCAGCCGTTCTGAGTTACTCTGGACTAGTTAATATGAATGAAGAAATAAAGATGCTTCTCCTTGAAGAAAATGCCTTGGGCCATGTCCTCAGACAGAAAAGGTATCCTATCACCTGCTCACTGCTTGATGCTCACATCTCAGAGGAGCTCTTGCCGTAATGCAACGGGGGAGAAAGCTCAGAGCTGGCGGCTTGGACATGGAGACTGTTGTGTCTTTAGTAGCACTTGCACAGGTAAGAGCTTGCTCATAAATGGGAACTAGTGCCAGCCAAAATGTGCTTTAAGGGCATCTTTTCACCAAGAGTGAAGACATTGTTCTCTCCTCTCTCTGCAGATACACCAATTGCAGATTTAGTGGCACTGGCCAAAGGGTTCTTCAAATCTCAGTGGAAAAGTGTGACATATCCACCTGGAAGCATTATATGCACACAAACACCACCCTGCTTTTCAGCCTGCTCAGATCATGGATGAACAAGCCAAAAGCACTTTCTAGGATCAGCTGTTGACTTCCATTCTGCACACCTGTGATGCTGCAGTGTAAACAGAGTTTCTGGCTGGAGTTAGCATCTCCCGAGGGATCGCTCCACAGCTCCACTGAGCAGCCTGGAGCGTGCAGCAGAGGGGACATACAGCCCTTCAACTCTCTCTCCAGCTGACCTGGGCTCTGGTGCCTACCTCAGCCATGCTGAATACAGCATGGGTTGTTCTACTGTATTTGCTGAACCTTCCAAAACTGCACTTGCCAGATAAAGCAGGGTCCAAATTCTGCTTCAGGAAAAGCAGTGTTGCAGTAAGGAACAAAGACTTTCCCACTGATGAGTTTGTGAAGACCGTAAAAGGCTTTGCTAGACTTCAGGATCAAAGGTGCCAGAGAAGACATTTTGTAGTCAGCTAATCATATGTAAATTCCTGGTCCCTAACAGAACTTCATTTATCTCAGTAATGGGTTTAGATGATTGGGGTAAATCCCTTCCACCCTCCTCCTAGGTCAGGGTTTGATTTGCTCCTATAGGGTGCTCATACTTCCCATGAGCTACTTCCAAGGAAATCTTGCAGTGGCCAATGAGCAACAGGGAAGAAAAATGCCCTGGTCACACGCTCATTCCCATAGCTCTGGCCTGGATTTGGGTAGGAAGGGCAGGACCGGGATGGGTGTGCTCATTTCGTAGCCATGGAGATTCTTCCTCTAGATCTTTTTCTAGTCTGCCTTGCACTGCTGAATAGGCTTACACCAACTATGAAACTGGTTCACCATGCTTGGATTATGCTTAGTCCCCACTTTTGCATCCAGGTGAAGATGGTTCCCCTCCAGAATCTGTTCCAGTGTCTTCAGTGCCACTGACTCTCATTTCCTTAACTGAGTTATTCAAGTACAGCTGCATAAATACATTTGTTCCAGCTAAGGAAGTTAGTTCAGAGAGCAATAAATCCCCAGGGGTCTCCCTGTCTCCCTCTTGGTATTGAGAGTGCATCCAACTATGCTTGTTCTACTGCCTTCATTACAATGGTTTTCAGGTCTTGATTCAGGTGGTCTGGCCGAGACACTTCCCGCAGCAGGAGATAACTCCTGCCATCCACAGCTTGTTCTTCTGCTCTGACTCTGGAGGGGGAGTCTGGCCAAGTAGCTGCGATGCATCTTCAGAGCGGGTCCTGCAGCTGTTGGAAGGATTCCCATCCTTTTATTGATGCCATGAGTCAGGGAGCTGCACGTGAGCGGTTCAGATGGATCATTGCAGGTCCACTCAGGTAACAAGAAAAGGAAGAGGATTGCAGGATGTAGCATTTCAAGCCAACACAATCACAGAAAAGAGCCCAATGCACAACAGGCAGGTTACATGGGTTCCAGTATACAGGACGCAGTCATAGGTGGCATTTTCATAGAGGTTTCATAGGAAACCCCAGGAGTTACTTGAGCTGCAAATAAAGGCTGGGAGACCTGTTGCTGCAGTCATCCCTAGGCCTCTGCATTTGTCCACTACCAGAGTCAGGATGGACATTTGGTTTGACCCAGTACAGTTGCTCTTCTGCTTCTGCTGTTTGGAGACAGCGTGGGTTTGAAAAACCAACAGAGAGAGACGGCAAGTTGGGTCCTGGGTCAGTCCCTGCGGTTTGCACCAGGCTGGCTCGGCAGCTCTGGGATACCCCTCAAAGCCCAGATGTCCACTGACAAATAGTGCAAAAAGGACAAATTCATTTATCAAATTAATGCTCTGAGATCAGATGGCACTTACCATTGGGCACACAGCTCTTCAAAAAAAGGTATTTTTTGAGTGTACAGTGTAAGGAGAGTTTTTTAGTCTCGTGTTTATGTTGCCACAGCCATCCAGGAAACTCTAGTAAGTTTATTTTGTAGAGAGGACAGTGTTTCCACATTGATGGTTTGGCTGGTGAAAGCACCTTCTGTTTGCAAAGCGAGAAGATGAGGTTTGGAGCCAAGCCTGTGGTGGCTCAGCTTGGATGAACTATTCCCAGGAGTGCATTTACTTTGGTAAATGAACCTGGAATAGTTCAGCCCTGAGCTACAAGGTTAGGAAAATGACTCTGAAATTTAAAGTCATCAGAGTGATTCTCCTGTGGCTTTAGGGAGCTTCCCTGCTACCCAGGGAAGGATGGCGGAGTCAAAATCATGGAAAAGGTCACGGCTCTGCTTGGCAGGAAACCATGTGTCAAGTGGGCAATACAAGCTGCTGACCAGCAGTCTGAGGTCTTGACCCTTCAGACCCACATAGAGGTGCTGCTCACAGAAGAGTCCTACTGCCTTCTCCTGCTTCCACGCTTCCACGCTTTTGTGAGGTGGGAGCAGTTCACTGGTTTAAAACCGCAACCTTCTTCACCCCCAGATATCATGTCTGCAGACTGTAACTACACCGGTGGGACAGCAATGCTGCCCAGGGCACAGGGCAGATCCCTGTGGCATTGACAGCGTCTCCAAACTCAGATCTGCGTACGTTTGAATATCCTTAGTGACCTGAAGTTGTGGGTCAGAGTAGCTCATTGTTTCATTTTAAACGGTGTCCCGATACATGAGGCCACTTCTCGTACCTCTGGCTCTCCAGAGAACCAACGGGGTGATGAGCTTTGGACCGCTGAGTTTCTTTAGCAATCCGAATAAAAACGAAGGTTGGGACCTCATTCGTATGAAGCGGATCCAGCTCTAGTTACCATGACACCATGACAATCAACTTGTTTACTGCTTCAAGGTACAGTCTAAACATTCTTGGCATGTCATTTGCATAGCAATATCCAGAATGCTTTGTGTCACTCTACTGTATTCGGGCTCTGCAAACCCATTGAAAGGTTTCTTTACATGTATGCTTAACTAAAGAGAAAGAAAGGAAGAGAAAGAAGAAGAGTGTTTCGCTTTTTGTAGCATGTTTCATACAAAGTGTAACCTAAACTGTGTGTAAAATTAAACATAAGAGCTGGATATATGCCCCACATATATTCTGGGGTAAGGAGTAGGGGGGTAGTTATCAAACAGAGGGTGAAAAACAACCTAAGAAAATCTAGGGCTTGTTCTGGCAGAGTATTTAAGCATGTCCTTAACTTTAAACAGGTGATTGACTGAAATCCAGGAAAGAAAAATAGAAGTACACATAGAAGTGAGAAAAGATAGATTAGTAGAAGAAGAGAGAACAGTCACGACAGGGATTCAGCTTGGCTGAGTGAGCTGACAGTGCCGCAGAAGGACCAGGAGGGGTCCGTAGGGTGAAGGAGGTGGTGGCTGGGAGGAGGTGGTGGGTCGGAGGGGTACATGGAGAGCTGTGCCGGGATGCTGTGTACAGGGAAGCCAGTCTGGTGGTGAGTGATGCACCCCACTATCAAGCGGTATAAATTCACGTGGGTGCCCCGCACCAAGTGAAGCTCTGCTTGCCGGCCACTGCTGGCAACCTGAGCATTGTCTTCAACAGTTGTGCAGGCAGGGCTGGGAGTGAAACAGAGCCCCAGAAGGTCTCTGGAAGGATGGTGTCTGGTGAGAAGACAGAAAGTGGGGGGAGAATTGCGAATGATGGGAGAAANCTGTGTACAGGGAAGCCAGTCTGGCGGTGAGTGATGCACCCCACTGTCAAGCGGTATAAATTCATGTGGGTGCCCCGCACCGAGTGAAGCTCTGCTTGCTGGCCACTGCTGGCAACCTGAGCGTTGTCTTCAACAGCNTTACCTCAAACCAGGACACAGGGAGATGGGGATATCACCCGTGAGTGCAGGGGTGAGGAGGCTGGAAGCCCTGGAGGTGATACTAAGCAGATGTGCAAGAGCAGAGCAGGCTTTTGGGGTGCTGTGCTGGAGCAGCTGAGATCTGGGTCACGAGAGATTAAATCAGCTCTGAATGGGGCCAGAGTAGGACTCAGATGGGTCACAAACACTGACAGGACTATTTCACTGCAGTCACAGGCACCTAAGTAGAAATCATGAGGTCCAGCAGGTTTGAGAATTCCAACTCTCCAGCTGCCTTGTCTTCCCTTTGTGCCCATAGCACAGCTAGGCTGGGGGCTGCTCATGCGTAAGAGAGCACCTTGATGCCCAGGAATTAAGGTCAGGAGTTTCCCATGTCATCAACTTTCTCTTACCTACCCTCTAGCACAGTGTGGTGTCCTCCTAGCTCGGGTACCTAAGAAAACCCAGATTTGCCATGGTAGCATGGAAAATAAACATCTCTTGAGGATTCTGTGAACCTCTGAGACTCTGGTCGATTTGGAGATTGATGCTGCTTTTCTCTGGAGGAAAGAATTTATGGTAAGGCATGTTAACATTTCTGCATCTGCTATAACAAATTATTCTGCAATCCCATATACTGCTCATAGCTGAGGCCATGAGAGTAGACTCAGGAGAAAATCCACATCAGATGTGGACAGCTTGCTCAGCGGGACAGCCTTTACAGATCAGGCATCTCTGTGGCTACCTCCAGGCTCTAACAATACCTCCAGATCACATATGCCAAGCAGGTGGGCAGCAATTCATGCTAAGCATGAGCTGGAAAGTCACCTCTCCAATAAAATAGGTATATCTGATATAGGGTTATTTTTCTTTCTCAGCTTTAAGTAGTGAGAAGACTTTCAGGTATGGAATGTCAGTGTGTCTCCTGCCTCAGGATTCAGTGGAGCGGTCAGAGAATTTTTGGCAACAACATCTAAAATAATAAAGAGCACAAATCCCTCTGAAGCAGATATGGACAAAATGCGATGTGGACATTATTTCTGGTAGGGGCTATGGCTGCCTTGTCTACTTCCCATCCAGGTAGAGAAACCTGCAAACCGTAGAAGAACTAGAGCTAGGATAAAATTCAAACATGGCCAGTGTGCTGTGTTGCAACGACACATTATAAGCTGAACCAACAAGCAAATAATGAAAAGGAAAGTTATTAATAGAGTTTTAAAAGAAAAAAATGATGTGCTTCATGACTTAGATCCAATTGTTTCAAGCCAAATTTATAACATGATTACTTTAACTGATAAACTACACAAGCAAAAATCGGTGGTAAACACCAAGGGTATCTATAGTGAGATACCTACCCTCTCCATGGTTATTTACATGACCATTCACATTCCTTATTAGATCTAAACTCCTCACTTGCATATGTAACATCCATAACAAGCCTTGGTGGCTTTTCCAGCACTGAGAAACGAATACCTGCAGGCACCAGCACAGAATCCGATCTGAATATTGCTCTGTAGCAAAGCAGCGTGATCAGATGGTGCGCTCTGTCCCCTTTCAACCAAGGCACGCGTTTGTGAGCATGGAGCGCGGCTGACCCAAGTCTGCAAAATGTCAGAGAGAATTGCTCCAGCACAACCTTGGAAGAGGTTTGGGACACCCTTCCCAGATCAGACATGTGCCCATCATCTTCTTCAGCCTCATAATCCCAGTTGTCATTCCTATTAGAAACCATGCCAGACGAGGACCCTTCTGACACGTTACCTCTCCCTGTGCAGTTATCAAGATGTGGACACCAGTAAAAAGACAGTTCTGGTCTGAAAGAGTATTGTCTAGTGTGAAGGCCAGAGAGCAGACTGAATGAGATGGCTCCCAGGTAACAAATTCAGTCCCTGTACCTCTGATGCACCGCTTGGCCTATGGAGATGTTTTCTCCTCCAGGAGATCGGATTCTGGCAGATTTACGCTGGGTTTGTACTATTCTAAGTGCAAAATGAATATGGCTTTAAAGAAAACCTAAACAACACGCAAATATACATTGTACCATACCTCTGCCTAATTCTTGTGCACTGCCTTGTGCACTACAAACCACCCAAGCACCCGTATGCACATCTTGCAGGTCTTTGTGGATCATCTGGTATTCTTTGGTATCTACCTGAGCATTGACGGAAAAGGGGTTTCTTAAGAAAAGCAAAATTCAGCCAAGAATTGCACAGTTTCATAGCCTACCCAGGCCAGGATCAGTCAAGTAGAGGCAGTTAGCCCTTCACACAGGATATTTAAATCTTTTAAAATCAAGCTACATCCAGATGCATTTGACCGGCAGTCGCTGCTGCCATGTATTCTCTCCAACAACCTGGTTGCATCTCTCCTTGTGCTTCAGGCGCAAATTCTCCCATTAAGAACCATTTCATGCGTCTGGATGTGTGCCTAGTGCCGTTTTAGATGAGCTCCGTCATCCTCACCAGACTGGCAAAAAGGACCTACCTGCAGCAGACCCAGGTCCTTCTGCAGCAGCTCCTGGAGGCCAGTCCAGACCAGATACTCCCACCCAAGATCTAAAATATCAGTACACACCTACATTTAAGCATGGGAGTGGCTACCCATCTGGCCGCAAAGTGTCTAAAATAACGTATTCATAGTCTGTGACCGATGCTAGTACTTTTGATAATTGGTAAGCTGAGGCTGAGGAAGAGAATGGACACGGATCTGACAGGAGCCAATGTCCCCAAGGCACATTTTGGGTCCATCCTGAGATTCTTTCGACGTCTGTTTCCAGTGTGGTCTGTATAGACCTATATTAAATATATGATGGAAATCTACTCTTTTCAATGTGGCCTTTGTTGGGAATAAGCCTAACAGAAATTCTCAAAGGGGAAAAGGGAAATCTGAGAAAAAATGCAGCAGAATGAGAAAGGGGACGTAGCAAACTTAAGAATAAAGATTTTTTTTCTTCCCCTGTTTATGATCATTGCTACTACTTAGTTTGGGTTTTTTGGGCGGTTCTTTTTAATTTTAAAAAAACATTTCTATATATTAGCGTATATATGGGTTATATAGTGTATAGGGTGTATAGGGTAGTTGCAGCATAGCTGTCTGTCCGGCAGCAGGCAGTCACCCCTGTCTGCCTACAGCCACATTAAGCAACAGGCCCAGCCTTTTGCTGTCATCATCGGTGTCAGTATCCTAGGAGATCTCCTGATCTTGCATAATTACATCCTGATAAATGAGTACTTGGTGTTCATAGCAAAACCACGTTCAAAATTAATGTAACTGAGAAATAGCTACAGTTGATGTACCTGTCTTCAAATAATTCAGAATATTATACAAAACCATTTTATTTGGAGTCTTTAGTTAACACCCACCTATATTTTAAAGTAATCACATTCACAGACAAAATCATATCATCATTACAACATCAAATTTCATTGCCTCTCTCAGGAACTTGGGGATTAAAAATGAAGCCTTGTTATCCCAGTAAATCCAGTAGGTAGGATTCATTCCAAGTAAACAAGAGTGAAAGAAACACCTGGCTACCCTTGCTGTAATGCTATTTCAAAGCAAAACCAATCCATTTACTCTGAACACTATTCCAGATCCATGTGGCCAGCTGTGTAAATACGTTAACTATGGATAAACTGAATTATGAAATTCCCATGTTAATAATATTAGATTTGTAGTTTAGAGCGACAACGCTTAAAATACCGATATATGCTCTCAGCTGTAAACCTATTTGCTTCAGCCTTTGTGTAGAAAGAAAAGAGGTCTAGGGAAAAAAATCAAAATCACATTAATATAAAAGCCAAATAAGGCAAATTAATATTATGAATGCTGTAACTACACGGGTATGTAGTGTTGAAAAGATTCTCCATTCCAAACCTTTATTTCTTCCAGGTGTTCATGATTTCTCATATTCATATTTTGTCCCTGGATTCGTGAAGGGAGGGTGGCTGCGTATGTGATGGGATGGGGTGGGGGAGCCCCAAACACCAGCATCATCTTCTGTCTTCCTTCCCCTGCCGGGATAGCCACATCTGCTCTGGGACACAGTCTTCAAAGCCTCAATAGCATCCGAAGAGTCTCCTCTCTGCACGCTAGGGCAGAAATAATGCAACTTCTAGATAGAAATATGGTCAAAAAAATATATGCTGGAAAATATTCAAACTCTCTTTGTGGATTTGCAAATGTGGTTCCTGTTACAATCAGGAGAGACTGGGCATTTTAGGTGCTAAAATACTTAAGTAACTTTCAGAAAGCTGCCGCCAAAATGGCTAGAGATAGAAAGTTGAAAATTGGCGTGTTATGACATTCGCTTTAGCAGAGGTGCCCACGCTCTTCCCACAGCAAAATGACTTTAATTTGCCCAACCTCAGAGTCCTTGAAAATGACACTCTGAGCATTTGCTGTAATGATTTCTCACTAAATTAGAAAAATGCCCAACTAAGGAGGGATTATCTCTGCATGTGGATGTGGCATAATGACTGTCAAGTGCACTGAGAGCCCCACTGGGCTTTGCAAGGTACACAGGGTCTGCGGCAGAGGCCAGCGTGTATCGGAGAATATTAATACTGTCTCGTTGGGGGCATCCATTGTGATACTCTACTGCTGCTCAGACAAAATTATACCATACGAGGGAATTCTCTTTGCTACTTTACATATATGAGGTACCTTTTAGGGCCGAGGATTAGTCCTAAATTGTCTGGCTGACAAACTCAGTCCATAAAGGGCATAGGCACATGTGTGCACACGCTCTCCATAAAGCGTGCCCCCACTGGGACAGCATCACTGCAAGGTTCTGCCTCGCAGCCCACAGCCGCTGTGCCTGCAGTGACGGTGCACTGGTGAGCCCGCACACCCAGAAAACCTCCTAGCTGCTCCCCAGAAGGAGCCCAGCAGTTCTGGTCCCATAGGACAAAGTGTGTTTGTCCCCCAGGTGCCCGCATGCTGCTGCCCAGGTTTCACGGTGAGTGAGGGGCGAGCTGGGTGGGCAGTGCCCCTCCCTCCTCATCCCTGTCACAAGTGGGAAAAACTGTCCCCGGCTGCCCCTGCTCAGCTCCAAAAAAAGAGTATAAGGAGACACGTGTTGGGGTTTTTTTGTACCAGTGCTTATGCCATGAAGGGCTAGAGGGATGGTGGGAATGTGCTGGCAGACAAGGATGTCGAGGGTTTCAACACAACTGCCACAACAGCGCTTCAATAGTGGCACTCAAATGCCCAGCATTAGTGTTCCTCACATCCCACTGCCAGCCAACTGGCTCAATCCCACGCCGCTGAACAGGCGCAAGGAGCACACACACGCCTCTATGGATGCTCGTTGACTTCAGTGCCAGAGCCCTGTTTAGGTGAATGACAGACCCCTTGGAAAACCCATATTAAGCTGTTTCTGCCTCTCTATTTTGCAGTGACTTTTCAAAACAAGTCTGGTAAATGTGGGCAGGAAGGGAGGCGAGTGCTGGAGAGGCTGCAAGGCCCTGCTGAGCCAATTAGGGTCCACTGAGGGGTCTTTCCTGTTGGAACTGGGCCACCGGGGAATGAAAGACACCACGCACCAAGTGAGAGTGACTGATTCCTGTAGCAAGATTAGGCTTTGATTCCTTGTCTGCTGAGTTTATCCCCAACAGCCATGAGAAAAGCAGCCAGAAAGATGCTGCCAAAAAAATGTCCTAAGCGTTAGCTTGCCTGGACATATGATCTCAGCTAGACGGGGGGAGCGAACAGAGAAGGAAGCAAGGAGGGAGAAGCCAGAGGTCTAAGGGTCGCAGGAGGGGTCCCCAGGGAAAGGAGTAGCCCAAACATTTTGTCCCCATGTCCCGAACTTGATGGTGTGGCACTTGCCTAATATCACCAAGCCCTTACCATCTTCCAGCCAGGGGGAACGCAAATCAGGACAGTGACAGCAGGCCATGGGTATTGCCTTGTGCCTGTCCTACTCTGCCACTTCTCCGTGGTCCCCCACACCTCACTCTACCCTGGGGTGTCCCAAGGGGTCCACAGTACCCTGTGGTTTGCAGGGCCATGCTCTCTGCTCACCCGTGGGACAGAGCTGTAGGAGCCTGTAGGTCTCCTGGCCCCACAGCTATGCAAAGAGCTGCAGGGACTTGGGAAAGGCAGAGCGTGACATGTTTGGTTTATGGACAGGACCTGAGGCTGTGCTGCCAGTGGCATTTTTACCAGCTCTGCCTTCACCCTCCATGCCCGGGGATCCCGAACTCACAGCTCCCCACATCGAGCTTGGCTCTGTGCGGACCTTCTCCACGGGAATTTTCTGGGACGGTCGACGTCTCCGTCCTGGCTCTTCCTGGTGGCCTCGATTGTTTCGGACCTGCTTCAGGATGAAAAGCAGGTCCGTCCCTGTGCAGGCAGGGGCCAAGGGCAGCCCAGCGACCCAAGCCCATACCCCAGGCTGCAGGGCATGACACCCGCCGGGACAGCAGCTTGCAGCCTCCGGCCCCGCGGGGACACCGGGGACACCAGTTGGGGGTGCAGGGACGGCGGCTCCCGGCCACCGGAGAGCGCGTCCCCGTGATCCCGGGGGGAGCGGGGTCCCCGCACAAAGGACTTTTCCCTATGCAAAGGGAGCGGCGGCGGCACCGCGGGGCTCCGGGAGTCCCGCACCCCCGGGGGGGCAGAGGCCCGTCCGGCACCACCACGTTTGTCGGCCCCGGGGGGTGCGGGACCTGCCGGCTGCTTTTCCGCCGGGGCTCTCCGCTGAGAAGCCGCGCGTAAAAACGGGCGCTTCGCTTCCCCGACGGCAAGGAGCTGCCGGGAGGCTGCGAGGCCGGAGCCGGGCTGCCGGAGCCCGGTGGCCGTGCAGGCAGGAGCCCCAGCAGGACCGGCACCGGCAGGTTAGCGGGAGGCCGGGTCCATCCTTCCCCGAGACCGGCGGCGGGCACCCGGAGAGAGGAGCCGATCCCGGCCGCCAGTCGGGTATTTGTGTTCGCCCAGGACCGAGACAGCGGGCAGAGCCCCGGGATGCGGGGCAGGGGTCTCACGCATCCCATACCTTCAGCGTGGCCAGGAGAAAGGAAGAGTCCCCGCCATCCGCGCTCAGCGGGGCGGGAGAGTCCCGGTGCCGGGCTGTGGCGGAGAGGGATGGAGAGCGGCGGCGCTGCCGTGGCACGCCACCGGACACCGAGCGGCTGCTTTCTACGCGAAGGGAAGGAAATAAACCACCAACGAGCTTTTATTGTTACCGTCATCATTGTTACCATCGCCACCGTCGTTTCTCTGCAC
>VXBO01002640.1:0-49138 GCA_013400135.1 Rhinoptilus africanus | reverse complement strand
GGCTGCGGGGCGGCCCCCGCCGGGAGCTGCCTCTGCCCCGGCCCGCCGCACGCCGCAGGGCTGCCCCCGGCCCCGCGGGGCGTCCTGCCGGGACAGGGTCCCCCGGTGCCTCCGGGGAGGCTTGGGCTCCAGAGGGAGGGAAAAGCAGGTTTTCTGCTGCCCCAGCACCCCGCACTCGGTGCCACCCCCCACCCCCCCGGAGAAGGGGGGAAGGAGAGGGAGACATTAGGGTGCGCATCAGCTGGGGGGACCCTCAATGAAGGGAGGGTCAGGTACCACTGAGGGGGATGAAGGCGAGAGAGGGCAAAAGCTCTAGCACGGACCGAGGCGTGTGTTCCTCCTTGGGAGCTGTGGGGTCTTGGGAGGAAGGTGTCACACTGCCACTGCCTGGGGACAGCTGTATGGGCATTGGCTGGAAAGAGGTCCCTCAGCCTTTTGATGGACAAGCTGTTGCCTTTTGTGGCGAGGCCCTCACTCTCTGGGGTAGCCACCATTAATATCTGGGGGTGGGAGGTGACACACACCATCAACCCCTTAGGAGAGCACGGAGAGGTGCATTAGTTCGGGGGAGTGGGGTGGGAGGTGAGGATAGGATCTTGCTGGAGTGGGACAGAATCACTATTTCCAAGGAGACCATGTCCTCGGTAACTAAGAAGGTCTCGTGATTTGTGGGGGACCGTAATATTACCCAGCCTAGCCTGAAAAATTATTTTCTAATGGCAAACAACAAAATGTAAATCAAAGCCACACACCATGTGGTGGGTTGTCCAAAGAATCTGCCTTTTTATGTTGGATGAACACATCCATGAGCAAGCCTATAAGGTACTTGTGCACCACTTTAATTTGTCCACCAAACTAATCTGAGTTTACCTGGGTAACCAGAGATATATTTTTAAAAAAAATCATTGCTTTATCAACAACATTGAATTTTGTGGCTGTTGTACTTTCCTCATTGGCTTCTTGCTTCATTGGACAGGACTAACTGCATGAACAGCTACCTGAAACATGTTATTTTTTGGCTCCTGACTCCCACTGTACTCTGCACAGAATGAAGGCTTCCTTACGGACTGATCTTGCACACTGACACAAGAGTGCCTGTGTGACCCGCTGGTTTTGCAGTGTTTATTTCCACAGCAGCTCAGAGGAGAGACAGAGCAAGCTCCATTCTGCTGATGGACAACCAGGGTGAAGTGATGAGGGATGATAATTTTCTGTGACCAGAAGAAGAGGATACTTGTGGAGAGCTCGTGTCACTCTATGTTTATGTGAAGTCCAGTGTCTGAAAACCACAGTGTATACTTTTTGCACTGACTTGGGTCAAATGCTGGAAGTGTTTGGCACTCTCAAAGCCTGGGTTCAGGGAAGGTAGGCAGTCAGTGAGATGGTGAGAAGAACACAGGTGTTGAGTATCTGCAAAAAAAATAACAACCCCAAAACTTTTTATCATTTGCTCAGTGATATACTTTGCACTCTCTGTGAATACAGTCAGAGAAGCCGAAATAAAACACAGTCTAAACACAGGCCACATCGCATCAGACCAGCAGCCCATCTACAGCCTTAACTTCTCTGCAGCAGTGGCCATGATGGAAACCTCAGGAAGTCTATGGGAAAAGGACAAGTGTAGGGTGATCCTTCCCTGGTTTACTCCTGGCCTCCAGTGATCCATAATGCAAGAAATTCCAGAAACGTAGGTTATATGTTTGTGTTTAATTACAGTTCTTCCAAAATAAAGGCAAAACCACAGCTTTCTTTGTCGTGAAGTTGCCCTAGGTTTTCCTTCAGCTCTTGTCTTACCTATCGATTCCTCCCAAATTTATTGTACACATTTGTTAGCCTGACAGCAACAGCCTTTGCCATGCAGCTCTGCTGCTTTTCCATTGTGGTTCATCTACTTTCATCTAGTTTCCATCACAAGCTATCAAGGCAATAATTAATTTATACCAGTAAAACCTGTGCCACAGGAGGACCAAATCAAAGCTGCTTGTTTCCAGGACCTGTCTTTTTTCCTTTGATCACTTTCAACAGATGATATCTAGGGCAGAGATTTGCCATTTAGTTTTTATTCAGGTCCATTACTTGCTAACGGGGTGCGTCTATAAGGGAATCCTGTAATCACCTTCCAAGANTTTTTTTTTTTTTGGTTTTGTTTAATAGGGGAAATTCGCCTCGTACTTTTGCCATCTCGAAGCGACGGCCGCTAAACGAAAACGGCGCCGGGAGCGGGGGAAAGAAATTCGCCGAGGGGGTACGCGCTGTAGGCGGGTCGGGGGGAGNCGGGGGAGTGGGGTGGGAGGTGAGGATAGGATCTTGCTGGAGTGGGACAGAATCACTATTTCCAAGGAGACCATGTCCTCGGTAACTAAGAAGGTCTCGTGATTTGTGGGGGACCGTAATATTACCCAGCCTAGCCTGAAAAATTATTTTCTAATGGCAAACAACAAAATGTAAATCAAAGCCACACACCATGTGGTGGGTTGTCCAAAGAATCTGCCTTTTTATGTTGGATGAACACATCCATGAGCAAGCCTATAAGGTACTTGTGCACCACTTTAATTTGTCCACCAAACTAATCTGAGTTTACCTGGGTAACCAGAGATATATTTTTAAAAAAAATCATTGCTTTATCAACAACATTGAATTTTGTGGCTGTTGTACTTTCCTCATTGGCTTCTTGCTTCATTGGACAGGACTAACTGCATGAACAGCTACCTGAAACATGTTATTTTTTGGCTCCTGACTCCCACTGTACTCTGCACAGAATGAAGGCTTCCTTACGGACTGATCTTGCACACTGACACAAGAGTGCCTGTGTGACCCGCTGGTTTTGCAGTGTTTATTTCCACAGCATCTCAGAGGAGAGACAGAGCAAGCTCCATTCTGCTGATGGACAACCAGGGTGAAGTGATGAGGGATGATAATTTTCTGTGACCAGAAGAAGAGGATACTTGTGGAGAGCTCGTGTCACTCTATGTTTATGTGAAGTCCAGTGTCTGAAAACCACAGTGTATACTTTTTGCACTGACTTGGGTCAAATGCTGGAAGTGTTTGGCACTCTCAAAGCCTGGGTTCAGGGAAGGTAGGCAGTCAGTGAGATGGTGAGAAGAACACAGGTGTTGAGTATCTGCAAAAAAAATAACAACCCCAAAACTTTTTATCATTTGCTCAGTGATATACTTTGCACTCTCTGTGAATACAGTCAGAGAAGCCGAAATAAAACACAGTCTAAACACAGGCCACATCGCATCAGACCAGCAGCCCATCTACAGCCTTAACTTCTCTGCAGCAGTGGCCATGATGGAAACCTCAGGAAGTCTATGGGAAAAGGACAAGTGTAGGGTGATCCTTCCCTGGTTTACTCCTGGCCTCCAGTGATCCATAATGCAAGAAATTCCAGAAACGTAGGTTATATGTTTGTGTTTAATTACAGTTCTTCCAAAATAAAGGCAAAACCACAGCTTTCTTTGTCGTGAAGTTGCCCTAGGTTTTCCTTCAGCTCTTGTCTTACCTATCGATTCCTCCCAAATTTATTGTACACATTTGTTAGCCTGACAGCAACAGCCTTTGCCATGCAGCTCTGCTGCTTTTCCATTGTGGTTCATCTACTTTCATCTAGTTTCCATCACAAGCTATCAAGGCAATAATTAATTTATACCAGTAAAACCTGTGCCACAGGAGGACCAAATCAAAGCTGCTTGTTTCCAGGACCTGTCTTTTTTCCTTTGATCACTTTCAACAGATGATATCTAGGGCAGAGATTTGCCATTTAGTTTTTATTCAGGTCCATTACTTGCTAACGGGGTGCGTCTATAAGGGAATCCTGTAATCACCTTCCAAGAAGAGAGTTTGTGGCCCTGTTCCCCCTCTGCAGTTTGACCTTCCACTCAACAGGAGGTGTCAAAGATGTAGTTGGACAGAAATGATGAAAAAGCAACAGAAAAAGTAGCAAAATGTAAAATACACAATTTAAAATAGACTTTTTCTTTCACAGAGAGACCGCATTTCAAATTGAAGGTGACCTTGTAAGACAAAGGACACACAGGACAGAGAAGTAAATTGTAAAAGGAGCTGGATACGAGTTCTGCAAATCTGTTTAAATTATTAAATCGTTAGAGATATGGTCCTTCAACCTCAGAACCCACCCTGTTTCCCAGTCATTTTTGATTGTCTTCTCCTTTCTCCAAATTTCTCACATTTATGTATGCTGGTTCCTTTACAAACTGAAAGCTTTTGAGGTTGTCAGTCTCCTCTTTGAAAACATCCAAGGGGAAATTCTGTCATCTCATACGGTAAGAGACTATATTGTATATCTTATCTGTTATTTCTATGAAGAAATTGAACAGCTTTCTGCAGCCTGATGAACTTCTTTGCAGTTTTAATCACATCCATGTGGCAAGTACTCAACAAACCATATTGATCTGTAGCATGGGTACTTGGGATTATGAATACACTGGTTTCAGTGTTGGCTTCTCATCCCCTGCCTGGTAGATTTGGAGGGTTCTGTGGTGATCATGGTTATTGCTGAATGAGACATTCAGTTACTGCATTCTGTGATGGAAGAGAGACAAATAAAGGACTGTGCATAGGTACATTAGAGTCACTGTTAAAGACCTTCCTTCAACTTTTTGTAAGTGAATTCGTACAGCAAGCTGATTGGAAAAAGCAGAATTTCCCCAAGTCATTTTAAAAAGAATGGCAAAGTCAATAAAGGCACTCAAGACTAAACTCTTTGCTTGAAAGAATATTAGGACTTTAATTTCCCAGACAGAGTTTTCTAACACACAGAAGACATTTCCTATAGAGTTTTGCAATGCCGCTACACAGCCACATGCAGGAACACACCATGAGCATTGCCAAAGGAGGAGCAGGGTGAATGGAGCAGGGTGTTTTGCTTTGGATCAATGGCTGGTAGGTTGTCCACAGTGAGTGGCAAGGGATGGGAGAAAAGAGGGAGTCTTGCTTGCCTGCAGTAGAGTTTCCTTGCCATTGCTGGTGGCATAGAAACAGAGCCTCAAAGTTGCAGATGAGAACTGTGTAGCTTGGTTCCTCCTTTGATGTTGGCGAATGCATGTTCCTCAAGTGTTTATCACACATGAATGTGAAATGATTATCTTAGATGTTTATTCAGTTTGTGTAAAGCAGATCTCACCAAGGCATGTTAATTCCTTTACCTTGCCAGTCCTGGCAGTAGGCTGAGAAGAGGAACACTCTGAACTGACAAAATAATTTTCTTCTTTTTCTTATATTTTGAAGACTTAAAAAGCCCTTTTGAATACAACAGACTATTCAGAACATATTAGGTTACATGTGTTTGTGTCTGCATATCTGGATATGAACTTGTATATTATGTTATTAAATATATCAATTGATATATTTGCATGAGCAAAGAGGCTCAAAGTGTCTCGTGAAGGAGCTCACTTCTTGGCTTTAGTCTAATGCCCCAGTCCCTCGTTTCATGGGCCAAGGTGGTTACCTCCATAGTGCTGCAGAGATACTGTCCATCACATGATCCCAAACTGAGCTGTCTTATGTTTTGGGAAGATAACCTAAAGCTGTGTTCTCTGATAGCTCTATGAAAGACATTATCCCAAGCTACAGACCTTATGCCAGTGAAGTTCAATGGGAAGACAGTCCACCCCAAAATACAAGTTGGATATTATGGATTTCTGGAGTCACACAGAATTTCTTAGACCCCTGAACTTCAACTCTTGCAGTTTGTGTGAAATACCTACCTTTGAGAGATGTGTGAAATTTCTTAAAGAACAGTCTGGTACTTTTTGAATATTTGAAGAACACACACAGTAGCCAATGCTCTCTAGCATTGTGTGGAGGGTGAGATACACTAGGTTTCTTTCCATATGTGAAATGATACTTTTGTGACAGTATAAATGCTTATTGGAAGCCATTCAAAATATTCTTTGTCCCCTTGTAAGAAATGGAATAATCTTAGTCAAACTTTATTCTCCATGTAGCGCTGCCGTGGGTACATAAACTCCTCTCAGTGTGTTACCTTCCACTGTACCTATTACAGATACATAGGGAATGTGCTGTTTTAAAAGGAAGGAGTCTGCATAAGAGCTGGTCACCTTTGATTCCCTTAGTAGTCAGTGGGGAGAAGCAGGTACCTGCAGGGAGGGATTCATCTGGCTTACTTCAAAAGTCTATAAAATGAAATAAATCCCACAGAAATGCCTGTCTGGTGCTACAGAGAATCCCTAAATCCCTAACCCAGATGCATGTGTCCAGGGGAAGTCCACTCATGCTGCTGCTGTGTACTGCTCTGTCTCAACTGTTGCCTTTTCTCACGGATGGAGGCTGCGACTCTTTGGAGCATGGACTCTCCAGAAGCCATGGTGCTGCACAGCATGGTAGCAAGGAGCAGGCTGTGAGGAACCCCTCTACTCCATGGCTTCTCCCACCTTTGACTTCTATACTCGAATCATTGCTCTTCTGATACCGCTGGCAGCTTGTATAGCTGAGGTCAGAGCCCTTTAACTCCACTCCTGTCCCAGAATATGGAAACTAGAACCCTTTGTGTTAAAGAATGTGTCCTAGGAGACTGCATTGATCCATTAGATCTTACCCAGAAATTTCCTTTTACTCTGGATTCCATAAATTTTCCCTCCAGTTTTCCAACTTCACTCCTTCTTTGGGTGCTCTCCTTATATTTCCTCCACTTCTTCAGAGTGTCTGTAATTTTCTCCATCACCATCTTCACTCACTGTCTTTGTTGTCTTGTCTTCAGCCAGATCACTACCTCAGTAAATGGAGCAATTCTTTTAACAGCTCTTCATGTAGAAGTGTGAAAGAAGAAGTCTGAGTCTGGCTGAATGAAGGCTTCCAATTATCCCCACCAAAAGATCAAACTGTGAGGGAGGACAAACCAGAAGAATTGATAGTATCTTCTCCAAATTTTTCACATTGCCCAGACACAGAATTAGGAAAAAAAAAGAAAGATTATGCCATAAAAGGACAGCATTTTTTCTGCCACAGATTAAGAGACTACTTTCTTGATCACAGACACATGAAATGAAATGATAAATTAATCTTGCCATAAAGAATAGGCTGGGGGAAAATCAGTGTTCTAATCAAGTAAGATGAGGAGAGAAAATTCAGAAATTTATACAGAAGTCCGGACACTAATTGTGCCCAGAGATGAATAAATACTTCGACCCAATCTTCAGCAACAATTGAAAAAAAACCCCTCAGCAGTTGCACAAACCATCCCTTTTTCTTCCTGAGAGATTTCAACCAAACTTCCAGTTGTTCTTTTTTTCACGCCCAAGTTTGGATCAAATATTGAAATAATTTATTTCATGGTTAAAAACAGCTGGAAAGGGACTGCTAGTGGGCAGGGTGTCAGAACCCTCCAGACTCAGGCTGGCCTTTCGTGTGTTCACTTAATGTGCATACAACAGCACCTAGGAGGTCTTCTTTGCTAGATAGTATCCTGGCCAGGTTGCTTAAGGAAAAGCCAGGGGAGTCTGTAAGTGGAATATAGCTACGATGACAGTGTCTGAAGGGTAAAACTAAGGCCAATAAATGTCCTCCAGATGTTTTATCATTAAAATAGCCACAGATTTGGCTTGACCAAACAGAGAAAGCAGGGTCACATAAAGGAGATTAAACATCTTGGCAAATTCTTATCAATATTGTTATTGCATAGACACCCTCCCCTGCCGCCCCTGGGCCTGGCAGGAGGGATGCAGTGCAGAGCCCTCTCTGCAGCTTTACTGGTACCCACAAAGACTCCTCAGCACTGGCAAAGGCAGAGCATGAAAAGGTGGCAGTAAACATCCTACCCGTCTTTTCAGTTTTACCCCCTTTAACATATGAGTTGTCCTACAGCGAGAAAAATAGGCTGGAGCATGTCTGTCACCAGTTTCTATCTTATTCCTCCAGTGGGCACTCACTATCTTTCATTTAATCACATCTGTTCCTTTCCAGCTGTATAATCAACCTCATGTCAGGAAATATCCTCCTCCCTTCAGAAGGGAAGGGAGTTTTTTACCACTGATGGCCTCAAAACTAGATCTTCCTTTTTGGAGCTGAGACAGTGCAGGAAGGCTCCTGAGCCCGATTTGCTTTGCTGTTCTGGGCAGGACCCTGCAGCATCTCTCAGTATAGGAAGCACCTTGCTCTTAAGTAAAGGTCACAGCACTTTGGAGGAGTTTGTGTCCTGCCTGGATACTGCTGGGCTTCTCTCTGCGGTGCAGCCGTCATTTTGGTAGCTGTAACTCACAAGTCTTGGCCTTACCATCATCCTCTTCATGAAGCTGCAGTCTCTTCCATTTGCCCAGGGTATGTGCCTGGGCTGATCTGTTTTAGGATAACAACTTTTTCATCAGCTGGTCCATCTACACTTTGGTCAGAGTGCTATTTTTGGTCTAGGGAAGCTCGGCTTCTCTCAGCAGAGATAACAACCAAATCACTTGCAACCCTGAGTGCTTCCACAGTGAGAAAGCAATGCTACAGCTCTACCTTGTTTTAGACATTTTGGGGCAGCTAATTTTAAGCTTGATTACTAATGATTTTGCTTGCACATACCTTTTGGCTTTACTATGGTACTTAATGTGAAAAGCTACTTTAACATACAGGATTAGCAGAACTTCCATGAAGCACAGCTGTTCAGCATCCCATTAGGTACAGTTCACAGCTTTTATCATTTTTTATTCACACACAGAGGTATAGAGGCAGAGAGTGAATGCAAATATGTGTCTGCAAAGCTTCAGGACTCATTTCTCACAGACTTGAGGGCTTAGGTTCTGCTCCCCAGGTGTGTCAGGACTGGAGAGGACCTGCAGGTGAATCCAGCTGCAGGCTGTTACTGCTCTGGACAGGGGACATGGTCTCCTGAGGCTCTGGACCCCATGTCGTCCCTGCCCCAGGGCCACCACACCCGCTCCTGCACAGCCTGCGGTGGCTGGGTTAACCATCTTTGTGCGAGTTCATTGAAGTTGGATTTTAAAAACAAGAGGAAGCATCCGACAGGTTCACCCTGTGTTATTTGAGCAATAGATTCATCAGGGCACAGATGTGTTTCTTAGGGGAAATGGAAAAGGGTGAGGAAGGAAGAGGACAGCACTATCACAAGGAGGCACAAGTGCGGGCCTTCTGTTGTCCTGTGCCATGCTGTTGCACAAGGGAGTGTGTTGGTTGTTCACTTCCCTGGTGGGTGGGTGACCCTGCAGAAATACATTTTTCTGAAGGATCTGACTGTCCCCTTTTTGAAAACTTGAGTTTTCTTTAAGGGGCTCTGTCTGTGGCCCGTGGGGAGGGCAGCGCACAGCACGGCGGGACCATCCCGAGGGCTCATTATGGTCAGTGTACAGCCGAGGGGCCCCATCCCAGCCTGGGGTCACTGGAGCGGAGCAGCCCCATGGCCAGTCTCCCTCCCACACGGGCCAGGCAGGACTCCATGCCCACGGTGGCTGGAGAAGACTCCATGAGTCCCTGACGCCTTTTCCCAAGACATGCCTGGAGGGATCAGCAGTCCTGGAGCCAAGGACGGGGTCAGAGTCATTTATTTCTCCCCAGCAAGTTTGCAAAGAACAAGCGGCGGGCATGGCGTCCCCCTGGCCCCAGCTCGGCGGGGGGGTGCAGCCGTCTCATTGCCCCTCAGCCTCTCCTGCCAACCTTTTCTGTGCCACCGCTTTATCTCACACAGGGGGTGTTTGTGTGTGGCTGTGAAAGGGGGTCACCTGTTGGTCCTGTGGCCATTGCCACACCACACGTGCCAAAAAGAGTTGTGGCAAGGCGAGGGCATCACTTGGGCACAGTCCCGGTGGCTTTGCTGTGCCTGCCAGCTGGGTTTTGGCCATAGCAAGGAGCCCTCAAGCACAATTCCTGTGGTGGTAACAGCTCCACAACTTCTGAGTTGCTGCACATTTTAGAAAGGGTCCTCCGCCTTCTCATAGAGTAACATGGCTCAGATCAACAGTAAAATCTCCCCGTGAAGGGAGGAGACCTTAGAGTGGATTATTGTGTTGGTTGCACGTGGTAGGGAAAAAGAGCACAAGAGTATGTGTGTGTGTGTGCCTGTGTATTCAGGCCTGTCCCAAGCTTGTCTGTAAGTGAGATGCTCCTTTGGGGCAGGTGTTTGCAATCTACATTAGATGCCAAAAATACTTTGCAGCCATGAGAGTGCATCAAATGTAAAGCACGCCCAGAAGTAGACTGAATGCCCGGTGAAGGATGCTAGTAGAGACAAAGTCATGCCAAATGTTTCCCTCTCCCTGAAAAACAAAGTCAAAGAAGTATCAAAGATGCCAGTAAAATATTAAAAAAATCGAAAACACAAACACACACACAAAAAGATGCAATGCTCGAGGCTGAAAATCACCGTTGTGGGCCCCGTGAAGCCTAGCAGCATGCAGATTATAACTCAGCTGTTATGTTATTGTAGATTATTTGTCAGGCATAACTACAACACTCGAGTGCTCTTCTGAGACCAATTAATTCTGCAGACCCCTGGTCGCTCCAGAAGATGCTGGCAGTGGGCTCTACCTGGGAAGCATCACGGGCCCTGTCCCACCTCTGCCACAGCTTGTCATTTAGCTCTCCTCCCTCCTTATACATTACTAGGATTGAGAAATGAATCTTCTCTGGTCTGCACTTCTGACACTGATCCTTGTGTCCTATGAATTGAATTTTTCAGAATTTTATTCACACCAATGCATACTTAACAGAAGAAGAGGTGCAATGTTTTAGAATCATAGAATCATAGAATGGTTTGGGTTGGAAGGGACCTTAAAGACCATCTAGTTCCAAGCCCCTGCCATGGGCAGGGACACCTCCCACTAGACCAGGCTGCCCAGAGCCCCATCCAACCTGGCCTTGAACACTTCGAGGGATGGGGCATCCACAACTTCCCCGGGCAAAAAAAAAAAGGATGCTCAAATAGTAACTGATACCTATAGCAGATGATCAAGGATTTTTTTTCAGAAAAATCAGTGTGGAAAGTCTGCTGAGGATTTCAAGAATAGTTTCTTGTTTTCTATGTTTCTTTTACATTCAGATCTTATTTCTCCTGGTTATATGGGCTTGTTCAACACCGTCAGTGGGGGCAAAGCAGCAGAAGTTCAACACCTCTTGTACATGTCCCTTTGGTGTCCTCTCCAGCTACACTCACAAGTGGGAAACAAGGGAGCGTTACCTCTGCTGCGGCTTCCACAAGAGGGGGGGAAGGCAGCCAAGATGTGAGTGCAGGCAAAGGGAAGAGCTCTGCCACCGCTACACCAAGGCATGTGTGGCACTGGATGGGGGAGGCAAAATAGGGAAAGAGAAAGACCAATTACCCTCCAGCCCCTCAGTGCTCAGGTAAAGCCATGCTTGCATAAACCCCACTAAGCTGTGTGGGTGCACCCAGCCATTGTCCCTTCCACCTCCCCTACGCACACATTCCTCCCCACCACCAGCTGCTTTCTAACGAATTCCTTGGCTCTGCATTTTCAGCACGTAATTTTTACAGGGTAATGCCCGTTTCCACTGGAAAGCATCTTAAATTTGTGTTGAGTAACATGAGGAACAGTGTAGGGTACTAAAGTGAGGCATGTCCCTATGTTTGAAAGTGTTAAAATCTCAGCTGCCTGTTCCTGAACTAACATGCACCAGAAGACAAAAGTGTTGAGTGTCACAATGCCAGAGAAACCTGGTTCAGGGCAGCAGGATACTGTGGGGTTCAGACACGTACCAGCAGCAATAACACACTGCAGACTTGCTGTCCTGATTTCACTTGGCCAAGTTACATGTTGTCCCACTTGGAATTAAAGGATGCGGAACAGACCCTCCTCAGGAAACAGTAGTGTTGGGTGTATGGGTTTGAGTTGATTTTTCTGTTGTTTCATTGTGGACTTGGCCACCTGGAAAGCCCTATCTGAGGACAAGGCTGAGTTTGCACCTCCCTCCTGAGCAGACTGAGCTCATTCAATGAGGCTGCTGGAGCAGTAAATGAAAAGGAAGGGAAAGCCACCTTTGTGGTACTGCTGGCTGCATGGTGAGAAAAATGTACATTTAACTTTGCCCAAATTAGATGTGAAAACTGTTTCCCAGCCTTTACTTGAAGCTTCACCTCTGCTCACACGGTTCAGGAAAAGCACCAGTGAATGAGTGCGTGTGAGAAGGGCTTGGGACAGCTGAACATGCATCTGTGTGCGTCTGTGTGCACACATGTGTGTTTGCAGGTCCTTTGGTGCCATGACAATGTCAGTTTACACTTTCCCCTGAAGTTGTAGAGTTATGAAAAACTGGAGTGAGACATAAGTGAGACCCTCAGAATACATTTATTTCCATATTATTTCCTGCTGTTTATGTCCCTGCGGTATTGAACCATATAAACAAAAATGTCGCTAATATAATTTAAACTTTTCTTGGAGCACTGGGTTATTTATGTATCATTTCACCACTAGTAGCAGCCCGGTCCACATTTTTGGCCAAAACAAGCAGAGAAAATTGTGCAATGCCACAACATTTTGAAATGCACACACACTGTCTTTCAGTGTGACCTCTAGTTCTTCCTTAGGCTCCTCAGGGCAGAAACTACCTTTTTGAATGAGTGTTTGTACAGCACCAGGCTCCCGCAGGGTCAGGCCCGAAAGCCTTGTATTTCCATAAGCCGACCCCAAACCAAGGGTGTGGAAGCCCAAACTGGCAGAGTGACACTTCATCACAGCATTCTGCAGCACTTCTTTCAGGTTCAGCGATCCTGAAGCAGCTCAAACATCCAATGTAAATCAAAGTAGAAATAGTGTTACTCTTCTCCAGCCCAGAGGAGGGGAGGAATTAGGTCCTTCCTGAAATGTCATTCAAAAAGAGCATTTTTTTTTCAAGCAACACCCTTCTATTGTGCAGTTTGGAGAGGGGGGTCCAAGAAAAGTAGAAGGCAAAAACCTTGTGACACGTTAGCATTATTCTGTGCACCCTGTCTTAATTCAGAATGCCGTCTGACACGGAGGAGTTTTTAGCATTGAATGCCTGTGGTAGCATCTTAGAAACTAAGGCAAATGATTTCTCCTACATGGGGAGCCTGTTGGAAGCAACTTACCTGGTATGTCATGATCTCTCACATATTTTAGTACACACTTGCTCAGAAATATACTTATGGCAGAGATATAAAATACAGCGAATTATGAAGAAGTGAAAGCTACAGAAAGGTGTCCTGGTTAGCACAGCATTCAAAAAAATTATAAAAAGAATACTGAAGAAGATGGAGAATTCCAAAACAGATAGAGCAATTCTTTTACCGTGAGATACTTATATATGTTAAAATACAAGGGAAAAATATGGAGCTCGGTGGGTCAGAGGAGAAGCCTGACTCCTTTTGGTTGCGTTAGTCTCAAATCTCTGAGTGCGGCCGTGTTGCCTGTCCCTGGGAAGGTGGCAATGCAGCTCCACTCATCTCTTCTAGGATCTTGCTAAAGGCACCGTGGTGTGAGAGTTGGAAGAATAAGGTTCAAGCAAGGCATTAGGAGAGATGCTGCTGCACTCTAAATTATTGGGTTTTCACCTCAGTGCTGAATGTCTTCACCCCAGTGCCTCTCCAGACCAGCTGAAGGCAGTCTGTGCAGTCGAGTGATCTGAGGTGTGACAGTCCCCTGTAAATGGGATGTTTCTGGTGAAGAGATGCTTGAAATCATAGTAAAACTGTTAGGAAACTAGAAAGCTAGCTGCAAGAAAAATTAGAAATCTCTGGTGTTTGCAAACAGTGAAGGTGTCCTTGTTAGTGCTGGGGACTAGACCGAAGTTGGCTGGTGGCTGAATGTTTAGTGTATTCATATCTCAACTGTTCTTCCCCTCACGGTCATGAAGATAAGAAGAAAAAAGCAGCTCCTCTGTGCCCCTGCGAGGGACAAGCACAGACGCTATGTAAAGGAGGGCGGAGAGAACGGGTGAGCAATGCCATACCAGAGGATGTGCGTACCTGCCTGCCCGAGCACAACTGCTCCCTGCTGAGTCACCTGCAGGATGGGATGAGGTCCCAGGTGGTGGTGGCTTTCTTGGCAATTTAAGTAAAAGAGAGCTTGAGACTCCACCAATTCACTTCATGGCATCATTTGGTCAGTCAGACCTTAATCTGCTTAGCCTGTAAAGGCGAAGATCATAACCCATAAAGATTAGGGACTAGCAAAATCAAGAGGTCAGTACTATTAATGAAAATGCAACATGGAAGCCAAATACCATATATTTCTGAGGCTTCCCTCATGGTTTTTCATTGCTTCAAGTTGGCAGTGGTAGACAGCTTCACAACTAGAAGGGAAAACTGCCAAAGGTTGTTTTTCTAGTGTTTTCATGTTTTAAAGTTTCCTTTTCAGTACAGCTTTACAGTATCCCACCACAAAAAAACCTCCAAACCAACCAATACAAACCTCCCTTTTTCAAGCTGACCATTGCTCACCACCATTCTCCATGTGCCCATCACCACTTTCAGATGAAAACTGACACCTCTGTAAATTGGACAGAGTGAGAAAAGGACAACTGTTAGTTTTGTCCAATTATCATTTATGGATTATGCTCTCTTGCAGAAAACCCCCCAACCTTCTAAGAGTTTAGTGGCATCTGAAAATGGCAGTTGGGCCACGGTGGATGGCTTCTGGCATTTATTCGCTCCTAGGCATCCAAACACAACCAGTGCTGAGAGACTGGGGGTGCTTACAAGGGGAAAAACTACTGCATCTATGCTTCCTTGCTCAAAATAAACTTTATTTCTTAAATATTACCACGTCTTCAGGTTCCTGGTCAAATGTGCTTTGAAGTCAATGGAAGAACTGCCATTGCTTCCAATGGCTTTTGAATACCTATCACTTTGCAATGCTTTCCAGTGTTTGTTGTTGTCTACTTTTCAATGGATTTGTTTTGTGCTGTTCTCCACTCCAGCAGGATAAGTAAGGTTCAGAAGTCACTAATCCTCCTTCCCCTTCATGATTTATCTTTACAAAGCCTTATTTACAATTCTGACATCTGGGGGTCACAGATTGCATCACATCTGGGGGTCCAGCCATCCTACCCACATCCTGAAGGTGCCAATAGCAGCAGTAGCAGCTGCTGAGCACTGCAGCAGACCTCTGGACAAGGGGAAGTCTTGTGGGACTAAACCCAAGGTAGAAGCTCATATCAGGCAAGATTTTACATCAGCACTTTTGTGGGGGGAGCAATATCACGATTTTAAAGCAACTCCCCAACCATCTCCTCATACCACACTTGCATTTGGTCAGCAGAACAGTTTGAGTGTGTGTGAACCAGGTGCCTTCTGGAGAAAAGCAAAATGGGAATCTCTGTCCAAGAGGCACATCAAGTGGGGTTCAACCCATAAATGTGGACATGAGGGTCTGAACCAGTTACTGGCCCCTCAAGAATCAACAAATCAGAGGCATAGTGGAAATAATTGATCCTGGGGACCACTGCAAAGCTCGTTGAGAAGACAGTCCCTCATCTGAAAATTAATGGCGAAGAAGGGATTACAGCACTGGAGGCTTCAGGCTATATACCTGCCCCTACTGCACTGTGCCGTTGCCGGGGTGGGTGCAGCCACAGAAGGTGAAGGGTACCCACCCATGGCAACAATCATTTCCCTTGCCAGGCCATCCAAATTCACCATGCTGAGTCTGTGCCTTTGTTTCCAAGTCATCAAGTGGATGGAAAAATGAGCTACAATGGACAAACAGTAGATATAAAACTGTTTTTTCTACTCCTAATGAGTGTTCAGGTTTTGATGATTTCGATGAAGAAGCAACAAGGTTTTGGAGTCATAAACTCAGCTTTCTCATGCCGGGAAATCACTGACAACCACGAGTGCGACTTGCACAATTCACACATCTGTCCTGGAGCAAAGGAAGCTGCCATTAGTACGTGGCCTGTCCCTCTCTGTCTGCACATCTGTGGCTATTTCCCAGAAGGTCACTTTTCTGAAGATTCATCTCCGAAAAAAGAATGTGAAGCGGAGTACGCACTGGCTGTTATGTGCCACAGCTTCTCCTAGAGAACAATTGCCTCACAAGCTGCACACAATAGAGCGTTTCTTCCAACACAGGAGACTAAATCCCACCCGAGTCACACTCACTACCCCTCATCCATGAGAGAGCAGTGCATCCAGAAGTAGGAAAGCACTGAAGAACAAGGGTGTTAAAGCACAGAAACAACTGAAGTCCCATTTCCATGTTAAGTCCAGTACAACACATCCACCTTACTATACAGACTTGGTAAAATCAATGGTATTTTCACATGTGATGACACTAGGAGTAGGAAATATGAATTTATGTGTCTTGGATTGTCTGGCACTTTTCACCGGTTTACAGGTTTTGCTTTTTACCATTAACATCACAATAAAATGAACAGATTTGTGAGAGGTAAAGACATGAGCGAAATGCAATGAATAAATGCAACTAATAAAAGGGAGGACACTTATCTTTCTGTAGCAGTAGAAGCAAACATATTAATCAGCTTTTTTTCTGCTTATGAAACTGTTTCAGAGGTTCCTTTGTCCACTTCCTAGATTCCATAGAAATGCTTTTCTCAAGCAGTGATTATTCATGGTTTCACAATGGACATGGAGGTCACTGTTAGAATCAAGAAATTAAAACCTCCAAATTTTTCTTTTACCATTAACTTAAAATATGGAACAAAACCAGTCTTTATTTCCATCAATAATAGATAAGGGTCAAAGGCTACACATTAAAATCCCCTCCATTAGGCACAGTCAATTGAATTTTGAAGTTTGGTTTTCTATTCTGGAGTCTTGGTTGTGAGCTAAATGTAAGAAGTAGTCACGTTTCCTGGAAAAAAAAAAAGCTCAGGACAAAGGGACCTGCTGATGAGTGTGATGAGTGTTCACACCACTCTGGGCTATGGCAGCAATACAGACCAGGTTCTGACTCCTAGCTCTAAAGAGGCAGTGATGGATGATGTCCCAGTGTGAAAGCTGAGCAATGATAAATGAGGCAGCCACACTGAGCACACTCAGGGTAGCATGGTAGTTTTACAACACATCATAAAACAACACTGGCTGCTGCTTTGATGGATAAAACTTGTGGGGACTGGAGAGGAAATATCAGCTGTCTGTGATAAGGCATTGGGAAGGTCTGGCTGGCAACCAAACACAAACAAGAGCACCTTTGCTGGTGCCTCTGCTGGGAGAGCAAGAACAGCCATTTGGCAGGTAAATACATCTCATGCCTTTGCTCCGTGGATGGCCACTGAGGGGCCAACACTGGGTGAGTAACAAGGGAAAGAAAGCCCCTGAGGTATTTTGAGCTTTGGTCTCAGACACACAGATATGGTGGAACATTTGAGACCTTGCTCCTGGACTTTGGAAAGAGATAGGTGTCGGTGTCAAAACTGGGTGGTGCAGAATTCAGAGAGATTAACTGAGTCTGGGTTTGTGTTTGCATTGCTCCTTTGAGTGGATTTTCCATATTGAAGGTATTGGCCCTCAATCCTGGGTGAGAGGGGAGTCCAACCGGCGTATCTCTGGTCACAGCGGACCCGTCACTGCTGCCTGCAGGTCTGCAAAATCAACCAGGGCCAGAGCTGTATCTGTCTGAGGTGGGGGAGGTGATGTGGGTAGTGGAGGGGGAAAGAGATGTTGAAGAGCTGTTGAAGAGCATTGAGGCAAAATCAAAGCAACAGCCCTTTGGTAATGTCCATTCCATTGTCTCAGCTGTTGGCCATGGATGGCACAGAGTGGAAGGGTAAGTGAGGATGCCGTGAAAGCACCACAATGAGTGGGAGTTCAAGGCACGAAAGCACAGGCCTAGCAGAACAAACACTGACTAGGTTTGTGGTGGCATATAACACCAAACATACAACCTCCGACACACAGAGGCTGGAAAGGGGAAGCGGGAGGAAGGGGAAAGCTGGCTGGCCCTCACTGCCAAGCAGGAACCAGCAGGGGCAGATACCTTCTGAAGGTGTCCCAAGCCGTTCCCTAGAAGTACAGGGGTATTCCCCTCTGCCTGGCAGCTACATAAACATAACAGGTACCAGACTTCCTCCAAGGGCCTCCAGAACCCCCTGGCATGCTTGTTGACTACGTAAGGGTGGGAGTCATCATATTCACCTTTGGCTGCCCAAAATGTTGGAGTCAAAAGGAAGCGAGTGGGCTCCTGCTGCAGCTCATGGAGGGAGGTAGGTGTCTATAGCTGTCAGCTCATTTCCCTGCAGGGCAACCTCATTTCCCTAGGACCCCACCCCAAAATTCAACCACATATATCATCTGTCAGAGTCACGCTCCACCTCTGTAGCCATTCTGCAGTTACCTTACCCAAGGCTGCAAACTCTCCTCTACATTCCTTGCTTTCTACATGTCAGCAGTCTGTTTGAAATAAGTGAATTTAAGAACATGAATGAGGCGCTGCATTATCAATGACTAAATCGATAATATGGATCCTGAATTATTAGTACAGATCCTATACAAAAATATGGAAACAAATAGGTTCATGCAATGCTAATGTCATTTGATGAACAGTAGCTAAATCTTAAGATGATTAATTTTTGTATTAACATAGTTCTTTAAAAAATTTTTATACACGTGACAATTTGCATACATTGCACAATCCAGCAGGTAGGCCCTATACCATCTTCAGATTGTGATTAAATGTGTGGATCAGTGAAATCAACAGAACAGGCCAAGTTTGGAGGAGGAGAGAAAAAAACCTTATTTGTTTATAAATGTTTGTTCATTTTATTTCATCCAGAATTGCCAGTTCAGCAGCAGTTCTCAGAGGGAAGACCAAAGACAGAGTCTATAAGATGACTTTCAGTTCCTTTTGCCCTCCACAATGTCAGAGTGCCTTTATAAAGGACTCATCCTTTATTCAATTGAATTATTCAATTTCTCTTATATGATTAAATTTATCCTGTGTAATGGGCTAGTTAGATGACCCACAGTATCCCTAGAATATTGCCTTTTTTTTTTTAATCCCTAACTTCCTTGATTCTGTAAATGTATGTATCATTGGGGTCTAGGTCCAGCCTGAAAACAGCAAATAGCTCAACTGAAATACAGAGATCTTCACCAAAAGAAGTAAATGCCATGGGATGCCGAGCTCCTGAGGAGATACCCGCATGGAAGTATCTGACCCTCCTGCCCAGTCCTACTCAGCCATCTACAGCAGTGTGGTTTTATGAAATGTAAGGAAAGATTAAAAAGTCAGATCACAAATGGTAAAAACCAGAGTGGTGGAAGGTATTACAGATCCAGCAGATTAAAATAAATGTGTTGTCCTGTACACAGTCTGCTGTGCCTGCTAGCAGGAAGGTTTGCAGGCAGGCATGTCCACATGGCAGATTGCTTGGCACCTCTCTTTTGAGAATCCCTGATCCCAACTCTTGTCAACCCGCTGCCCTGTAACCCTGAAGTTTGGACTACCCAGTCAAGATGCTCCTTGCACAACACATGGTCAGATAATAGCAAGTTAGAAATTTCTGAGTAAAATACATTTTTCTGCCCATGTTTGATGCAGCATTTTTATTCACTGTGAAGCTGTACCATGTGGTTTGGGGAAAGGACTGGGAATTTGTCCCAGAGGAAGGGGAAAAAGGGGCCTTACTATGCCTTTGCTCTTTCTGTTCCCCAGGCTCTTAAGGAACACATTTTGGACATGCTCAGTAGACTTTGCAGGGTTGAACAACTCTTACTTATTGAATTTATTCCACCTCAGGGCCAGACAGGGCCATCCTAGGATATAGGTTCAAAGAGACTCAGTTGTGTCTGTGGGCATCCTGCTGCATCCAAAGAGGACCAGGTGGAGAATGGATGGGGTAAGAGCTGGGCAGGAGGGGATGTCTGGGAGGAGCACACAGAGCCAGCGATGCCAACGAGGTAGGATTGGGGGTATAGTGGAGATGTGAGGGCTGTGAGATGGTACATGGGACAACCTGGGCAGCTACAGAGTCTGGGTCAGAGAGTCCAGGACTTAGCCAGCAAGGCTGGAGAAAAGCCTGTGGCAGAAACACCATTACTGGCCTATGACATTGACTGACAAGATGCTTGAAAAGAGAAAAAATGGGGAAAAAATGGCAGAAATATGAATTGTGGTGGTAAGGAGAAATGGGATGAGGAGGATGGTCAGAAAGAGTCAGACAAGGGCAGAAGAGCTGTAACATGATACAGCAGAAGGGCATTTGTGCCTAAGGCACACATTGAAGGGTAAAGCTGCCACGAGCTCTGAGCATGGCTTGGTACCCTGCACTGGAGAGCACTCTGTGCAAAGGGAGGGAAAAAAGGGAAAAAGAAGCACACTTCAGATCCATGAATTGCTAAATTGCAATTCATCGCAAATGTTGCCCTACGGCTGCCAAAGCTGAATGCAGAGGAATAAGAAAACTGGACCCCATCCCAGCCACGGTATGTTTGGTCTGATGCAAACAAACATGTTTGCATTGATCTGGACCTCAAAAACTCAGCAGGAAATAAAACCAGTTCCCAAGCACGAGGATGTTAGCCCTCCCGATTCAAGACCAAGATGTAAGAAATGCCATTGAGGCATTTATAGCAACAGCTTTGCAAGGCCACGGGAGCTCAGAGCTACTGCTGTTGGCTACTGCCTATACCCCATTCTGCTATGAGTGTCTTGACCTGCTTCTACTGCTGCTCTCTGTATCTCTACAGTGTTCCCCATCAAGCTGGGTGTTGTTCCCCACAATACTCAAAGACTGGCTTTGTAATTTTCCTTTCTTTTTCCCTCGTATTTTGAGAGGCATTAAGATCTTCTGTTGCATGTTTCCTTTTGATTGCTGCAGTGAAGTATACATCTGCAAACTCCCTTTTTTGTATTCTTGGGAGTTAGTTCAGGTTTCCTGACAAGACAGTGTCCGATGGTTGAGGATGCTCTTCAGGTTCAGAATGAGGGTAGAAATCACTGTTGCATCTCATCTCCAAGATAAGCAATATAGAGAGCTCCAGACTTTAGTGAATAATGTGTCCAGCTCCCAGAAGTTATGCCAAAGTTTGTCTTTGTTGTTTCTGCTGTGTTTAGCCAACAGTGGCCACCTTTTCAAACTCTTCTTTACAATTAGGACACCATGCAACATGTTACAGTTGTTTCTTAGCCCAAGCCGAGAACAGCATAGAACTCCGAATTGTAGGAAATGGGACTGAGAAAGAGTAGAAATCATGAGGTGTTCATCAAAACTCCTAAACTTGGCAAAGGGTGAATCTCATTGTTGTTTCTTTTTGCTGCTGCTGCTGTCAGATCAGTCTGTTCCATTTGCCGTACTGATCTGGCAGAAAGCAGCCCAGATGAGGACCTTCTGTCCCTTTGCAGACTCCCCATACAGGGCTCTTTCCCCAGTCTTGTGTCTCCAGGTCTTTTCCCTCTCTGCTCCTTTTCATGTGATCCCTTCCTTCTGTTACCTTGTACTCAAGGCTTGTGGTTGTAGCTGCTCAGCTTCTCATCTACGGGACAAGTCCGTGTCCAACTATCTGAATAAAGTTTAATTTTTTCTCCACTTTTCTTTCTTTACTCTTTGCTTTATTTTTACTTCTGGACTCTGAAAAGTAATATTTGGCTCTTGTTTCATAAAGAAATAAACTGACACATGACAGAAGGTAGCACAACTACCACTGCTTTCACATTCCCAAGTGAAACAATCCCCAAATTTCCATATTCTGTTGAATGGATAACAGTGATAACTGAACCTGGATGAAAACTCCTAAAGGCAATTTTCTATCATAAAGATGTATTTGTCAAAATCAAAATGTGTCCAAGGAAGATACCAAGCCTGAAAAATTTTCAGTTAGAATAAGTTGCAGTGGTTTGTCCAGACTTTATTATTCCATACTAATAATATTGTAAAATATTCCAATTTGATAAAGTCACAGAATCACAGAATCATAGGGTTGGAAGGGCCCTCTGGAGATCATCTAGTCCAACCCCCCTGCCAGAGCAGGGCCACCTTAGAGCAGGTTACACAGGAACGCATCCAGGCAGGTTTTGAATGTCTCCAGAGACGGAGACTCCACCACCTCCCTGGGCAGCTTGTTCCAGTGCTCTGCCACCCTCAAGGTAAAGAAGTTCCTCCTCATGTTTAGGTGGAACTTCCTGTGCGTTCCTCCTCATGTTTAGGTGGAACTTCCTGTGCTCAAGTTTGTGCCCATTCCCTCTTGTCCTGTCACTGGGCACCACTGAAAAGAGCCTGGCCCCATCCTCCTGACACCCACCCTTTAAATATTTGTAAGTGTTGATAAACGACACAGGAGGTGTCAAAATATAATGTTAAACATAAAGTTAAAAAATATAATTTGATATTTTTATTCCAGTACTGGTGTTACTGTAGCACATATATTTTATCATTACTAAACGTTTTATTATAATGCTTTCACTTTATTGAAGTTAAATGAATCGTAAATGGAAAACATTCTGAATTACCAAAGCAAAATATTTCAAAGATCCTAAATCACACTTTTTTTTTTTAATTCGAATGTGCATTCAGCAGGAAATTTAAAGTACTGTCTTTGCCTTTGGATATAGTTCAATAGGAAATGCCAACCAGTGAGGTGTATCCACAGCATTCCTCTCCTCTCCCTTCCTTCAGCCTCCTTGGAACAGAGCAGTTGGCTCCTCGCTGCTCTGAGTCATGGGACTCCTTTTGCAGGTAGCAGTTGTCATAACTTATTCTTTAAAAGCACAGTTCATAAGCTGCCACTAACATTATAGGCTGACTTTAAAGTGGCAGATAACAAAACACATCAAGCACAAATGATGTTATAACTATTGATGGGCAAGTCACCAGTTCTCAGGAAATTTTAGTTGCTAAAAAAAACGTATCAGTTCAAATGAAAACCTTGAAGCAAATAAAGTTCACACCAGTGCAGAGTAGATAAAAAGGTAGTTCTCTGACTCTTCTTCAAATTCTTTTTACTTCTGAAAGGCAGAATCCCATGAAACTCACCTGATAAAACACCAAAGTGTTCAAACTCATTTGCTTGCACCAGGGCAGAGCACACTGAAGGCACTCTCACTACAGCTTAAGCTTTTTGGTTTCAATGTAATGACTTTAATACCTCATCAACTTCAGTTAAAATGGGATGTGCATTTAAAACAATCAATGATGTTCATAAGCCCTTTCCACCAGTTTGACAAAACCAGTTCAAACTCCTGATTTCAGGCAAGCCTTAGCCATGTTCTGCCACTGATGAGGCTGAAGCAATACATGGAAGGGAGATGTCTCCAAGAGCCTGCAAAGCTGAAACAGGAGTGGTCAAAATAGGCCATGCTCCCACTACTCTGCTGCATGTTCATCTTCTTGACTGTTAGGTAGAAGCCTTTAAAGTCAAACCCGTGTTTGCATGCCTCTAAACGAAGAACATTCTTGAAGGACACATCTTGGAGTGATCATACATTTGAGCAGTTTTCATCCATCTTGCAAACACTTACCTGGAGAAAACAGGGAAGCCAAGCGCTGAGACATTTGTTCAGTTGGTGTCTACCACCTTATGTGGAGTTCTGGCAATAATAAAATAAGCCAAACTAGCAAAGAATATAATCAAACCCCTATGGAAATTAAGAGAAAATCGCTGATTTCAATAACGTTATGAGAAATGATCCAAAATATTATTTTAATATTCATAATAGCTTGTGGATCAGTGGGAAGACATTAATGTACCATGAATGTTAAAAATGAATTTTCCTACTCAAACATTGTGTATTGCTGCTTAGATCAAGACAGCACTTGTCCGAGTCTGTATGTATGAAGCAAAGTGAGCTCATTACCTGATGAGAAGGAAAGTCTAGGGAGGAGCCATAGGCAAATTTCTGTTGAATTTCTTCTTCATCAGACAACCAAACAGAGATCACCTTCAATATTCTCTGCTCTATGTGACCTTTGAATGGAGTAGAGATGATGTAATATTTTTACCATTTTTTTTTCTCACAGCCTGTGATGCCAGTCTGTGTTCTGCGCTGACTTCGCCTTTTAACCCTGCACAGGTATAAACCACTTTGACGAGATGCTCACAGCCCTGTAATCTCTTCTTGCGACCTCATCCAAAGACTTGATTTCTGATTGACTCCCCTACATTTGTTCACCTGTATCTGCCTTGGCACAGTGGAAGTGAAAAAACTTGTTTTCCATAACAAAAATAAAAGTGCACATCCTCTCCCTCCCAATGAACTCTTAAAATACCTTGTGAGAGTCTTGGCAGTGGTCCTGTGTCCTCTTTTTCGAGTCCGGCACCATGAGCAGAAATAATTGAAACTGAGGCTTTGACTCCAGAGATGCACCGCTCCCAGGTTTGGACCCTCCCTGACTCTTGTTTGCATTTTGGGAGCCCCGTAAGAGAGCAGTTAGTCTTTACTGTGCACATCCTGAAGACCCCTGTGGCAGAGAGAACACGAGCATTTGGCTTTTCCTTTCCAAAAACTGTAGTAGCTGTTATTCCTTTCCATGCCTCCTGGAAACAGCCCGTTTGCTTTGGTTCCCACCTGTCCTTCAAGCATTTCAGCAGAGAAAACGCACTGCTCACCAGAGCTGTCCACCCTAGAGTTTTATCAGCAGTGTCTTCTCTATGCAATCGCTGTCATCCAGCTAGGATGCTAGTTATGGCACTCAAGACAAAGGTGAAAGGATCATAATCATTATTATGCTTATTTCCACCAGGCTTTGGTTCCACAGTATTTCCCTTTCTTTAATGTAGAGCTGTGATAAGACATGAAGTAGTGGGCAGCTGGAAGGTGTATTTCTCTCCGTTGTCCAGCTGTGAGTCTCAGAGCACTATAAATTGCTGAAGATGTTGCCTTCTTGAGTCTTAGATCCTTCTCCTTGCTGATGGATGTGAGGATAAGTATAATACTCCGTTGTCTGCAGTCCGATGTGATACAGTCACTTACTCACTACTGTACTTTGCCTGGATTGTCTCCTCACATGCAGGAGTTTAATATACACAGTGACATCGTCAGAACTAAACTTGTGTATACTCCTAACATTTTAAACTACTAAGTTGTTAAAACCTTTGGGATTTAGGTTTTTATAATGGAACTTAAACTTGTGAATCCAACATTTTTGGAGAAAGCTCAGATTGTTAAGGAATCAGCAGGACACATCACCAAGCTACAATAGGTTCACTTTCATGTGGATGCTGTAGCAGGCAAGCCTTCATGGAAAAACTCTGAATGTGAATTTAGCTAGTTTTGGATAAAGACGCCTTTCAGCGTCAATAAACACCATGAATGCAGCCACGGTAGAGTTACAACTTAATGAGATGAGGGGAAGTGCACAGGGTCAGGCCTCATCTCCCGGCCTCTGTCATGCTAATCAGCTGGGCAGCCTGCAGCTGAAAAACTGCTGGAATTTTTATTTGCATTTCATTTAGTTGGAAGGAAATTGACCCAGATGGTCCACAAAGGCAATAGAAGGCTGGCAAGCAGTCTAGTGCTGCACACTTTTCCGAGGGGCTGCACTTGTCCGCCCGTCCCTCTTGGAGCCCAAAACATAAAAGATTAAAACAGCGTAAGGGAATTGATTTCATGATTTTTAGATAATTTCCCTAAGATTTCAGAAAAGACCTAAAAAACCTAATTTAATCAGCCAGGAGCTCAATAGTAATTAAAGGGAAGAAAAGCTGAGATAATGAAAGAGGTGGTGGGGATTTTTGCTGTTGCTGGTGGGAACCTTTCTTAATTAGAAAAAGTCTAAAATCTAAATGATGTTAATGACGACAAGCATGAACATTTATTGCAAAGACACAGTATCCTTGGTCAACTTAGATGATTGATTGCCAAATCTGATAAACTTCCTTAGAAAAAGCTAAAATGATTTGCTATGCATTTGTCCAAGTCCAGTATTTCCATGTGTTTGCTCAAACGCACAATATCGGTGCCACTGTAATTCGTTTGGACAAAGCTTAAATATTTGTGCAAGTGATGTGTCCACACCATCTGCTCATGGTTTCACCTATTTTGCTTTGAAATCTTAGTTGAAAATCTAATAAAAATAAGGGCACTTCAGATTCCACCTACTTTTGCATTGCAATATGAGAGACTGTAACATTTCAGAGCAAGTGCAGCAGCCTCATGGAGGGCCAGCTGATGGCATACCTACTTAATTTGAAGATATAAAACATAACTGTTATCACACTACATAAAGTGTTTCATAAGGACAAACTTTCAGCCATAAATTGTCATGACAGCCCACAAGTGCATGGAGCTGGAGTAAATGGCTGGGAATCACTATCTTCCAGTTTCACCAGGGGAAGTGCTACCTTTACCTCCACCCTGCCCTGAAATGGTAGAACCCACCGGTCTTTTGTTTCTACTAGGATTACTCTAGTCAGGGTAAGTCTTAGCACCTTGTACAAGCTGTCTTTTAGATGGCTATGTTGCCTCAAACAGCAGTGTATTAACCCCTCTGGTCTGGATGGTTACTGAGTACTTGCAAAGGAGTCTTCCCAGTGCAAGTTCTGGGGAATCAAACCCAGCAACTTCAATGGATTTCCACTTGTATAAAAGTGTGTGTAAATCTGGACTAACCCCCTTGGGTTACTGGGCTCATACAGGTTTTTTTTTCATCTTGTCTTTGGGGAAATGTGATAAAAAGAGCTTGAGGTAGCAATAAAACCATGTGATGGTGTGGACAATGTGACAGCTGATGCAGGAACAGAAAGATCTGGGATTTTTCAGCTCCTTCTCGTTCTCTGGGGACTTGCAGTTGGTTCAACTTGTGGCAACTCAACTGCTAAGCAGCTGCATGAGTGCACCACCAAGGTGACCCAAACATACCACCCAGTCCTTGCTACAAGCCGGACAGGGACCTGGTCTTTGTCTTCCAAGGCATCAGTGTCTCAGCCATGAGTTCTCTCAAGGACTGTTCCTTCCCATGGTTATTACAGTCACACTTGAGCTTTTGATTTTATAAAGCTTACGTAAAACACTTGTCCACAGTCCTCTATGGAAGGCATGTTGGGATAATTTACTTTTCCAGCACAGTCAGAAGTCCCAAACTGCTCCTAATGTACCTGTTAACACTTCAGTAGCTAAGAAAAAATGGAAGAAAAATAGGAGGTTATTAGCTCCATTTCTTGATCTGGTAGTGGCCTCTTTAATAATCTAGGGCAAATTATAGGGCAAATACTGATAATGGAGCCAAGATTGATGTGGTTCTGAAGACCAAATGCTCAAGATATAGCACCTTAAAATCATACCTGAGAACCATAAGGCAGCATGCACAGCTGCTGTACACACTGAAGGTGGATGAAAGAGCTTCTGGTGCTGCAAGTCCTTGAATTATCATCTCTGACAGACAGGAAGAGATCAGTACTTTCAGTGTAGCTTCCAGTACACCAGCTTGTCCTCCACTGTAGAAGGGAAGAATGCTGACTGTGAGCAGTGTCTGTCTCAGAGGGGTTGAACACACTACGCAGGAGTGGTCTTGACTTGCTTGAATGAACAAGCTCCTGAAGAAACCTTTATTTGCATGATCCTCCTATCCACTTAGGACCTTGGAAGTGAGAGGACTTGACAAAAAATATGAAAGGCTGAAGCACTAATTACATTAAAGCCTAGAGCGCATGATAGACCCCTGAGGAAGTTTAAAACAGCTCTTCCTAGTGGGGGTAGCAATGGCTTCACTGCAGGATGCTCCCCTGGAAATAGCTGTGGGCTCAGCAAAGAAGCAGAGCGAAGGACTTAGAAAGGTCTGGATGAACCTTCAGCATCACTTGGACAAACGGGTGTTTCTGTCTCCTCTGAAGTCTTTTCCGAGCAGATACAATCCAATTTTGCATCTGAATAGGGGCTCACAGAATCACAGGGTTGGAAGGGACCTTAGTAGATCATCTAGTCCAACCCCCTGCCAGACCAGGGCCACCTTAGAGCAGGTTGCACAGGAACCCATCCAGGAGGGTTTTGAATGTCTCCAGAGACGGAGACTCCACCACCTCCCTGGGCAGCCTGTTCCTATTCAGTTCTATTAGAACTGAGTGTGGCAGGCCCTGGTGCCAAGGCAGTTCTTGAGCTACATTTTGACTGGTGCCTGAAACCCAGATGTAAAACCAAAATTGCATCCTCTTCATACTTGCAAGGCAGAAGAAAAAGGTTTGAAGTACACTTGGAGCTTTTAAATTGTAGCTGTATCATTGCTGGCCCAGTGCTATCCCACCTGTAGTCTAGGTGAGATGTTCCCCTCCAAGTCGACTGTTTCACATTTCAATGTTGTATGAAATCGCCTTGTTGCCACTGTCTGGGGTAGCTATTGCATGTAGATGGACTGAATTCAACATGCCACACATGAGGGCAGCAGCAAGCTGGGCCTCGCGAATCCCACTCATAATCCCTGCAGGATGCCCACAGATACATTAGGGCAGATGATGGACGCAAGTTGCATGTCTGGCCCATCATGCTCACGAAGATTGTGCTGGAGGAGTTTGGATGAATTGAGCAGAAATGGAAGTTAAAATGTGAAAAAAATGAAGACACCTGTGAAAACCAGAATTTCTTTAGAGATTATTTAGTATGGTTAAAGAGGCTCCATATCTTCTTGGAACGCTCATCAGCAGCTATTGCCAACAGAGTTCACCAGAGCACAAGCCGTAGTTGCTGGATGAAAGGGAAAGACTCAGTGCAAAGTATGAAGTGTAACCATCAGAAGAACAGTTAGGAATAAAACTAAAAGCTGTCAGATAAACTAAACGCCATTCTGGGACTGGTGAGTCCAGTTGGCTCTCACTGCAGGACCCTGAGCGCTGCTGGTTTCTCAGACAGTTTGTTTCAAAGCATTTTAGTGTCTTTACCACATTTTCCTTGAAGACTGCAAAAGCCAAAATTTGTTGTTTATGCTGAAATCCTGAGAAGGTCTCAGGCAAAGCAGAGAATGTTTATTCAAACATCTGGTGAGGAGAACTACAGGCTGAACTGGACTCTGGCTAACTCTGCCCCCCTGCTCAGCACTGGTTCATGCTGCGCTGGGGCTCAGCCTGCATGTCTGGGGAGCTGCAGGCAAAAGAGAGAGCCCAGAAGAGGATGAGGAGCATGACAGTAACTCCAGAGAGCGTGATAAACAATGAAAGAACTGGGGTTGCTCTGCTGTATGCCAGGGATTTAATGATAATATTTTTTGAATATGCCAAGAGCTGCTTCAAAGGAGTGAAATCCTCTTTGTGCACATATAGGACAAGAAATGACATACTTAGGTGCAGCAAGGAGGTTCCAGTAAGACACTAGGAATGTTTGCTGATGGTATGGATAATGAAGGAGTGAAGTTGTGCTAGAGAAGTGTGTGCTGCCCATCATGGGAAATCTTTAAGAACAGCTTGGAGAAACCTCCATCGGAAAGGTAAGAGTGATTGTGTCTTGTGGCAATGGTCTAGACTAAAACATTGCTTGAAACCCCTCCAGTCTTTCTCCGAGACTGCTTTTCTGAAATCTTTCAGAGTGAATTAACTTTGGTCACTTCAGCTTTCTGGGTACTTTTGGTTTGATTATGCAGAGTCACCTTACACTATGCATAAGGATGTCTGCACTGGTTCATCTCTAAAAAACAAAATAATGTCAAACACAGTGCCACAGTGCATGGATACAACTCAGCTAAATATAATCGGTTTGCAAATTCTTATCCTAAGTCTGAGTTCGATCTCTGTGAACCCACAATAGGAAAAGTGTCACAGAACTAGTAGATTAAAGGGAAATAGTTCCAAAAAGCTAAATGATTTTAACAGAAATCATGCTACAGAACTTTGTAGATTAGTTTAAAATTCAATAGAAAGTTAATTCATTAGTAAAGTCACTCAAGCTTGACTAATAACAGTCTGAGCCAGAAAATCTAGCAATTTAGAGTAAACCTTTAGTCGCCAGCATAACTTGATGCATATGATGCCAGCTGCAGAAATTGCCATTTCAAACCTCGCTCTGGTTGGCACAATGGGAACAAATAGCTCTCAGCTGCAGGTGAAGCCTACCAGACCTTTCTCCTCAATCTTTGTATAGTGTCAGTTCTTCTTAAAAAACAGCCATTAAATTATCGCCATTGTCTTGGGGGAATGGTGATTGATGCCTCTTCTTTTATGCTAACTCAGCTTGTCTCTCTGCTCTAAATGGGCTTGTCTTTGGCGTGGATGTTGGTAGTACATCATTAGGTTTTGGTACGCTTCGTGCCGCTCGCTCGCTCCTTCACAGCTTGGCAAACGGGGATGTCAGGCGACGTGGCTGTTCAGTGGATTAATACCACTCCCCTGAACTCCTCAATACAAAAAAGCCACAGGCTCCCACCTCTTGGGGCTTTTTGCGGTGAGCGCCTTCCCCTTGTGGCTGCTGAGGTGACAAGGTAAAATAACCCGGCTCTGCGTGTCTCTGGTATTTCTTGGGCTCCATCCCAGCTGCCGTGGGCGGCCTGGGAGGATGCGCACGAGGGAGCGGGAGCTGCGGGAAGCCCCTACAATGGCAGCAGAGCCCCGAACAACCCTTTCAGGTGCTTGTCTTTACATTCAAGCGCTGTTGCTTTGTTGTTGCGCTGCAAATGTGAGCTACTCCACATTGGCCTGTGCTGGGATGGTAAGACTGGCCCCGGTGAGACAGGAATTGGACCTGACAGCACTGTATTTCTGGATGACGGGGGTCAGCAGTTTGAACTACTTTTCCACCCTGAGTGAGTCTTTTCGTTGGGTGTTTCTGCAGAGCGGGAATAAGAGCTGCGGGATGCTCACCCGTGAGGTGACTTCTGAGAGCAAATGAGCATTTCTGAAAAGCTGTGAGATGCTCTGACAAGGAGATTAATGGGACAAGGAGGAAAAATGTAGGAGTGTTTGAAGATACTGTTCCTGTATGAAAAATCTTTCTTCTCAAGAATATAAATGAGGAAAGAAAAGAGCCAGGTTTTACATCTTTCTGGTCCCCCCACATAACATCACCCTTCACCTCGCTGGTCCTGTTCCCCCTCTTCCTCCCTTGCCCATTTTATTTGCAAGTTCTTTGAGCGGGGAAAGCTTCCTGCCACACGTTTGAATCAGCACAACATGGCTCTAGTGCTGACTGTGGTTTGTCAGAGCAAAATGAACCTTAAACGCCTTTTTTTTTTCCCTTTCTGCCCCTCTATCAGCCATAGTGTGAATTAGCTGTAATCTTCGCAGCTTATAGACTTCAAACTTCCAAGTAAAGACAGCGAGTACAAAATAAATAGGCACATCAAAATTGCTATCTTAAATGGATAAAAAAGCTTAGCTATACATCCTACCTGGGGAGTGTGCGAGGCTTACCCAGGCATCTGTATTTCAGAGGCGGGCAACCTGAGCTCGGCAGTTGTTATTCAGGGTCACATATTTAAGCAGCTTCTGCCTCAGGAGAGGGCCTATGTGTGCTGCAGCCACCAGAACACCTGGCAGACTTCATATGGACAACATGTGAAGTCTGGGAACCTTGTTTGAGCAAAGGCTACTCACAGGATACTACTACTGAGATTATTATTGTGTTCATGGTATAATGTAATCCTATTTAATTAGAGCATAACGTGGTTTACATTTAACTCAAGTTTTGTATTCTTTTTTTTTGTATTCTTTTCAGAGTGAAGAGAAGCCAAAACCCTTATTTCTCCCATACATTGAGTATTGGGTGCATTTTGGGTCTCTGCATCTCAAGAAGGTTGTAGTGAAGTCAGAAGGTATAGAAAAAGGCAATGAAAACTACTGGCGGGTGCAGTGGCACCTTTATGTGGAAAGACTGAAAGGACTCCTTAGTTTAAAGGAGAGAAGGCTGAGGAGATATATACAAAGTTCACAAATCCATGAAAGTGATGGGTAAGGTGAACATAGAACTGCTGTTCACCAAATCCCTTTATGCAAACACCAGAGAGCGGTCAGGGAAACTCAGGGAGATCCGTTTAAAATAGACACAGGCCAGTACACAGCTGTGAGCAAACATCTGGAAATCATGTTCACAGAAGGCCGCAAAGATGAATGGTATCAGCAGGTTCACAAGGGGATTAAACACATTTGTGAACAACTTGTGGTCTCAGAAGCCTATGCAGGTACCTCCCACTAACACCCCATCACCTCTGGGCCTGGGGGCTACCAACAGTGCGAATGGACCACAGCAAGTGGTGAAACTCTTGTTCTCTCCCTCAGAGCACCCACTGCCACCTACAGAGACAGAGTAGAGGGGTAGAGGGCCACTGCTCTGACCCGGCAGGGTGTTTCTCAAGCTGCAGTGTCTCCCCCAACAGCTTCTTGCTCTCCCCAGAGCCCAAAGAAAGCTTTCACTACAAAGGGACCACCGTGGGCTGGCAGGAAGGGGGAGTGTGCCATGGACTAGATGGTTCCCACACCTCTGAATGTGGTCCTGGGGTTACTTTTATTCTGCTTTGGTGGCCGGGAACAATATCCCTTTAGTAGAGACACTTTTAGAGTGACTCTGTTTACAGCTGACTCCAAACAGATTTTTGCAAATGTTTTCCCCAATACAAAATAATCGTTCTGCTTTGGTGGCATTCAACTCCTTCCTCATCTCATTCTTTTCCAGAGATGTGCAGGGAGTATGGTTTGCTAGGATGTTCATGGACATAGACCCTCTGGCAAACATGCTCCTCCATGAAGAGTCACAGTAGGAAAGGGTCATCTGGTAAATCTTCAAAGCTCCAGGAATTGCCCAATTGGACATCAGAATAAAAAGTGTCTCTAACTTAACAATTATGGCCCAGTCACAAAATATAAAAAAAAAATCTTAGGAATGCACAAAGCAATAGACAAAGAGTCTGCAGACAATCCAGAGACTGCCCAACTGCTGAGCAAATCACTACAGGTGAATAATAAGACAAACAAAATCCTTATACAGATCATTTTGCAAACACAAAAATGTCAAATAAAATAGCCTTGCTTAGGAGTCCTGTTCCAGCTTTTAGAATCTTGATTTTGTACAAAATTGGAATCACCGAAAATAATGGCTCAAAGGGCTGTTTTAGATCTGGGTTGGGTTTTTTTCTTAAGTTTGCAATTGCTTCTTTTGCATGAATGCTATGTCCTTGTAAGACTGACCTTTCTGGGAACTAGAAAATTCACCCAAAATTCACACAAAAGCTAAAAAAACCTTTGTTCCTCCATTTTTCCAGCCAGATGACATCCTGCCACTACCCAACACCAAAGGTTTTCCATATGTTGTTTCTGTTGCTTCCTTTCCTCTACATCTTTCAGATGGTGAGATCCGTAAAATCATAATTAGGTGAACCTAGAAATAGAAGTAGAATTTACCCTTTTAGAGACTTACTGCTAGATGAAGAGGATTTTTACGTGTTCCTGGACTTTCTTTTGAACATTTAAACTCATCAGCGGCACCCCCGTGTGAGCTGCCATGTTTACTGAGTTCATTTGTTTTAATGGATTAAAGCACTCTGTCCTGGTTCTGCATCAGCTCAGAGCTGGATGCAGTCTGCTGGAAGCGCCTCAGAAAGTATTTTAACCACCTCAAATCTCCTGAGAGCGTTGCCGCTCCAAGGGCACTGAGAGCTGACAACTGTGTTTGGGAAGAGAAAAAAAGGGTGGGATGGACAAACTTTTGCTGAACAGGAATCCAGGCACAGCACTGGCCCACACCTCTCCTCTCCACTCATTCCTTCTGCTGTCTTCCCACCACCAGGTCTCTGGACTCCGCACTACCTTAGCATCTTTTAACTTCATGGTTGTTCATGCCCGTAAACAGCTCTCAAGATTCAAGTGGGTGAGACGTGAAAAAATGAATGGGCAGGTCTTTGGAAAAGAAAACCAGCTTCTCCAAATCCTGCGGAGATATACTCTGAGAGCCACCCTCTTCAGGCTCCCGCTGATTTCTTCAGCAGTAAGGATCACCCACATTTCTGAGAGGCGTTCATTCCATGCCCAGCCTGCCTGTAAGTCACTCCCTGTGCAGGGTGATGTGTGAGCTGGATGCGTGAGCCACCCCAGCTCCTGGGAGTGGAAATGTCAATGAACGACTTGACCGGCTGCAAGGAGGAGATCTGCGTCCAGCATTGGGCACAACGCTTGAGTAGCTAGAAGGCTTTATCCAGGTGCCTAACTCAGGTGCCTAGGACTATCTGGGAGGCCACCGCAGTTGCTAGCACAAGTGAGGCTCACTGCTCTGCTCTGGTTGCTGGTGCTCAGACCTCTATGCACACACAGGCACACAAAGCCCCTGTGCCTAGGAAAGTAGCTAGAAATGGAGTTTAATGAGAAGGTGAGACAGCCTGCGGTGATCAAGCACATGACAGACCAGTAGCTTCATTACACACAACCATCCCTTTTTACTCTCCCTCTGTTTTCCCACATTTATTTCCCCCAAGTGCCTTCATCCCTCTCTGTCCCCACCTTTAGTCCTTTTCTTACAGGTCTTGCAGCAAGTTTTGTACAACCCCAAAATGTTATTTTCCCTCTTCCCATACTGAGTCCCATACCTCCATAGGCACTAACCCCATCAGCCTGTAAGGTGAGCAGGGAGCCTCTCAGCGGCTGGTACCCCCAGACCATGGGGCTGGTGCCTTGTCTGTGAGAGTCCTGGGAAGGGCAGGTTTCTCAGTTAGACTGTCTTGGTTTTCTCCAATTAGGATATGGGGGTTCCTGCTCTGTTGTCACTGTTCCTCTGGGCTTCTTTGTGTTCACAAAGATGAGCCTTTAGTCAAATAACCTAACATTTATAGGCAACTGAATCCCACTCCTAACCTTAGACATGAAAATAATAGTTTCTGGAAAGCTGTACCAAATACCTGGATGATGCATGACTCTTTTTTTATTGAAATTATAAGCTTGCAGATCTTCTCAAGGCAAATTGGTTTTTTGAAGGTCTGTGGAGCCTGTCATTTGGCTGAAGTTTACTTTCGTATTTGTAATTGATTTTTCTTTCACTCCAGTCTTCCTGGAGTAAATAAGCCCTGAACCTCAGCTGTAGGTGTGTGCAAGACAAAGTGAACAGCCCGCTCCAGCCTGGTGCAAGCGCAACCCAGAGGCCTGGCAAGTCCCCCTTGGTGTCTCCTTTTGTTCACATTCCCACAGGGCAGAACCTGCCTCCCTGGTCAACCTGGGCTGCCCCCGGCAATTAAAAGCAACATCTTCCTTCTCAGACCCACAGCATCAGCTGGATCAGCCACATGCAGAAGCATCTCTTGGTCCAAGGCTCTACTCTTCACTAGGGATGAATGAAAGCCTCAGGTTTCAAGCTTTTTGATGGTTGAGTCCTAGCTGAAAATTAAATTAAGACTTAGAACTATGCTTTCTCTCTAAAGGCCTTGGGTTTTATGCTGTATTCCCAGGAAGAGTAAACACTAGTTCTGACATTTGTCCTCCAAATGCATACGACGATCTCTTCTTTTTACCCGATAGTGCAGTTGACCATGAGCATGTCAAGAGTCTAATGTAAAGTGACAAACCTCATCCCTGCCTGTCCATGTGCTAAAGAGATTTAAATAATATTTATCTGCCTCTGAACTTTGCTATGCCCTATTGAACAGATGACTCGGAGCAAGAAAAAAACGTCAGTGGGTCTGTCTGCAAGCTTCAACTTTTTTGTCCTCATTTAAGAGAGAGAAAGCTCTGATGAATCCCTTCAATGCTCTTGAAAAAAGTGACAAAACTGCCACTCCAGCTATAGCCCACACTTCAAATGGCCGTGAGATGGCCTTTTCTGAATGTTACATAGTTCAAGGAGGCAGTGAAGTGCTCGGTGGAAGATTTTGTATGGGAACCTTAACTTCCCATTCCATTTGACTTTTGGTCTTTAAAATACAGGTCAAATCAATGAATTTAATGAAGGCCGTGGAACACAAAGGCTTTGCCTTGCATTTTGACCTAGATAAAGGAGAGTCAGTCCAGGTCAAAAGGCTTTAGCAGCACTTTAAGTGGTTAGTACACAAATGTGACAGAGTGTTTAGAGTCTCGGAGACTTGCAAGACCCAGTGACAAGCCGTTAAAAGTATTTGAAATAGCTGCTTGAATGAACTTTGATAAGGTGCTGCTATTGTCTTCTATTGTCTCTTTCTTTTCATACCAAAATACCCCCAAAAGAACAAGAGTCAATGAATGTATAATGCAGTCCCACTTTTACTGGATTTGTGGCTTCTTTCGGCCCTTTGGACTTTTTTTTGTGAACTGTTTATGCCATTTTCATTCATTTTCCCACATTCAGCCTTTCTCAGACTCTAGTGATTAATGTGACTTGTCAGTAAGAGCTTTTAAAGTGCAATGATACTTTCAGAATCTATAACATGTCAATCGAACCTAAGATTAAGAACAAATTAAGGGTAAATTTACTCTTCTGAATCTTCTTGCGAGATGGAGCCAACGTATGTGGAGGTGATGGTGGCACTTTCCAGGTTCCACACCACAGATCCAGGCATCTGAGGCAAAACTAGCACTGAGCAGCAGACCTGGATACTAAACTCTGGATTCATACCTTTCTTCTTGCTGGGATTAAATAGCCCAGTGAGATCATCAGGCACTAATATAGGTTCACACACTCTACGCAGGCATCTAAATTAGGTGGTTGAAATCAGCTTGTTGGTAAAGGTAAGTTTTTATTATTAACAATAAATACATTTTTAATGGTGAAAATGTACTGTCAGAAAGCGCACAATTGTAAGATCTGGCAGAAAGTAAATCTCCATTTAAATACATAATTATTCTCCATTACTAGAAAGCATTTGTCCAAGGAAAACTGGTAAAATGTGTAACAGTTCATTATGCAGGACCAAATTTGTCTAGAAAGACCAAAATCCTAGTTAATTTGTATAAGGCAGAAAGGCTCAGTTTTGTTTTGCTTTTCAATTTTGTTGTAAAAAGTCTGCTTCTTGAAAGCTTTCCAGGCCACAGATCAGGTTCCCCCTTTATAATGGGAGCTATTAATGCCTGAAATGGGCCGTTCTAAAGAACCACATGTCCGTTTCACATGGTTTGATAGCTCCAAGATTTTGCTCACTGTGCTTTTGGGACTTTTCTCAGTATTCTCTATAGCAAGATTTTTATTGTATTTTACTCTTTTGTCTGGTTTTTGTGTTCGAAAATTTTCCCTTATTCATTGACCAGCAACTTTCTGTCACCCATCTTTGACTTTTCTTCTTACATCTGCATTAAAGCTGTCATTTACTTCTGCTTTTTCCCCTCTCCCCATATTTGACAGCAAAAGCCTTCATCAGCTTTTATCCCTTTTTGTTCACATTATGACATAACCTGTGCAAAGTGGCACAGCTCCCCAATTCTTGTATATAAAATTTGCAACATTTTTTGAGACGGGTCAATGCCCATTTTGGGGATCCTTTTCTTTATCTGAGTACCGTGTTAAAACTTTTTGCAGATGTGAGCTATTCAGGAGCAGCCTGCGGCTGCATGCAGAGATGGGGAAAAGAAGAAAAGGCCTTCCTATTTTGCGATTGCCATAGTAACTCAAACATTGCCAGGGTGTTTGTCGGTTTGGTAGGGCACAGCCAGGGAATTTTATTTCCTGTGCAATCAAGCCCTCTACTGGAGATCATGGCTTGTATGACACAGGGTTACAGAGAGGACAGTGGGCTTGTTAGGCCTGGGATTAAGCATTTCGCTTTAAAATAATACCCATTTGTATCCATTTTGTTCGACATAACAACAGCTGCTGGCCTTGGGATGACAGGCTTGCCTTTTTAACCAAAGTCTCGTATGACATTTATGAATGAGGCAGGCTCCATTCGTTTCCACTTTGAATTCACACTGGTTATTTTTGGCCATTTCATTCTTTTTATTTTTTTAAGAGTGTGGTGATAGTTAACGTTGTTCCTGCAATTATACTCATAGTTTATGACAGGGGAAAATTCAAACTTATTTGGGGTGTCAAATTATTACTTTCATTGAGGGTAAACAGGTTAAAAAAGAAAGGAGAAAGAAGCAAAGAAAGTATCTTACGTGAGTATAGTGGAAGCATTTTATTAGACCCTTAGATAGAGACGGAAAAACGAACTTTCAGGTGTAGGAGCTTTTCTTCAGACCTGAAGCAGGAGCTGCAGCCTTCAGGTTGAGAAGGTTTCTGCCTCCTTTCCAGGTCAGAAGAAGGAATTGCTGCTCCAAGAGCTTCCCGTATTTCCAGGCTGTGGCAGACACCACCTCTCCCTGCAAATGGTGCTTGCTGTGCACACCCCCAGGCCATCCCTTAGCCATGCTGCTGCTACTCCAAAGCACCCCAGGTTTCACCTGTGGCTTAACTGAGCAGCAATGGCTCTGCTGCCCTCGGCTCCTGGCCACCTTCTGCAACGGGTCCTAGCGGAGGACTGGAGACAGAGGCACTCACGCAGTCATGAGAAGGGAAATAACACCTTATGTGGAAGCTCCTCCAATCTATCCCTTTCAAAGAGAGTTCGGTTTTACGCTACTTTACAGTCACGCTTTCTGCTAACCTCAGGGTTGCAGTGGAAGGACTGACCCACCAGAGCAATAGAGACACCCTTCGTCCCTCATTCCTTCATCCCCCCAAAAGAGGCTTGCTCTATTAGTTTGCGTTTTTAACCTAAAGCAAGTAAAAAAGTGAGGACTGTGTGGACCTTGGCAGCAAGTTTTCCACCTGGAGGACGTGGGGGACCTCCGCAGCTGCGAGTCTCATGGCCTTTGGCCCCGGTGAGCCTTCACGCTGGTGTCAGGTAAGCACAGGACATTCCCAGTTGAGTCAGGCAGCAGTTGCGTTCCTGTCTGAGGTAATGCAAAAGAGCAAGGCCAGTGCGAATTGTGCCCCAAACTGCAGTTTGCCACCACAGCTGTGAGCAGGGGAGAGCATTAGCCCTCCTTTCCCATCCCCACCATCACACAGCCAGTCCCGAAGCCAGGGCTGCCCTGAAGTCTCAGAGGAGCTTGGGACACAAGTCCCATCAGCTCTTCTCCCGCTTCTGCTTCTCCCGCTTCCTTGCTTCTGCAGCAGGGCTGAAAGAGACTCCCAGACTTTTCTTGATGCATGTCTCCAACCTAGGGCTCCACATTCATTGAAGATTTCTAGCTCCACTTAAATACCAGCCAAAGTACTTAAAATCTGGCACATTGGGAAGGCTGTAAGAGAAGCCTCCCGACTATGAAGCCAGAAGAGAATTGGCTTTTTTTCCCCCTGAAATATTTCCTAGAGGAGACAGTCACTCTGATCTTTCACTCCCACCAAAACTTACGTTTATGAGCTTCCCCAGCCCAGGACAGGAGCATGAAGCAGTTTGGGGGAGCCTTCTCACGGGTGCAGGTGACCTTCTGCCGTGCCTCGCAGCTGCCTGGAGAAGTAAGATGGGGCAGGAGGAAGGAGAGTGGACCTGGCAACACCAGCACAGCAAAGACCTGGAGCTTGGTATCAGAGTCTGCCTGCAGGAGAGAAGCTGCCTCATGCAATATCAGATCATTTAAAAAGCTCCCTTCCTCCCTCCCACCGGGGTCCCGGCTTTTAATACCTACGTTATAAAAAAGGCTTCAAGTTAGAGAGGACCCGAAAGCTTCCTTCAGTGCTGGTGACTGAGGGAACAAAGAGGAGAACTACATGGGGTACCAGAGGGGCTACAGTCTGACTTAGACACATGGGAAAGGGCATACTGGGAAACATGTAATTCATTGTGCGTTCCACCTTGTAAACCTGACATTTGTGTAAACCAGAGCTTCCTCAGTCCTGTGTCCTAATATCTTCAGGCTCCGATTCCTGGCTTGCCAGTAAGAAATAGGAAAAGACAATGAAGACTGCAGTTATCCTCCTATCAGCTTTGGAAATTAAATAAAATTATTTGCTTTCATATACAGGATGATGTAATGATATAACACACAAAACCATCATTAACAAATTCTGGCGTCTCAAAGTAGGATTTTTCCTGCAATTGATATGTTGTTAAGAGCTTTGGAATCCATTTTATTTTGCTTTTCCATTCCAGAGTGGAATCACAGCTGTAAGACTGGCAGGTATGTCCCATACTGCCACATGGATTCAGCCTCAACCAGGCTGGAGTGCAACCCCAGCCACGACCCATTTGAGCTGTTTGGCCACCGAAATGGCTGGACTGAGCTGGTGTTGCCTGCCAGCTGATGGCCTCTGCGGTTAATTACCCAGCGAAGCCCCGGGAAAGGCAGTGCCCTGTGCCAGGGCAGCTCCCCAGCTCACCCCATGATCCTGCCCTTCTCCTCACAGGCACTTGCAAGTTACACCACTAAGAACCAGAATGAGGATTAGGATCACTGGCCACACAGAGTTCATAGATAAGACATTGGAAAAATGTCTTCAGTCCCATTTACTGCAGATTTGGCCTTTTTTTGGTGTCAAAAATAAATTAATTAACCTGATGTAGAGTGAAAAGAAAATCATGTACTTTTGGATGGATCTTTTTGAGTCTCTGTTTTCCATGAAGCATCTGCTTTCAGATTGAAAAGGCTAAGTTTACTATTCAGCTTTCTCCTGAAGCAAACAGGGTTGTAGCCCATGACTACTTCTTTAATTATGCCTAAGAACCTGGACCCAGATCACTCAGGCCACAATGGGAGAAAAGCCTGGGAGAAGCCTGAACATGCACATGACTCCTTAACCCAAGGAAGATCTTCCTCAAGGCCACCTCTCCTCTGTACCGGCCCCTCACTTTGTGCACAGAGGTGGAAAGGCTAATGTGGGGACTTGTGAAGGGGCAGCCCAACATGTGCCCTTCTTCTGTATGTGCCACGTTTGGGCTGGATTGCAGCAGCCCTGGATCCCTCACCCACTGCACGGGCAGGCTTGCTTGAGACTCAAATCTGGTAAATGAATGTAGAAAGTAAATGCAACACAGAATAAGCTTCAGGTGTGAATCGCATGCTCCTGCTCCATGCGAGAGCACTTCTGCCATGCACAGACAGCTGGCCTGGAGCAGGCATGGCCCGTGACTCTGCGCTGAGACTGGATGGGGCTGCAGTCCGTGACCTGCCGCCTTTGTGCCCACAGACATATAAACTAATTGTGTAACCTCTTGTACATAAAACAACTTGTAGCTCAGAGAATCACACACAGTAAGGCAGAAGCATCTGGAAATACCACCAGGTTCACCACCCTGTCTGAGAACAGGATCTACCCATCCGAAAATAAAAATTCTGCCCTAAGATAAATTCAGTGATCTCAAAAAGTCTCATATGCAACCCAGAGGAAGACTTCGCTCATTAACATGAAGCTCTCTACATCTTGCACTCTTGTGACCTCTCTACTTTGCCAGTAAATCCATTTTCCCTTTTCATCTCTCCCTTCCCTTGCCCCAAACACAAAACCCCACTGGGAGAGCCACTATTTAGAAAATAAACTTCATCATGCTATCATAGTTGATGTTAATGCAATTCTTTAAGTATTTCCCTGTTTCCACTACCAGCAATTCTTCCTCTCCCCTTATAGCAGGTAAAAACTTTAGGTGGTTGGCAGCCTCGTATGGTGTCCATTGCCTACATACAGTCAAATCAATCCTATTGTTATCAATAGAAGTTGCACTTATAATAAATCATCACACTACGATAATGTAACACTAGGATGCTTGGAGATATTCATAACTCCTTGGAGATATTTAGAAGCCATTTGGACATGGTCCTGAGCAACCAGCTGTAGGGGGCCCTACTTGAGCAGGAAGGTTGGACCAAGTGGTCTCCAGAGGTGCCTTCCAATTTCAACCCCTCTGTGATGCTAGATTGAATGTTGGCTGTTACTGATTAAAAGCTCATTATGACATTGGTACACTACTGTAAAGTTTTCAGAGAGTAAAGATAGCAAGAATTGACAAAGGAGGTTGAACTTTAAAGATAAGGGAGACTATAAAACAGCTTCACTTCTAATTTTCACCAGCATGAATTCACGGGAACTCTTCTGATGTCAATGGATTTGTGCAGATGTAAGAAGGGAATCTTGCCCAAGTCCCACAGTTCTGAGATAATATTTTTCAGGTCAGTCAAATAAAGTGATGCATGAAAACCTGTTGTTGTAGAAGACTCTATTTGCAAGCCATATCACATCTTGCCTGCTTATATCGTTCGCATAAGAATTTAACCTTTTTTTTTTTTTACTACATGGCACTAAATTTGTAAGTTTTACAAGGCCAAGCAGTTCAAACTGTTGTATCTGAATGCAGCTGTTCGTATCATGGTCAGACCTATAAACACAGCTCAGGTTTGGTGGGATTGTTTTCTTTTCTGCAAGTGAGTTGGGATTCACTGGGCAGCAATGGATGCTGGGCCCCGGCCTCGCACTTCTTACACTGTAAGAATTAAATGAGGAGGGCATACGCTTGCCTTTAGGTTAGAAATATTAAAATACAGAGGGTGCTGACCTTTGAAATAGGGAGGTAATCCAAATTTACTCTGAAATTTTATATAAATTCCCAAATTTATTCTCCCAAATAAACTCCCAAATTTACTTACTTACAAAATACCTCCACGCAGTTCCTAGAACCGAGCGATAGGAAAAGCTTGTCAAAATAGTGCATCACATGCTGTAATCCGCTTCTAGGGAGAGCTCTGATGTGGCTCAGCTTGTCTTCAAGATCTGTACATCTAAAACACCGGTGGAAACTCACTCTTCTTCACTCCAGCTGTTGTATGAAGATTATTATGGGACACCTAAACCACACAGCTGTGCAGGGAAAATCTGCTCTGTTAAGTTCAAGATTTGTGTTACGAAATAGCAGTCTACTGTTATTTCGTCTGACAAATTTTGAGCTTAACAGAGCTTAGAAGCTACTTCCATCATTTTATCCTTTGCAGATAGAAGGCTGCAGTGGGACTTAACCAAACCTCAGTACAATTCTTCACTGTGTTATTGCCCTGCCAAGTATTTTAACATGATACAAGCACCAGGAAAGCCCAATAAAACCTGCAGCCAACTCCTCCTCAGCAAGGTATATAGTGTACAGCTCCATTGCCCCTGCTGATGAAGAAAGATGCTCAGACCAGATGCTTAATGGTACAGGAGAGAGGAGAAAAGGGCCTGGGCTAGCCATGGCACATTGGAGCTGGCTCTGGCCCGGGAAGGGTTAATCACTTTGTGGTGAGGTGGGACAAACTTCACTTAAACTCAGTTCTGTGGCCAGCCTGATTGTTTAGACACCTGCACAGTGTGAGGGATGGCATGGTCTCCTTTGTGGCGCATAATGGCACATCTTCATTATTGTTCTAATACTCTGGAAAAAAAAAATAAATAAAAAAATCCCTAATCTTTCTGTGGTGCCAGTGAGTGTAACAATGCTGGGACGTTTTATTTTCCTCCTTGCTCTCTCTTTCCCTTAACCCGCTATTGTTGCCATAGCCACGATGGTGCAGTACTGCTGGTTCGGGGAAGTTTCTGTACTGTACCGCCCTGAGCTTATTGTTTAAATCTTTATTATTCAACTGTTCTGAAGATTTACATTTTTAATGGCTCATTTATGTAATCCCATAAATAAAGTAGCAGAAAAGCATCCCACACAAATGAGTGAATTGGGGTTTGAAAAAAGCTGCTGAAGCAGGTCACTCAGGGTCTCAGCTGCGGGGCCTTGATTGGTATCAGCGATGTAGCCACTGTGGCAATGGACTTAAGACCACCCAGTCAGCCCCAAAATGGTGCATTACCAGGGAATAGTGGAATGGTGCTATAGTTCAATCTCCCCTATTTAGCAGGGAGCAGAGTTCTGCTGCAAAAACCATTTCAGCCTCAGACTCATTTACCTTATTGCTTTGACAGCTGCACCTCTCCCGCAGTAAAGTTTAGATGATTAGCTTTTCCCTCCTAGCAGCTGATGGCGATAGTTGGTTTGGTTTTTTTTTTCCCCTTAACCAGTATATTCCTGGGGCTGATAAATTCCCTCTAAAGAGGCTGTGAATTCAAGCACCTGCCTGAAGAATTTGTTTTACAAACTGAGCGCTGAGATGGAGATATGTTCTAACAATTCACTTTAAGCTTCTCCCCAGTGCTCCCCTCGCCAGCTCCCTCCCCACACACAAATCCTTCGCAAACTGTAAACCCTTTGAGCAGGATGAGTGCATCCATAGCTGTGTTAATGAAAGACAGGGAAGATATTTTGTTTCCAGACAGTTCTCATCCTTCGAAGTAGATTTTTAGTTGCTGTCTCATCCCGGGGACTCTCTCTGTGGGCATCCACTGCACCTCCTGAAGCATCCTGCTCGCGAGGACGGGTACCAGCGGCCAGCTGGATGCCCCACACCTTGCACCTTTATGCTACTCTGCCACATCAGCAGGAGAAGTCTACCTAACTCCCATCTTGGGTCTCTGGCACCACCTCTAGTCCGTGACACCCTGGCACATCTTTGTCCCCACCAGGTAGCATCACCCTGGAGCGTGCCCGGGCTCAGCATGGGCAGTTTGCCTGGGGCTGCCCTGCTTAAGGGACTGCAGACAGAGAGATGTGAGCCGGCAGCCCCTGGGCCGGAGGTGTAACAGGCACAGGTGTAACCATGGAGAGCTGGTCCTCAGCATCAGCCCTCATCACCTGGGCAGCCTGGGCCTCCGTGGGCACCGGGGTCATGGCAAGACGGGGTAGCTGGGGCAGAGGGACAAGCTGGTGCTGCCTGAGAAAGGGACACAGGACTGGCCACTCCTCCTCCTCATCCCCAGCAGCTCTTCTGGGGACTCCAGCTGGAGTAGCATGTTTGGAGAACAGTTTGCCCTCCTATAAAATGGGAGGTGGAGGTGTACACCCCTGCAGCTGCAGAGGGGGAGCTTGGAATCAGCCCATCATTGCATTCAGCACTTGCCCTGGGGGCCGGCAGTGGCACATCCCCACCAGTTCCCACCTCCCAGATTGTGCTGACAGCTGACAACCGGCACCAGCCTGTCCCCACCACATGACAGCCAGGCCAGGTCCTCCCAGTGCTGCTCCCTGTCCTGGAGAGCTGCAGGAGCCCACGGCCGTGGAGTCAGCCCCATCCACCTCCCCCCAGCTCTTCCCAGGGCTGCCAGGACCAGCGCCAGCCAGGGCACGGACTGCCGGACAGACAACAACCACACAGCCGAAATGACGTGACCCGCACCCAAACCGGGACACACGGTCTGCTATTACCGAGGCACATCAGTCCTGCCTTCCCCATGCATGGGTACTTTAAGCGCAAAGAAACGACGCCTTTTCCTCTAATTAAAAAGCAAAGCAGAGGTACACCCGTGTGAAGCTCTGCCGGCAGATAAACCACAGCCATCCACAGGCGAGGGGTGGCCAGACAATAGCCCTGCCTCAGTTTACCTGCTGGATCTTGTTCTGCCCGGCTGCCTGGAGCGGAGTCAAAGGAAGCTGCTCGGAGGCAGGGAGCAGGCAGCGAAACAAAAGGCGGGGAGAATACCAGCCAGCCCAAAGGAACAGTGGGGAAGCTGGTAATTGGGCCGTGTGTGTTTGGCTTTCGCCAGGCTAGCAGGTTTGTTTTTCCCAGGCTGGAGCCTAGGCTGAAAGAGACACGAAATTATTAAAGGCCTCAACCTAGAAAGGGGAGAAAAGGAAAAAAAGTTGGCAGCGGCGGCTGGAGGTGAATCTCGAGTAATGAGAGCGTGGTGGGGGCTCGCTGCTCCCTCCCGAGGGTGGAGGTGCCTGGGAAATTATTTTCAACAGGCAAAGAAAAATGAAGTGGAAGGAAAATTCATTTCTGTGGACTTTTACTGCTAGATTAACTCATTTTTCAGACAGCACGGAGTCTACTGGGCAGGATGCAACAGGTCCTGCTACAGAAAGGTAGAGCTGTGTCTTCCCAGTCCCTTCCTTGTTGGAAGAAGATTCCCACAGGGATCGAAGTCCAAATGTGACCCATCGGCGAGGCAGACTCAAAACCACCGTGGGGAAGGGATTCTCCTGTGGTAGGGCTGGTGTTTGGTCCTTTCACCAGGCGGAGGTCGCAAGGAGCTGTATGTCTACCTGCAGGTCTGCAGTGGTCCTTGCAGGCAGGATGCGCGCAGGAGCTCGGGGCAGAGCCGAACCCACACCAGTGCAGCTCATGCCAGGTATTAGCATGGACGACTGAGATTCCTTGTATGTATCTGCAAAGCACACTATAGAAACACAATTTTCAATAAGGTAAACAACCACACTAAATATAAGGCAGGTGATAGGGAGGGAAAATACATTTATAGTTCCTCCCCCTTTTGGTTCAGGGAAAATCTGCCTTGAGCCTCGCGGTCTCCATCCGCAAAATCAAAAGCAGCGTGGCCAGCAGGGCGAGGGAGGTGATTCTCCTCCTCTACTCCACTCTCATGAGACCCCACCTGGAGTACTGCATCCAGATCTGGGGACCCCAACATAAGAAGAGCATGGACCTTTTGGAACAGGTCCAGGGGAGGGCCATGAAGATGATGAGAGGGCTGGAGCATCTCTCCTAAGAGGACAGGCTGAGAGAGCTGGGGTTGTTCGGCCTGGAGAAGAGAAGGCTCCAGGGAGACCTTACAGCAGCCTTCCAGCACCTAAAGGGGGCCTACAGGAAAGACGGGGAGGGACTCCTTTATAAGGGCATGTAACATTAGCATGACAGTTTTAAACTGAAAGAGGGGAGATTTAGATTAGATATTAGGAAGAAATTCTTTCCTGTGAGGGTGGTCAGACACTGGAACAGGTTGCCCAGAGAAGCTGTAGATGCCCCATCCCTGGAAGTGTTCAAGGCCAGGTTGGATTACGTAACGTGGTCTAGTGGGAGGTATCCCTGCCCATGGCAGAGGGGTTGGAACTAGATGATCTTCAAGGTCCCTTCCAACCCAAACCAGTCTATGGTCCTATGAAACCCTGCTGCTGGGCAGGCAGTCATGAAGGCCAGGGGAAGCAGTACCCAAATCACAATCTCCATCAAAAAAACAGGACAGGTAGGAGTTGCTGGTGATCCTACACTGCTCTTCTGGCTTCCCTCCCCCTTTAAACCACATGTCAGTGGCTCAATGGAGACAGAGCGAGGTGCTAAGCTGGTGCAAACCAGCCCAGCTCTGCTAACGGCAGCACAACTTCACTGATTCGTACCAGATGAGGATTTACTTATTGACTTGGTGTCATCTGCTTTCCTAGGAACCTACACTTTCTCCCAGAGATTTATTTAACCAGAACAATTTCCAGTGTTTGACGTGAAGGGTGTCCTTGGGGTAGCCATGCCCCACACAGCACCCTGCCCGGTCCTCGGGGAGGGAGGTGAGGGGCCATACCATGGGAAACTCCATCCACCTCTCCTCTGGGCATCCCCCAGCTCAGCAAACTGAGACCAGGAGAGAAAGAAGGAGGTAACACTCAGAGTCAAACTCTGGACAAAACATATTCTCCCCTCTGAGGACTTCGGAAGTGCCTTCTCTGCATGGAGGGGTTCAGAGAGGCACCAACCCCCTAGCACTGGAGGAGGAGCACTAGAAACTGACCTAGCAATGCCATGAAATCCCAGCGACACCTCTCCGCTGCTTTAGCAACGCAGTGGATTAGGCTGAAGAGCCATGTTTTAATTTAGAGGGTCTGCTGTGGGCAGAGTTGCCCAAATTTAGACAGCCAGATTGTCAACGCCAACTATTTTGCTTACCTTCCTTTTGGCTTTTGCTATTAATCTGATGTCTGTTAATGTGGTAGAGAGAGAAGACTGTGTTTGAATAGAACATACAGAACTAAGACGAAGTGATAGCTCACCTAGAGCCTTGGTTTTCTTCATGTGTTATACTCCTTTCTTAATATTCTTAACTTAAACAACAGCTTAAACAAACCAGGAAATCTGGTAATGTTCCTGATGGATTAGCTGCTTGCTGGCATTTTTCTTTCTCTGAGACATTTTGAATGACTAGCATTGGGCAAACTTGCAACCCTCATGGGACCTTTTAAAAGACACAGGCAGTTCCTCTCCAGGAAAAGCTGGAGAATTCAGAAGACACAGAGTCTCCAGCAGAATGCCCACCCACGTTTCCCAAAACCAGACTTTGGTTGTGTTTACACAATTGCTGTTAAGCTGCACGTAATATTGCTCCCGTAGCACTTTCTGTAGTCTCCCTGTTCCTGTCCATGTGCCCCAGGAAAGCACAGATGGCCTGGGGGGACCATGGGTTTCATGGGGAGCTGAAGACCATGGGTTTCATGGGGAGATGAAGGCCATGGGTTTCATGGGGACACGCCTGGGGGTGACTGCATGTGCTCCCACCGGTGTGGGTGGGAGGATGGCAGAGAGCAGCAGGATTTCCCCTCTGCTTGCTAGCAAGAGTCTCTGGGCTCTCTGGGGTTGTACTTTCAGACTTAGGGTACAACTACATCAGTTTTCTACTCTAGACAGTTTTCTAGCTCGAGACAGCTTTTCCTCATCGACACCATTAACGATGCCATTGTTTTCACTGTCTGACAAAGCTTTGAGTTTTACCTTTGTGACTGTAGTGTCTTACCCTTCCAACACTGTTTCTGTGACCATATCCCAGCCCATGATGACACTGAAACAGCAGAACACAAGCCTGTTTGTCATGTCACACTCCAGACCGTAACGGTGCTTCACAGGTGCTACAGAGCATCTACAGAGCATCTGAGGTTATCGACAGGTGGCTGTGATGTCATTTTCTCAAAGCACCCCTACGTATCTATGCTGGGTATTCCTACATCTCAAATCCCCATTCACAGGGAAGAAACTAAGCCCCAGTTCTGCCCTGCTCACTGCCAAAGCTGCAGCGGTGATGGCTTGTGCACATCCACAGTCAAGGCTCATGGCAGTGGTGCCTACCAGGTCTGGAAGCCACAGAGCTGCCCAAGCCTGTGGGATGTTCTCAAACATGGTCACATTGGGAAGCCAATGGCCACCAGCAGAACAGCCAAGACCACAGAAGGTGGGTGAGAACCTACGATGCTTAAGACCATGCAAAACCTACTCTTTATGGTACAGACATATCCAGAGCAATGAGAAAACCTGCCTAAGATCCTACAAGGAAGCTGTAGAGGGGGAACTGAACTCTTCTGCAGGGACCTACACCAACATCAGAGGGAACTGCAACCCCTCTGCGGGGCACCACGCCACTTCCCACACAAGACTTGTGCAGTTAGTCCTGCGCAATCACAATATAAAATCATAGAACCTTCATGGTTNAGCCACTCCGCCCCGAGCCTGTAGCGCTGCTTGGGGTTGTTGTGACCCAAGTGCAGGACCCGGCACTTGGCCTTATTAAGACACAGGATGCTCTTGGGAGAACTACGCAGAACTTGCACCCTTCCTTAGCCTACAGGATTCGGCCCAACATTCCAGTCGTAACATACGGCTCATATTGGGTAGCAGTGAATATTGTATAAAATGCAATTTTATGTAAAAACCCCATATTCTTCTTGCTTTCCCTTG
>VXBO01002631.1:42401-83238 GCA_013400135.1 Rhinoptilus africanus | reverse complement strand
GGGGGGGGGGGGGGAAGCAGGGTGTCGCCTGGAGATTGATCGGTGCTGTTGGAAGTCGCTGGGATGGGGCAGAGAGGGGGAGCCGGAGGAATCTGGCATGAAAAGGCAGTTTGTGGTGACAGGAGTTTCTTTTGAAAGACCTGATTGAATCAGACCTGAGGCGGGAAGAAACGGCTGTTGCCTTCATTGAGTTTTTGCTAACTTTTCCCCCCCTCCTACCATCGAGGTTTTTGGTTCGGGCTGTTTGCTTTGTTCTATTTTAATGTGTCCTATACTGTTTAAGCTGGAAGAAATAACCACGAGGTCCTGCCTGCAGAGGGAAAAAAAAAAAGATCAAGGACATCTCACTCAGTTCCTTGCAGCCTGAGAGACATATTTTTAACCATTCTAAACCAGCGGACCGCTAATTTCAACAGAGCCTGTGATTTTTAAATGAGTCCACTATTAGACACTTAGCCTCTGTAAATTACGATTAAAGCTCTCTGCAGACAACTTAATGGACCAGATCGGGATGCTGTGACATGAACTGAGTTGTCTTAGTTGGTACAATTTATGGAGAAAGCTGCTTGCCCGGCCTTATTACCACAGTATCTGCAAACTGCCTTCCCCTGGGGACTGTGCGGTGATCCACGCTTGCAAACACAGATGTTAAACACTTCATCTTTAATTAAATAAAAGTTTATGATGCTCTGAACCCCATTCTCCTCAATATCCAGGCTTGCCCCTTTACTGCTACCACTCCTGCGGGCCCGATTCAGGTTTTCCTGGGCGTCTGACTTAGAGAGTAATGACTGCTCACTCAAGCAAGCGCCAGCTGGCATTATGGAGATTTACCCCTAGTGACATCTGAATTGAGCTTTGAGTAAATGCCCTCGTATTTGGTCCACTCAACTTCACAGGGAGTTTTGTCTGAATCAAAAGAAATGGGGACAGGGGAGGAAAAAAAAAAAAAAAAAAGATTTTAGGACTTAGCGGTTAGTAAAGTTGGACTGCTCGGATTTCCCTCTCTTGTGGCATTTGGACACTAGAGAAAGCGCTGGGACTTAAACTGAACTATCGACTTTTGGAGGAAAAATTCTTAATGGAAAGAACAGCCTCGTGCTGACTGACATGTGCAGGAGATGACCTACTAAGTCTTTTTTTTTTTTCTTGCTGTTGAGTTTCATCCTCCCTGTCTTCTTGGTTATTCAAAGTTATTCTGCTAAAATCCACCTTCTCCATGAGCCCTTGTGCGAGCATATCCCTCTCTTCAGGGAGACATCAAAATCCTGCTCCTTCTGCACAAGGACCTGTGTGATCTACCCCGATTCTAACTGCCTGGCCTTGCTCCCTGCACCCCCCAACCTCTCTCCTCCCACTTCTTTTACCCCCTGTGAACCATTTCCTGAATCTGAGAGATCAATACCCTAAAACTGCCTTTCCCCAAAGCTCTTCCTGTACTTTTTTTAACCTGGTGTGCCCCCCTCAAGCTGCCTGTGCTCCCTGATCCCACTGCAATGTGAGCAGCAGCCCAGAGGCCACGGGTTACGCGCACAAGCCAAACCTCCCTCTCAGTGAAACAGCACGACCATGATGCTACAACGAGGATATAATCAATATGCTGTGGCCCATTCGTCGTCAGGTATGCTAAGGGGCCTGCATGCACTGCCACCCTCCGCTCCCTCAGGGCAAATGGATGCCTCATTCGCTCCCAACACCCTTTCTGCCTTCAGGCTGGAGGAAAGCTAAGGCAAGGCCCTACCTTATTTCAGCTGAGGGAAAATGGAGTTTCTTCTACCCCCTCAGCCCTTCTTCAGGCCACCTTGGGCACCGAGTCCCTGAGAGAACAGCCATTGAGTCCCTGTGGCAAAACCCACCCGGCACCTGAGGTACCTCCCACTTCTGGCACCTTCCACCACACCCAGATGCCTGCCTGGCCCTGATTGGCTGGGCTACCCACAGGGGGCGGGCTTTCGGGGCAGGGAGCCAATGGGAGCACACCACCTCACCTGAGGGGAGCCGGGTTGCTGACAGGAGTCAGTTGCGGGCTGAGGTGGGTGGATGGCAGAGCTCTGCTCCTTGGGCTTGGCAGACCATGGTGTGGCAGTTAGGTGGTCTGTCTGTCCGGCAGAGTGGCAGTTAGCCCTAATTTGGGCAGTTAATCAGTTAAGACAGCCCTAGCGTGGGCAGGTAGGGCAGCCCTGGTGCGGGCAGTTAGTCAGGGTGGCCATGGCTGGTCTGGCAGGGCCGCCGTGGTGTCGGGAGTCATCGGAGCAGCCTTGCTGCGGTCAGCCCACACAGCCGTGTGGTCCAGCAGTCCGGACAGCTGGCCAGACACTGCATGGTGCTACTCCAGCAGCCCGTGGGGACCCCGTGACTTGCTTACAGGCTCGGCAAAGTCAGAGCCCTTCTTGTGGTCAGTACTGAAATTGCCATCTGCCTCCAGGCAGTGCTCCCAGAGGTCTCTGAGTTTGCTGGTGTGTTGTTTTAGCCCTTTCTGGGTTTTCTATCCCTTCATATGCTGCTGTGCTCACATATCTGTACAGCCCCGGGCACTACCACAGCCCAAATGTCTGTGCTTTGCAATAAAAGCAGTGCACAGTAAATACCGCATTAGGTTCAGCCTCTGCTTCTCTCCTCAAAGCACATCACAGGGGCTGGGTTTGCTTTTTTTAATACTCTCCGAGGGCATTCCTTGCTAAGTGCTAATAGTCATGTGCTCTTCCGTCTTTCATCCCTTTTATTCCCACTCCTCTCCCACCCTGGTGGTGGAGTGCAGGGCAGTTACTGTCATGTGTTCCAGCCCTGGCATTCAGGTACTGCTGTGATCCTGCCTGCCCTTCCAGGCACTCTCATCTAGTAAAAACAACAACCACGCGAGCTGGCTCCTGGTCCCATCCCAAAATTTGGCAGGTGTACAACAAACTTACACGACTCTTATTAGCAGCAGATCCACAGGGAGGGAGGGGCTGGGGGGCGTATCTCCAACAAAAATAATAGAGAAAGACCAGCTGAGTTGTTGTTGGGTTTGTTTCAGAGGAAGCTGAAGGGTTAGGAAAAAACCTCCTTGCCTTCTTAGTCAGCTCTGTAACTTCATTATCTCTGACTCGGGGAAAGGAGAGAGCAATGATGGGCAGAAGGAGCCATAGGAGGCACTTTTCACCGAGTGAAGGGTCTGCCCACAAACAAGTTTTCATCCAGATGGATGTGTGGATCAATGTCACTGACTTGTAGTCACCCTTGCAGACAATCCAGACAATTTATTTATTTCACGACAGCTCAGCTGGCCTGTGGTGGTGACAGATGATCTCATCCCCAAGGACTTCCGGACTTGACTTTCTTTTTTTTTTTCTCCCTCTGTTTTATTTCAAGGTACTAGCACACTGATGAAAGTACACTTCTTGCCTTCAGTCATTCGCGCTTTCTCGCGTCTCTGTCTAGTGACAATTTTTAGGTTAAGAAGCAAACTCACCCATCATTTGTCATCCCACCAGGCTTGTAGTCCCCTGTATCTCTCTTTCTGCTGACATTCACTGCGGACCTGATAACTCACAGTTCGAACTCCTAACTCCAGAACATTTATTAGGATAAATTCCACTTCTCCGTTACAAGGCATCAACACAGAGCCCACTGGCTCAATGCTATAGCAGGACACACAAGGAGTGCTATAAATGCCTCTGTCAATGGCACTTAGAGGGCACAAAGAACCTCAGGCACAATTTCATTCACATACCTGTAATTTGTATTTATCCCTTTTGGTACTTACTCCAGCCCTGTTTCTGTTCTCCTTGTCTGTCCAGATCATTAGGTGTCATGCAGAATATGTAAGCATATAAGAAAGCCCATATATTATTGGTATATAATTTATTAGCCTTTACCATGCTTTTTACCTTTTATTTAGGTGTGTACCTTTGCTAGTAAGTCATATGTATTGCTCTATTTGAACTTACCTGGCCAGAAGCCCCAGATTAAAGCACTTGGGTATAATTTCCACCTCAAATTAAAGCTTCCCAAGGGACATGCTAAGACACCAGTGCTATATCTGTGATATTTTCGTGTGTGTCAGAAGGCAAGCTTAAGTGAGCACCTCTGCATAGTGAGCCGAGGAGGGATGAAGATCAGCAAGGGGACTCAGGCTTGAACATAAAAGCTTTATTAGAAAAGAAAAGCTTTATTCATGACCTTATTTAGATAGCCTCTAACTCCTCTCAGACTTTCAGGTTTTGTAGCAGAATTTTGCTGGCAAGTAATGAAGTGTTTGTTTCCCCCCCGCCCCCCTGCCTTCATTTATGGAAATGTCTTTCAAATGTTGATTTCTCTGCAGTTCTTGTGAGACTTCTTCCAGCCCAGGTTTTCAGGCTCAAGTTGCCTTACATAGATAGTGCTGAACTCTTGGTTACTGCCCCAGTTTGATCCCACGTACCAAATAACTATTTTAATGTTATTTTTAATGAAATTCACATTTTTAATGAAAAAAGCAATCCAGGTTTTTGCACAGGTCAGCCATGAATCAGTTGGCGCTGGGAAGATTACCCTTCACTCAACAGAAGTAATGGTGCTGGAGATAATTACAGAGTAGCCTGTGTCTCCATTGGGAAGTATCCAGCATTGGTAGCTGTGAGGAGCAGGATACTGGATTAAATTGACCATTTATCTCTTTTGTTATAAAAACTTCTATTTGAATGCGTCAGCAGAGGGTGACATTGTGCAGGTTTGGGAAATATCTTGAGTACCATCAACAAAAACTTTGAAGTCCAAGTGGTTAGAATGGATTAAAACTTAAAGTAAGTTAGGTTTTGTGAAAATTGATAACAAATTATAAGGAATTATTTTAATGTAGCATTGCTATGGACTAAGGAAATAGTTTAAATCTAAATATAATTATGTCTGTGCCTAAAAATTCTTATTTTTATAAGTATTTTAAAATTTTTTATATATATAAAGATTTGTGCCCGCTCTAAGTTTGTACATATTTTTGATGGAAACTTCAGTTTTTGGAAGAGAAACTCTTCAGCCCTCTGGGAATGAAATTGATACAAGTGAAATTTTGCAAGAATAGAAAAATAATATAAATGTTAAATTGTGCTTCTAGTAAAAAAAAAAAAATCTGTGCCGTTCCTACAGGTTTTCTAAGACTGTCTGCAGACAGTTGTTATGAACTTAACTAAAACTAAGTGTGAATGTTTTTGATCCAGCTGTCAAAATGTATATTCGCGGGATTTTGCTGGTATTCGCATGTGGACCAGGTACTACCATGTGCTTTCAGGGCTCTGTACACCACCTACCGTGCCAAAGCTCCCATGGAGTCAGTGCCAGGCAAAAACCTTTAATAATCAATGCGAGGGAAAGATTGTTCGTAGGTACAAAGGGAGTACTCAGTCTCTGCTGGTTTGAGATGGGTGGCTCCACCTAATACTAAGTTGGTGCGGGGCATGTGCCGCACTTTAAAAGTTTTTCCCAGAAATATCAGCATCTCGCGCAGATCGCAGAGACACAGTGTGCAAAGCGTGCCTTTAAAAGACCCAGTCATGGCCCGCGCGACGAGGTTCAAGGCTTGCTGGAACTTCTTGAGTTGTGTCTGTGTGTGTCAGCTGTCCCCGAGCCCAATACCAAACAGGGGACAATACAGACAGATAAGATAATGGATGAGAAGGGAGTGGAAAATCTATCCTGTATTCTGGTGGCATTTCTAATAGCGATAGCGCTGGCAGCATTGGACCGAAAAGCGTATCCATCACAAAGGGCTGGTAAGTCCTCTCCAGCTCCCACTGTGACGCTAAAGCCGGTTGCAAATATCCAGCGCTGGGGCCCCTCGCAGTGGGGAGTGGAACGGTGGCTACGTGACCCGGGGCAGCCCTGCCATTCCCAGAACAGGGCTCAGCTCCCGCTGCTGCCAAGCGGAGCCCAACGCTTGAATATCCCCGTGGGGTTTCTCCCCACCGAAACCACAGCACACCCAGGGTTAAAATTAATATCCAGGGAGTACAGTCCAGCTCTTCGGCGTGTATTTTACTGAGGCTTCAAGTCTAGGTCTGTTGCTCACTCTTCTGTCTGTCCTCCTGCATAGTTAATTTTGCATTGTGGAGAAAGTTGTTCTGATGTTGGCTTGTCTGTTCTGCTGTTTATAAAACATACATTAAAACAATTCAGCACTCGAGTTTTCAAAGGGGACCTTCAATTCCAAACTGTTGCTGACCTGTTGGATTTGCTAGATGGCATCTGAATGCTCTGCTCGCTGGTGGTAGAGGGATCTGCCTTGTTACTGCTGCTCTCAGCTCCGGGGTTGTCCAGCAAACTTGTGCAGCCCAAGAACTTGTTCTCTCTGGGATTTTTGAAGCATGAAACGGGAATCTTTAGGCATGGAAGAAAGTGTTGAAGGAAGAAGGGCAGGCTAATCAATTACTTGAATATTGTGTTAGAGCTGCAGGTGATATTCAGCAGAGTGGTGTCTTGCAAAAAGGTATGTTTTCACCTAACCAGGAGTTTGTGACTGAATACAGGAGTTATGCAGCACATCTGGCAAGGTGCAAGGAATCAGACCAAGTCATAAATTTTTGGGGGGCATTATAATTTAAAAAGGATCAGCCAGGAGATCCAAGTTTTATTTCCAGTATTGACTCAGACCAATAAACATGAATTTTCACCCTCTGGTTCCCTCATCTTGTCCTCCTGCCATCGTTTGTCCATGTTTGCTTCAGTACAGTGCAACCCCCCCTGCCTAACCCTAGTTATGGGCTGTAGGAACTACAGAAATACAAATAACAGTTAATACTGTTTCACACTCTGAAACACAGAGAATCTGGACAATTCAGACAACTGCATTTTTGAAGTGTTTCAAATTTCAGGGGGAGGTAATTTCTTAATTTAGATAAGCCAACTTACCCTATCCCAAGAGGAAAATCTCCATGCTTGCACCCTGAATGTCCTCAGCGTGTAGAATGAAATTATTTACCAGCTGAAGAAGTATGAATATCAAAAGGTTCATTAAACATTCCAGCTAATTTTCTCTGGTCTGTAAAATTTGGTTGGGAAGAAGGGGTGGATGAAAGGGGTTAGGCTTTTGCATGGTCAGTGCTCAGCTTTCAAAACTGTACATGGCGTGGAACTAACTTACATATTACCGGGCCCCTTGAAGGGTGAGCGATTCTCATGTGGGCTCATCAGTAGCTGGAAAAATATTTTTCCTGTGACACTTTGTGCACTTGCTCTGTCTGTTCAAGCTGAGGGTGAGAATTTTCCTCTTGTAGCACTTCACTGCTTGGTTTTCAAGTAGGTTTATTTGGGTTTCTGACTTTTTTTTCATACGAGAGTTGTTAGTACCTATTTTATTTGCTGATTTTGCTCAGAATCTGTTTTTGTTAGCTGCTAGTGCCAGTCTTGCAGGTAGTTCATGAGATATTTTTTCACATGCCCACCACTTTGGTGGCCTGACTGCCAGAAACTAGCTCATGCCACCAAAGACTGCCTGTGTCTGTGCAGGTCCCAGAGAGCCAGGCACACAAATCCGCTCCTTTTTACACCATAGTTGTCATGGAGGAACCAACGGTTTGGCGTTGGAGACATCACATCTCTAAACAACACACTACCAGCTCTTGGCTGTCTTGATTTCTATGACTGGCAAAGGGCACATGGTCAAAACTGAATTAAAGCAAGACCAGAGGCCTCTGCAAGATCCCAGTGCCGTTGGCTGCGTGTGGGAGGGGAATAAAAAAAAATACAAGAGCTTTTCAATGTCTTCTCAAATACCAACTTCATCTTGAAAGAAAACTGCTTCTTAATGGAAAAGCTCTAATCAAATAATCTGAAAACAAAGCAAGATTTTTCATTTCAGGTCAGCTAGAAATGTTTCTACTGCCTTAGATAAAATATTTTGATTCTTTTATTTAAAAAAACCCAAACAGCCTAGTCAAACAGAAATTATTTAAGGTTATCCTGAAACACTCTCATCTCCCTGCATTTGGGGGATTTGACTGTCAAACCCAAAACTAAAGATCTGCGTAGTTCTAACCAAAATAGATCTAGTGGCAGAAATACCTGTGCCCATCTGTGACTGACAGGCTAAAACATTATTCTGCACATACTCAGTCTCTCCATCTGGTAAGAGCAGAGCTCTGCTGCACACATCCTTCTGGTCTAATGATGATGGGAAATGGTTTTGACTTTGCTCCTCATCTTGAAGTCCTAAGCAAGAAGTAGTTGTGAAAGGTTTTGGCTTATGCTGTGTCTCTCAGGGCACAGTTGCCTCATAGGATCACGATCCAAGAGGAGAAAAGATCATCGCAAACTCCTGAAAGATCCCTTATTACATTTTAAAATACCTAAAGGCTGAAGTTGTGTATCCTGAGAAATACTTGGCAGATAAACCCCTCAAAATATCATGCATTTATAGATATCTACCTCCTGAAAAACTCCTTTATAGGGCTTACTTCTCTTACTTACTTCTGTCTTGATTGTGGCCTCATGGGACCGTTGTGTCCTGCCTTCTCCAGGGCTAAAGGACATGTTCAGCACAGCTCTGCTCTGGTGGTGGGATTGGCTTCCCCCTACCCTTTAGAGGAATTGGCACCTGAGAATCCAGCTATTGAATTCGGGCAAAATATGTTCTAATGTCTATTGCAAAAATAAAACTTCAGAGCTGTGATCTGAGTGAAATTGGAGGCTGTGGACATTTTGCAGCCTTCACAGAGCCTAGCATGGCTCTGAGCTTAACAGGGTTCAAGTCTTGTGGAGCAAGCTGCCTCTTTTATTTCAGCTGGGCATGTTCACTGTGGAACCTAGTGATGGAAGGTGTCAGCAGAGGAAAGCATGAAAGTTCACGACTAGTTCTGCCATGATGCTGGAGCTACTGTTCTGGGAAAGCACCTTGTTATAGTGGTAGAAGTGGGAAAAAAAAATTGCTACTGTGGTGCAGTGTCCATCAGCAAAACAGGCACTTGTGTTGCCTGGCTTGTCACTCTGTTGGGGGATCTGGTGTAGGGGAGAACATTGTAGAGTGGGGTTGATGGTTGGACTTGATGATCCCAAGGGTCTTTTCCAATGCTGGACTGGAAGTTTTGCTGGCAGCACAGCTGAGGCTCTGTCGCTGATGGATGCTGTTGAGCACCATCACATAATAATAGCGGTGTGTGAAGAGGTAGTGTATTTGCTTGCTTGTGCATACACTACGCCTGCTCTGAAGCAAAAGTCTGCCAGGTGGGAGGTGGGACGTAGTATCGAGCAGGTAAGCACAGGTTCTGGTTTGGCTGTTGGGCTCCTGTCCAGTTTGGGTTTCGAAGAGAATCACTGTCCCGGGACCTGTAGTGGAAGCCGTCATACAAGCCTGTCCGCCTCTTGTCCTCACTGGTGGTCAAGAATAAAAGCAAAAAGACACCGAACGGTTCCTGAGACAGCAGGTAGCAGATCTGTAATGGTGTCTCTTTTTTGGCTGCCTTGCCCCTCGCTTGTGCAAGCGTAGCCCCCTCCCTCGTCAGCCTCGTCTTGCTCTGAGCCACCTCCTCCCCCCTCTCCACCCCGAGCTTATTTCCCGGCCGCTAGAGGTTTTAATATTCAAGCCGTACCTTCCACATGAGCTGTGCTGAAGAGTTGACGTGTCGGAGTTTATTGATATCACATCGGGCTGCGCAGGGCTGTCAGCTGCACATTCAGCCTTTAGCGACCCCCTAAGGTGCGGGCTCTGGCAGCTCTAAAGGAATCTGCACAAAAACGCCTTTTTGTTTTGTCCAAGGTGAGACAATGCGAACAGGGCCCTGCACCAGATGACAGGGCTGATAAAGGACCAAGCGGCGCAGGGATATCTTTCTTTCTTTTCACTCCTTCATTCAATCCTTCTTTCTGTCACTTGCATTCTCTCCTCCCTATACTTTTCTTTCTTCTCTTTCTTCTCCCGGCTCGGCGAGCAGAGAGCAGCAGAGACAAGCAGAGGGGTTCAATTGCAGGCGAATGTCACAGTCCAGCTTCTCAACACATTTTCAGCGGCAGCCAGAGTTGCTGTTGGCCAGCTTGATGAGGGGCACGCTCTGCTTGCAGGTCCTTTCTCCCAGAGCTCTTTACAGTCACGTACTTTGGGGGTTTTTTCTACATGGGCTGAAATTAATGTAAAGCTGGGAGTGTTTGTGTGTTGGGAGAAAAGTAGGCAGGGGAGGGGCGTAAATATGGAGAGAAAGACGGAGGAGCCAGCAGTAGGGAGAGCAGGAAAGCAAGGGGAAGTAGCAGCGAAGCAAGAGAGCATATATATAGTGTGTATATATAAAAATAAAAACCATAAGGATACAGGGAGGGAAGGCAGCGGAAGAGGGGAAAAAGAATCAGACATTCTCCAAGGACAGTTGCCTTAACGACTTTTGCTGCATCCCTCTGTTTTCACAGACACGGTAGAGGACAAAGTAAAGGAAGCAAAGTGGTCGCTCGTGCCCACTCTCGCACACCTCTTGGCTTCAGGCGGTCGGTCTGACATTCAGATAAATGAAGCAGGGCTTGCAAACAGCAGGAGGAATGTGTTTCTCATGTGTGGTTAAGTGGTCTCTGGTGCCTCATTCTCACGGGCTGGTTTTTCAGGATTGGGAAAGGTTTATGAGGTTAAATTTGTTTATCTTTCCTGAAAGAGTCTTATATTGAAAGGTCTTTAACTTGATGTATCCAGCCAGGGAGGCCCAGGGCTGGAACAGCAGAGGAACTACAGGACAAGATTAAGGGCCGTTGGCAGAGCTATATGGGGGTTTAGGATGAAAATAAAAGAGGGTGTTGCAAATTGGGATGGAGGAGAAATGATAGAGCTGTGCAGGGACCCCAGGGTAAGAATAGCAGGGCAGCTATCGGCCAAGATTGAGATGTGCTGGCAGAGTGCGTGGGGCCCAGAACTGGAACAGAAGGGGTGGCAGTACTTCAAGTACATGAGCAGAGCCGTGCTGGGACAAAGCCAGGGGGAGCAGAGGTTGTCACAGACAAGAAACTGTGAAACCTGGATTTGTGCGCCTCGCTAGGATGCTAGACATCTGAGATGGCATGTCTGTGCATACATGACGTGCTGATGAACATGTGACACCAAGCGGATTCCAGCCCAGATCTGGGGAAAGGTAACTTGTGCTTAGATATCACCAGCATCTGAGACGTAGCTATGGTGCTTCTGCTCAGCTTTGGGAAAATTACTAAGTAAAAAGTACTGGAATAGATGAAAGATGGGGGATTTGGTCTGGGATAGAAACACACATGTTTCTCAAGATGAGAACCGAGGTATAAGAGCAAAACATCCCAGAGATGCCTGTCATCTGTCTGGGGTCACTTCCGAGTCTCTCCCCTGTGGACCTGAGTGATATTTTCACAGAGGTATTTGAATAGTGCAGTGTCTTTTCTATTATGGTATTTGTACCTCTAGGCACCCTTGGAGGGTGGTCGTAACACATGTGGGGAGCAGTTAGATATTGTGTTGTGCTCAGAGCGCAGAGGCAAACTGGTGTACAGGCTCCTGGAGGTTCACCCCCTTACTATAGTGGCTGTCATGTTATGTACGCTTGCTGCTGGGGGGAAATGGGCATGGCTGGAGCACAAAGAGTGCGATTACAGCAAGCTGGGCATCACCGAGGTTTCCTTGCATCTCTTTGGCCCCTCTCCGGAGCTTCAACCTGGTTGAGGCATGGCATGAACTTAGTAGGTGAGAGTCAGAGGCTCGGGCTGAGCGCGGGGGAGAGCGGCTGTATGCTGACTTGGGGCCATGTTGTGTTGCTGCCGCAGGTGAGAGCTAATTACCTCTGCCAGGAACAGTGCTGAAACAAAACACAGAGTACTAAGCTAAACATGTACGTTTAATTTTACCCTTCGGTCAGTCACCTGCTGTTTTTTTCAACCCCAGGTACCATATATACATTAGTCCTTATAATGGATAATAATATGGATAAAGGGCCTGGCTTCATATGCTGCAGGCCAGGTAATCTGTCTTGGGTTTGCCTGCTTCTTTGAGTTGTAAGTCAGGGGGGTTATCAAAGGATCAGATCTCCCATCCTTAATGCTAGCAGGCTTCCAGCATCCTGGCTACCTATGGCCAGTTCTCCTGTGCTTCTCAGACCCTTGAGTGGGACGTGTTTGTGCTGCTCCATCAACTTCCCTATGTCTATGAGAAATTCTTTTAAGGGAACTGGAGAGATGAAGCTGAAAAGGGAAGAAAGCAAAAAAGGGAAAACTCCAGAGAAAATGAGCAGACCTTTTCTTCTCCCTGCCTCTTTATTCCCCCTCTATCCCAGCTGGTCTGCCTTTGCTTCCCAGTTTTGGGAGCGCTATTGATGCCTCCCTAACTACATCGTTTCCATTCAAGTAGAGGAGCCAGCAAGCCCCTGCAGTCCCTCTCGTGCAGCCCTCCGCTGGATCCTGCGCCTGCCACAAGCACGCAGCTATGAATATTGAAGTGAAAAAGGGGCCTTTTATGGACTTCACAGATGTGCTGGGGAGTTGGGGCAGGCCTCATTACCTCGGGGTTCTTTAAAAGGCCAAACAAAAGCCAGAAGAAAGAGTGTTAGGGGTGGAGGGGGCAGGGAGGCGAGAACTAGAAAAAAGTTGAAAGAAAAGAAAAGACGACTGGAGTTGATGGATATTCCATCTGTTTATGTTCAGGCCAGTGCTGGGAATTAACAAAGGCTGTTGGAGACGTAGACTCTCTTTTGCCCTCCCTCCCTCCCTATCTTCCTCCAAATGTTCTGGATGATTTGGTTTTGATCACTACTCACGAGGAACAGAATATGCTGTGTTTTTTGTGACCATGTGTCTTTGCGCAGGGGCACTGCAGCTGGTACCTACACTGCCAGACCCTGATTTGCGTTAGGATTTGCTGGGGCCCTGATGTCTCTTAAGACTTTCACATGCAGAGTAGATGGAGCCTCCGGGGCCAGATCCTTCCACCAAGATAAATGAGTACAGCTTCTTGGCTTTTACCAAAACTTCGCTGGTGTACATCAGCAAAGGAGTTTGCTTCGTCTATGTGCGTGGCATGGATTATGAAAGAGCATCTGGTTAGGGATGCAATTCCTTCTTCTTTGTTGGCTTGGAAAAGCCTTCATCTAGTTTAGCTTCCAACTTCAAGGCAAAAGTAGGTTCCCAACCTGAACAGAGTTACCTGGAATGGCTGCAATTGATAGAGGGAGGAATGCAGAGAGAGATGTTGGATATGTATTCACTCAAGGCAAGTTCTCCAATTGCCAAGAGGCTATTGGTGATGGATGACAGTTCCAAGGAAAACAAGGTCTCTCTAGCTCTTTCTTCCAAAATCTTGTAGTGCTCCACTTGTAGTTGTGCCTCTGAACTTGGCTAGCACTGAGCCAAGAAAGCTGAGCTACTTGATCAAGGAGATGTCGGGATTTTTATAGTGGAAAATGGAGGTGAATTTTGGACCTCTGTGTATCCCAAACTGGCACTCTAACCAAAGAGAAATTTATATTCTTTTGATTAGAGGCATATATGTATTTCATGGCCAAGTGCCAGGTGAGATACTCTTGTATACGAATTTTCTTAAAATCCCAAAGCCAATCCATGAATTAAGAGGCAAATTCTGGCAGAGCTGGGAGGAAAGTAAGTTTGGGGTGAATGCTTAGGGAAGTAGGACAGCCAGAACGAGGTAAAACTTGACATGTCACACCCGTTTTGAGTCTTCAAGCCCAGCATGTGAATGTGAGGGCTCCTCCCAGGTGAATCTTTGGGATTCAGACATTGAGAAATGATGGGATCCCTTGTTCCAAGCTGGAACAGGTTCTGTGGTTCTCACCATGGTTGTCCTGCTGACTGGCCGTGTCCCATCACTCATGCGTGAGGACTGTGGACACTTGGATACCTTTTGCATATATGCTTCCTTTTCATCCGTTAAACCTCCGGTTTTCCTTTCTCCCTCCTTCCTACAGCTTCTCCTTCCACGTATGATCTCACTCATTCAGTAGAGATCTTGGCATGATGAGGGAATTATCCAGCTGCGAAACACCTCTCTCTTTGACCCCCCCCCCCCTTTCTATGTTCCTCCCAGACAGACAGACAGACACACACTGTCTCTGCCTCCCTGTTCAAGAGCATCAGCTCCACTGTGAGTATTATTTCCAGGTTGTAAAGCCCATAATGGACATTACCTCAGCCTGTGGTTTGGTTACAGCTGGCCAGTTCAATGCCTGAATGAAAAAAAAAAAAGAAAAAAAAAACCCCAAACCTTTATCTCCTAAGGCCCCCACACTAATGCTTTGCTGAACACTGTAGTCCCCAGCTGAGCTGTAAATGACTTTTTCATTTTCCTAGGCCTGCTACCCAGTCTGTTTGGTATTCAAGGGCACCCCACCAACAGGCACTATCATTCTGCTCGAGCCGAATTACTTGATTAAAACGCATATCAACTATTATGTGATTCGTTTTCTGCTGCTGCTCCACACCACAGCCCTCTAAACTATGTTAAACTGTAATACAGCTGCGCAGGCACGAGCAAATGCTGGAGAATGGGGAGTTTACAGGTTGGTAAGGGGAGGGAGGGGGAAACCCAAGCTTTATTGTATGTGCTGTGTCGATTATTGGTTTTTGTGTCTGGGAATGTGCTTGGACAGGGGAAGAGGGGCGAGAGATGAATTTGAAACACCTCTGTTCCCCTTTGCAATCCCACCTGCTGTTGAACCAGTTTGGAGGTGAGCGGGGGTTATTCTGTGCACACATATGCATCTCTCTCCTTGTGAACTCAGGACTTCATCATTTTCCACAAAGAGAGAGAAAAGGGTGTTCTGGTTTTCAAGTTGGAAAGAAAAATCAAGGCAATGCAATTCTGTGCTTGTGACGCTGCCACTCTGTCGCCCTTCTCTCAGGTTTTTCATAGTCTTGTTTGCATTTTGATGGGTTTTGTTTGCTTTCTGCCAGAGGGAAAGGCAGATGCGAAGAAGTCAGGTAGAGGTTCAGCTCTTGCTTATGAAGCCGGGTCCAGCACAGGGGACGTGCTCTGTGAACAAAAACGGCTGCATCTTGGTGATCCTTCTTCATCCCACAGCTTTTGGGGGGAGTAGAAAGTGTGAGGTGTGCAGTGCCACCCTTCCTGCTCCACAGATGTACTGTAGCTGAGGTCCACGGCAATGATCTCAGCTATAACGTGTCTTAATATTCTAGGCCCTCATGACAAGGTACCCACAATGGGGAGGTATTTTCACCTGTGAGATGGGTACCTCCTCACTGTCTCCTGGCAATGTATCTCCATTTATTAACGCAATGTCAGGCAGCAAAAGCATCACATGGCAGGTGAAGCCTGCCCTTTTCAAGGTCAATGAGAAACTCTTTAATTGTCCTTCAGCATAAAATAACCTGAAGTTATTTTATGTACCTGAAGTTTAGGTACATATGGGACTGTGGAAATGTGCATGCGTATGTTTATGCAGGGGTAGCTGTTGGGGCCACCAAGCACAACAGTTATGGTGGATGGAGAGCATTGTGAAGAAGGGGGGACCCTGCTGTAACGTGGGGGTGCTGGTACCTTCAAAGTGAGATTTTTTTCTTACTACTCTCATGCCATTAAATCCAAATTCCCCTGTGGCTGCATTAGCTTCCCAGCCAGTCACCTCCAGATCTGGTTTCGTGGAGTGTCACCGTTGCTCCAGCAGCATCTGGGTGAATTTTCTAAAGCCATTCGCAGCATAAAAGGTGCAGTTATACTTAAGCCATTCACAAACCAATCCCTTCCCCCTCTTCATCTCTGCCCTCCAACATGCGTTTAATTTTTAGGATGGTGCAGCTGGAAGCAACAGAGAAAGAGAGAAAGGAAATGAGATGAGAAATACTGAAGGAGAGAATGTGCAGCTCCCCTTTACCCTCTAACAAAATCCGATCCCCACTTTAATGAATGCGTTTTCATGTCTGGTCCTGTCTGCCAATCCTTCCAGACGGCAGCAAGGTGCTTCAAGACAAGGCAGCAGGTCCTTGTAGAGCATCAAGGGCTCAGTCTGAGCCTGGAGGGTCTTGTTGTGGCCTATTCCACCTAATCCTGTTGATTAATTTAACTCCAGGGCTAAGAGGCGCCCAGAAGCAGTGAATGGAGGTGGAGAGGAGAAAGACGAGGGGGAGGAAGAGAAATAGAGGAGTAAAGAGAATGGGGAATGGGAGGACACATACAGTCCATAATTACGGAGGGTTTTTCTTGTTCTTTTCCTCAAGGTCCAGTCTACTTATATTCCTTTCAAACCCCTCCAGAAAGCTCTGCTTGGCTCTTGCTAATTGTACCCCAACCTGAACCATCAGCATTATTCAGGAATGTGAGTTTGTTGGCCATAATTTACACATTTCCTCATGCTAGAATGGGTCCCAGGACAAGCCCAGGCTTATATTTGTCACCTTTCCTATGCCATCCTGTACACACACCTGCACACATGCTCTGGCTGCACTAATTTCCATGGGGAGAAAGAATCATTTTGGTTTATTCAGTTTTCCCTGGCTCCTCCTCCCTGAAGATGTGGGACTTGGCATTAATCCACGCAAACCTTCACTCCTGCCTTGCACGAGCTGTGTTGTATCTCTGCTCGTAGAAGTTCTCTATACATTTGAATAGCCCTCCCTGAGCAGAGGGAAGAACTTCTGAGTTTTCACACTGGCAAACTTGCTTTCATTCCCATAATGAAGCCTATGTCTCTCTAGTTCTAAGAGTATTGCAAAGCAAAGAGATTTGAACAGTTTGGGTTTTTTCTTTATGAGCTACAGAGCAGATACATTAAATAATAAAGATGGAATCGCTGTAAAAATAATCTAGTGGGATCAGTGTGTGTGTCCTGTACTACACATGCTTTCCTCTTAGTTTTTCCCTTTTATGACTTGTCCTCCCATGAGATTTTTCCCTCCATTCACCTCTCCATTCTGTTCTTTTCTGTCAATCTTTAGCCAGTATGATATCCTAGGGGAGCTGCGTATTGGACAGCTAGCTGTTTCCCATCCTTCATCACAACTAGTGATTGGTAAGCCACACAAGAAGCTGCTGCTAGATATTTCTCCACCTTCGTATTTACAGGGTGTTCATTGCTGTCCGTGCTGAGTAAGTGTAAAATGCTACCAGCGCATGCTAATGATTATTTCTACGGCAATAGCCCCGTTGTGCTGGAGGCTGCAAACTGGGATTCACCCCCTGCTTATGCTGCTGGCAGTGCTACGCGTCCATTTTTCACACAGGGATGTGTCACAAAAAAATGAAGCTTTCAGGTTTTGAATGAATCCCCCTAGACTTGCCCAGGGAGGGAGTCTCCTTGAGTTACTCTTGCAGTTCTGTAAAACTTCTCCTTGCACAGAAACGTTGTGGAGATTACGGCAAGGGAACCATTTGACCAGCAGGTTTCAGCTGTTTAGGAATGGCAGAGACCTGTTAGATCCTTGAGTTGCATCTGAGGCAGGTAAAGGGAGACTGTCCCCTGATGATAGGGCATGCATTAGATAATAGGCTCCTACTGCAGTCTGTCTCAGCTGAAAGACTTTCTATATTATTTAATGAATCTGTGTCTGACAGCAGCAGCTGCATTGTACTAAGACCAGCTGGTTCCAGACATATCCTGGGATTTTTCTTGCTCTCTTGGTTTCATCTTTGTAGTCGGGTTGTTGGAGCCTTGGACTTGGCACGAGGAGCTGTGGCTTCTTTTCCCAGCTTTGCTCCTGACTCACAGGGTGACCGTAGGTGGGTGACTTCCGCCATCCCTGCCACGGTTGTAAAATGGAGATAATGCCAGTCGGGAGCTGTTTGGAGACTTGGGGATAGAAAGGGTTATGTCAGTTTATATTGCAAAGTTTGGCTCTACACCCTTTCAACGCTGTAGCCAGGATTATGTCCAGCACAGTTGCTGGTGTTGCTGTGAGTAGAGCAGATTGTAACTCATGACAATCAGTTGTCCTCTCCCAAAACTTTGTGGCCAAATCAGGGATTCTTAATTAGGAGCATAAAGCTATTGAGGAAAGTTTGTCTGTCTTCCCTTCCAGGCTTTTGCAGCAAAAAAAAAAGTGAGCCAGGGTGAAGTATGGGAGATGAAACATGTTACAGACTCTTTTCTAGACCTTCTTCCCCCACTTGGGGTGATACTGAACCCCAGGTTTGTTGTATACTATGTAAGTAGTTGGACCAAGCAAGTGGACCAGCTGTAGGGAGATGTTATAGCATTGCTATCAAGTGGCAAAGAGTTAGATTTTAAAAAATGTCATTTTGACATTGCTGTCACCATAGTTCTTGACAAGCAGGTTGGGGCTTTGTTGCACCAGGCGTGAAACATGCTGCAAATGACAATTCCTGTGCTAAAGAGCTCACAGGCTGAAAGTTGCTACTAAGCATGCATACTAACGGTACAGAAATGTGTATTTACTATAAAGAAATATGCTCAGCTGCAGAACTAAATGACACTTAACTTACTTAGTATATTTTCCTTCCCCTTACTCACACTGGCCCTCTCACATCCTAGACCAAAACACACCTCTATCCTTATTTTTTTTGTCAAGTATTTCCAGAAAAGATACTAACTAATTAAAACAATAATAATTGGTGACTTAAGTGATTAACTTAAAGAAATTTACTATATGCTATAGGTTTCCAGATGTGCTTTGCACAGCATGGTACTCCAAGGTCCAGATGTGCTTCTACCTGCCCCAAGTCATCTGGGACCCAGATGTGGAGGGCTATTATTTTCAAGTACAGATGTTCCTTTTACACCACTTGTGACTCTAGACCTTCCCTGAAAACAGACATAACATAACCAAAAAGCTAGTTTAGTAACAAGTTTCTGCTACATACAGTGAAACTGTCTTTAAAATGTGGGACAGATGCTGCTCCTCTGAAGTCAGCAGTGAATTTCGCACTGACTTCGGTGACACATGAAGTGCTCTTGATTTAAAAAGATGAACATTTGTAAAGACCTTGCGTATTGGTACGACAGAACTAGAAGGAAGGGAAAACTTCTTAAGGTGATGTTTGTCCCCAAAATGAGCCAACCACTCCTCTGCAGCAGAGTTTCTCTGACTCCAGTGCAACTGTAGATAGCTGAGTTCTGACACCTCATCCTCCCCGTGAAGCCCCAAGACATAAAAGCATTTTTGTGTTGCAGCAAGCTGAATGCGATGGCATTTTGTGGTGATCTCAGTATAAACAAGTGAGCTCCGATGGGATATTTGCCTCATACTCCTCAAACTGCCGCCACTCTTGAGCAGCTGTTGGGGAAGTCACAGCTGCCGTTCCCAGCTCTGAAGAGAAAAAGGCAGATTTTTGGATGATGATAGTATAGGAGCTGAACAAAAAGAGAGGAGTGAAAAACACTGCTGGTAACTTTAGGGAACTTTATCGTCAAGATGAGCATATGTAAATCTCGCTTTAATCCTAAATTAGCAAAGGTTTACTCAAAGGAAAAAACATTTCTCTGTGAGCACAGTGTTTACACAGATTCTGCCTCTCGGTCTGTCTGTGCAGTTATTCTGAAAGATAGCAGTGAAGCTTGGCAGGGAAAAAATAAATGCACATTCAATGAGTCTCCTATTTTCATGACACAGAAGGAAAAGGTAACAGAGGCTAGGTCTCTCATCTAGCTGAAAGGCTTCGTATATCATATTCTTCCTTCTCTGCTGCCATGAAATAGTGGCACATTTTTCACTGTCCCAAAGGCAGACATAAAGTTTTGGCCTGGCTGAGATCCCCCATACATCAACATCTGCACCGCAGGGAGCCGATAACCTGCATGTCGCACATCTTTGAAACCCAAGCTTTGCTCCATGAGAGGCCTCTGGTGAACCCTGGAGTCACAGCTAAAGCTGTTCTTGGTGCGTCCCCTCTAAAATCCACCGGGTCTGACTGTAGACTTGGTGAACACCAATGTAGTGCCTTCTGCTTTAGCTCCAGAACAAAAAAACCCAAGAAAAACTGGGCTTAATTATTCCAGCTGTACTTATTTGGGTTTGATAAGGGCCTCGGGAGGCAATAGATGTGGTGTTGGGCTCAAGGCAGGGAGAAGGGAAAGGCAGAGGTCCAGGGCAAGTGCCGGTGGAGGAAGTAAGTGACCAATTAGACATTGGTAAAGGGCTTTCATGGCATCTTGACGCTGTAGGAATCTGGCCTTGTGCAAAGCTCCTGCTGAAATTTCCCAGCTGTAAAAATTCCCGTATTTATTTTTTTTCTTTCTAAGGTGGTCTAAAAAAAATTGAAATATCAAACACTGATACTTGACAAAACACAAGAGGAAATTAGGCTGCACAAATCAAAGCATCGTGTATTGAATTTTTTATGTACTCATTTCCGCTTCTACATCTTTTCAGTGTCAAATTTGCAACTGTGAAACACAGTCATTTCTAATAAAAAATGGTAATTTTTAGAGAGAAGTCAACTACTGGAAGTTCTTTCGCTGTTAAGAATTTGAATGGTGGACTTCGAACCATCCCTTTCCTGCAAAGAGTTCTGATTTTCGCAGGTTGTCTTTTTACAACGTGGGGAAAAAAATAATAGTAGGAAATTACAGAAATAGCATAAAACTGGTAGATGTGATGTATGTGGACGGAGTATTTGTTCTGATGGACACCATCACAGCAGAACTGAGATTACCTTGCTGGGCTGCTTAACTCTTCCAACAGCCTTTCTCTCTATGGCTTTTTAACCGCACAAGCCTCACCTCCCTTTTCTTTCCCCGTCCAGGTAACAGGCTGGACGAAGGCTCTGACGTCGAATCCGAACCCGACCTGCCTTTGAAGCGCAAGCAACGCCGCAGTCGAACCACATTCACCGCTGAGCAGCTGGAGGAGCTGGAGAAGGCCTTTGAGAGAACTCACTACCCAGACATCTACACACGAGAGGAGCTAGCTCAGAGGACCAAGCTTACCGAGGCCCGCGTTCAGGTAAGAACCGGAGCCAGTGCATGGCAAGTCAGCCGGGTGGCCCAGCTTCTTGTTTACCGTGGGAAGGAGGTGGTAGTGCAGGGGATGAGGGTGTTGAAAGGTGGTAACATGGATGCAGTTCTTCTCTGGAGCCACATCCACAAGGATCTGAGTCTTAAATCCAGTTCTGCAGATTCCCACGTTCTCATGGATTTGCAGATATGCCATTTGGATTTGGCCCGTTCCAGAGGTACCAGCTGGAGGGTTTCCATCCAGGTTGGGACCAGGAGCCAAACTTTCCCTAACTTGGCAAGGCATTTAGCTCTCTGTTTTCTGTTGGAGAAAATTCCACCATTTGCCTAGGAGGAAGCAGAGTGTGTGCATGTTTGCATTTGGTGTTTTAGGAGAAATCGCACCATTTACCAACCTTGCCCAGGGGAGCAGATCGTATTTTGCAAAGTTTGCAAGTTCTGTGTGTGAATTTTTGTAAAACTTTTTTTCCCCCAATCTCCAGAGAGCACAAATAGGGCGGGGGGAGGGAAGAAGAGGGGAGGAGCAGGAAGGGAGGGTTTGGAGCCGGGGGACTCTGACATCTACACGATTAATAGCCCTTGTGGGAACTCCACACAGAGACCCTTATGTCTTCCAGATAAAGGCTGGGTCAGCAGTGTGTGCAAACACGCAGAGGGATAAGGAGTGTGAACAGATCGGGGGGTATAATAGAGTCCCTTGGGGAACGGGAAGGAAAGGGGGAGGGACTGGGGATTGTGCTGGGTTAAAGAAGTGAAATGGAGACCCCAGCAGTCCGTCCTCCGTGTGGCCAGTGCGATTAGGTTTCAGGCTAAGCGCAGGGGTCTCTGTGCATGCAGCCGAGAGTTGAATTGTGGGCACTGAGGAGGGAAAGAGTACTCCAGGCCTGTGACGGGGAAACAGTTAATTAACCAGCCGCCTCCAAAACAAAACAGGCTGCTTTTTGTTCTGTGGTTCTCAGGATAATGAGCTTGATGGGCTAGCTCAGAAGCCAAAACCACCAAAAGTTTTTGCTGTTTTCCCCCAGCTGTCTGGGAATGGACATTTCCCCCCGGCACCTGGGACATCCACTGGTTAAGAACTTCTTTCCCAAAGAAGTGCTAAGCCAGTTGCAGCACCGCAGCAGATGCCCTCTCACCTCCTTCCAGCTTGGCTATGGAGACTGCAAAAAGGACATCCAGAAAACTTTAAACTCATTCTAGTTTTGATCCTAGCCAAAAGGCTGTGACACAGTGTTCAGCAGCAATAGTGTTATTTGTTAGCCACATAGGTTCATAGCTGGATGGATCCTGGGAAAGTGGCTAATTTAGGTGACTAAGCTACCAGAAGTTGGAAAGTGTAAATTCCCTCTTTTTTGTTTTGCATATTCTGTTTCTAATTGGTCTTGCTTGTTGTAGATGGGCATAAGATGTTAAGGAAGAAATAAAAAAAGATGTTTCTGTACCAAACAGATGGGGAAAAACAAGGAGTTTCAGGGGAGAACAGAGTTTAGGTGACACCTTTTTATGGGGTGAGAGAAACCTGCGTTGCGTGAGCCATGATGTGGGCATGCTGGGGAGGAAGGGAAAAGCCCTGCAGAGCCAGGGAGTGCGAAATCCAGAGGCAGGTTCTCTCTTTTCCAAGGCACTCTGACCTCACTGTGACAAGGCTTGGGAGAAAGGAGGGAGGCGAAAACAGAAAGGGAAAGCTAAATAAATAAATAAAGAGAACCTTTCCCTCGTCTCAAGCTGTGATCTCCGAATCCCCCTACTTGCTCCCAGGCAGCTTGCATGGAGGTTCCTGCCAGGGCTCTAGTAGCAGCTGTTCTCCGAGGCACATTCCTGATGGCTTTCTCATTCCAACATCCTGGCAGAGTCAGCTTCTTCCCACCACTTTTAAGCCTGCCGCCCCTTGTAAAATTTTCTGGATATCAGAGCAGATCTTTTACTGGCTCTCGGGACCTACAAACATTAGTCAATCAAGTTCTTGTGGAAAAAAAAAAAAAAAGCAAGCCACACACACATCCACACATATACCCATCCAGCAGGGAATCTTCTACCACCTTACAGTCTTACTCCTGTCTCAGCAGAGTTTTAAGGCCGAGAGACGTGCTTTGGATTAAAGATGGCTGTTATAACAGCAAGGCTAGCTGAGATCAGGGTTTCTGGGTGTTAACGGCCGTGCCAGCATCTACCCATCTATGTTGTCCCCAAAAGCTTACCATGTTAACGTGTGAAATGGGAGGCAGACACAAAAAGTGTTTTGTGACCCATAGTCACACAAGAAACTCAAGAGCAGCCTTCACTTCTCCTTAGTGTCTGGTTATTGCTTCATCCATCGCCTGCATCTCAGTGCCACTTGTCTGTTGCGCAGCTGGATCGCACCCAAGTCTCTGAATCACCGCTCAGGTGTTGCCATCGGGCTTTCTTACTCTGTCGCGTATACACAACATCCCTGCACTAGAATCCCATTTTGCTAATTGCCATACAAGCAAAAAATCAAGTGGGCCTGTCCATCTCTGCCTCTTTCTCCTCACCTCTTTAACTTTACCTTGTGACAGGTGAACTTACCTAAGTCTCGTTCATTCTCTCTGGTACCTGAGTGTTCACGTATCATAATCTCTTCCGCACAAAAAGCTGATAGCTCTGTTAAACTTTATTGGCAGGCCTCAGAGTCTGGCTGGTCATGCAGCTGTCCAGCTAAGTGGAAGTTTGACACGTTGACAGCTAATAAAATTCACAAGCTGAACAACAAGAGGGGGTGGTGGTGGGGAGCAGTTCCAAGATCCGGTTTCTCATCTGCTAGGAAGATCACAGGAGGGTGAGCAATATTTTTGCAAGGTCACTGCAGTGTCTGTGTGGCTGAGATGCAGGATTCCAGCATTCAGACTTCAACACGCCCGAAGGTACGAGCCATTATAAGGTTAATCCCAAATTGAGCATAGCCAGGGGCATGACTGCCATGGATTTCCAGAAGGATCAGGATTACAGTGCCAAACCCGTGCCCAGCGAGGCCACCAGTGGAAATTCCCACTGACTTGTTTTTGTGGAAGGCGATGTCTTGACTCATGTGCCCACACTAATTGTCCAGTAGTGAGCAAATTCTTGCCCATCTGCAAGCTCTCATTTCCACCCTTCCAGAAAACAAGCTGTTGAATGCCAAGCGTTCACGGATTTAAAAATTAAGTCTAACAGCTAAGCAATTCACTTAGCTAATTTAATGGAAGCTTTGATTTTGATCTTGAATGTATTTCGGGTTTCTACACCAGTTTTTGCAATTATCAAACTGATGATGTCAAAGTTTTTAATGTGGGAAAACCCCCTAAACGGGATTCTGTGATAATTTTGAAACCTTTCTTCCTGGCATTTCTGGAGAAGGGACATTTTTCAAAGCAACCCTTTTCTCATAAACAGTTTAGCTTTGCCAATACACTGGTTTTCAACACGAATATTGTTTTGTCAGGAAATTCTTGTCTAGGTGTAGAAATGACTTCTCAAAGCAATGCTAAGAAACACCAGGTACATCAGTCATGGGTCTAGGGAGTTGAAACTAATCCTTTTCCTAGATGATCCCATTTGTGGATCTATTTGCCCAAATGTGTTGTGTTTTTAAGGCTAGTTACCAACAAACCTCAGTGCTTATTTCCATTTTTCACTTGAACAATACCAACAGAAAGAAATATAAGGTAAAACAAAGCAGTGCATATGCCCAAATTGTCATCAGCTTTGCACCGCAATGCTAAGCCACTTAGAAATTTCTGCCCTGAAAATGTTTTTCACAAATAGACCTTGGTGCATGGGTTCCCACGCAAGCAGCCTATCTCCATTTTTCCGGGTGCTATAATGAGTCAGATGTGGCAGGCTCCGAAGTATTATCTCAAAAACCTTTCCCAGAAACCTACCAAAATGGTTCCCAAAAAAATAGATGGCAGGTTTTGCCTCTCATCATCACCTGCGGATGATTCAGATGGTCATACCGCAGGCAGCTGGGTATAAGCATGCATACCGCTAGCCAGTATGTTAATCCCAGTTCCTATGGTTTGGGCAGTGGGTGCTTTCTGGAAATAAATAAGAAACGCGAAGGGGTGGGTGCGTTGTGATGCTGATGTCTGTTATTAATCCCCAGGAAATTCCATGCACTGAGAAACCGTTATTTCAATAACAAAATTAAACTAGACAGCAGGAGTCGCAACCCAGTGCTTTATTGATCATTTTTATGATGGATACCATTGTGATTTCTGCCTGGGAGAAAATGGATGTTTCATTTAATAAAAAGGCTCAGAGCAATTCTGTCTCTGAAATCTTGGTGCATTTCTAGGCTAGTCACATAATATGTATTTCATGACACAGTTTCAAACTGTAGTAAACAAACAGCCATATTCTAGATCGTGCCGCAGCGGCTCAGACATGCCAAATGGAGCGCCAGAAAAGAAATTCCATTCAATTTTGCTTGAAATTTTTCACAAAGCAATTCTGTTCTCGGTGCAAAGAAGCTGAAAACCCATCGTTTACCCACAATACTCTGCAGTCTAGTTTCCAGAAAATACACGGATTTCTCAGGAACTTCTCAAATATCTCTGTTGTGGGCTGGCGGGGTCCCCAGGTGCTCTTTCAGCAGCTGTCACTGTGGTCAAAGGTCTGTCCTGTTCCTTGAGATGGTGCTGTTTGAAGCTGAAGGTATTATGTGGAGGGATGGTATGATGGTAAGCAGGTCTCCCCCAGCTCCGAGCATTAACTTGAGTCGTGCAAAGCTGCTGGAGCCTAATGCTGTTTGCCTGGTGTTTTGCTTCCCAAACTCTTTGAGATGTGTCCAAACTGGCTCTTTGGAGGCAATCCCCCTCCCTTAAGGGTCAGCTGAGAATGTTTTCTTTCTTCCTGAGGGTCCGACTGGTTTACATTTCTTGTGAAGAGAGCTGTGATGAGGTTATGACACAACAGCTGCCCTGTGTTTTTGGCAGCAGCCGGGGCACTGAGAGCCTGTGCAGAGGAGCCGGCAGTTGGGGCTCTCGTTGGCACAGGCTGGCTTGGCACTCTCGTTTTCCACGGCATGGGGCCAGCCGTGCTCTTGCACACCGGAGCATCCAGATAGACGGCCCACGGCAAGAACAGCCCCTGGCACCGCAGCAGCCGGTCCGTGAGAACCGCGGTGGCACCGCCAGTGCGTGTGCCCAGGCACGTTCAGAGAGCAGCAGTGCGGTGCCAAGCAGCATCCAGCTCCCAGGAGAGGTCGGGGAGAGGGTAGCGCACTCTTCCAGCCAGCTTTAAAGAAGCAGCTCTGCGAGGTACAGCCAGCAAGGGCTGAATGCAGCTGAGATGGTGGGGAGGGTCCAGATGCTTCCCTCTCACGTCTCATGGAGATCTCGCTTCAGAAGGATGCTGCTAATGAGGGAGAAACGTCGGCTGCAGTTCTCTAACATTACTTTCTTAGTGAATTGGTGTTCGATGTCTCACAGCATTGCTGCTGTTCTTTCACGTCTTTCCACCCTGAATTAGAAAGAGAAATGCAATTGAATTAAAGAAAAGAGTAACCCGTAGCGTACTTGCCCCAGTGAATGTGCTCCAAATAAGCCCTCGATCTATTTACTAGTGACATAAAATATAAACAAAACCAAGCTGCAAAATAAATTTCCAGGTATCCAAACCAGAGTGGCAAGTCTTTTTCCACCTGAACTTTGGAAAAGCCAGAGACGATCTCTTAAAATTGCAAGCACATCCTAGGTCAGTATCTAAGGGTTTGCCTAGAAAAGCATCAGCACTTTTGGTATTTGTAGTAGAATTACAGTTACCAGCCCCCTTAGAAATAGAAATGTCCCACTGACAAGGGACACAGTCCCAGCTATGTAAGCCGAAGGGCATCTTGCTGGAGAGAGTCAGCGCTATTTCGTTAAGAATATTATACTTTACTGAAGATGGAAATGATAAGCCTAATCCTGTAGTCCTTCTGGCAAAGCATTGGTTGAAATCAACAGGAATGAATATAAACTTCAGGACTTGCAGCATAATTTGACAAGACCAGCTTGTTTCGTACGTGTGGGGCAGGAAATCTGTCTGAAACAAACAGAGAAATTTATGCCAGAAAGCGCTACTTTGAACTTGCTGTCTTCTGCAGATGGGAGGAATCCATTCAGTTCAGTAAAATGCGACTTTTAGATGAAACTGTTGATTTTTGTGTTGAGATGTGCAAAACCTGGAACTGACTTTTTGATGGTTTGTCCTATTCTGCTTTCCTTGGTCTGAAGCGGACCAAGGAGCAGAACTGCCAGCCTCATGGTCGCAAGCTGAAAAAGGGATCCCCTAAACAATGTGGTAACGATTTGATTTTCTGACAAAGGAAAGAGGGCCCAGAGGCCAAAGCAATGAACGAGATCCCAGTTCCTTGGAGGAAGCGCTTGTGTATAACACTGCACACTCAGCTGGTCTAAATGGAAGTCAGTGGAGTTGCACTGATTTATAGCAGCAGAGTGTCTGTCCCATTGTATTAAAAACAAATAGGGCCTCCCAGAGGTTTTATGAGAAGAACCTTTATCACAAAATTTCCAGTCCAGTGAGGGTGTGGGCCAAAATATTTCTCGTATGCTTTGCCGCTGTGCCTGTACTGAACCTCTGATTCTGGCAGAGCCAGCAGCCGGTGTGTGTCCATAAAGTGAGCAAGGAAGCCGTAGCTTTGAGCAGCCAGCATGCTTGGCTCTTGTCTGTACTCATCTCCCCAGCTGAGGAGGCTTTCTCTTTACTGGGACACCAATTAAATAGATTCTGTTTAGTCAACGGTAGAAAACATTTCTAATAATCAGGAGTAGGGTACGCCAAGGTGTTCTAATCTTTGATCCACTTCCCGTAGCACTTAAGCTGTTTTTAAAAGCTCATAGCTTTTCCTTTGGCAAAAAAAATATTTGATGGTGGGAACCAATGTGCTGCTGGTTTTGCTATTAAAGCCCAGCCTGTCTCTGGACAAACAATAGCAGCAGGAAAGCTACTCCCCAACGTCTCATTTACCTCAGTGAGGTGTGAACATCAAAGCTTCTTCCAAAATGTTTAAACGCAACTCTAAAACCGTTAAGGCTTGGCTTCTAAGAAGCAAGTGTTCAAGTGGAGAGAAAGCATTTCATAGAATACACTAGTGAACTCATCCTAGTGTCTTTCAGCTTCCACAAGTCCCATTGATCCTCAGACGTAGGATTTATAAAGAGATCAACAGACAAGTAAAACAGAGGTTTTATTTGAAATTTTATTTTAACAGAATTTCCTCTGACAACTGAAATAATCACTGAGAAGCAGAGTCTGTAAAATGTAGAGCTGGAAAACATAAGTTTTGCAAACAATCATTCAGTATCCAAGAGCTATTTCATTCAATGATTTTTTTTTATTTTATTTGTAAATACTATTGACTTTTATTACAGTAAGGGGTAAAGCTGCATCACTGGGCAGGCTTGGATGTGGAGCTGTGAAGCCGTGAGTTCAAAGCTGGGCTTAGGATGTCTTAGTGTGAAAGTGGACAGATCTGTCCCATTTCTCCTGCCTCCTGCTTCCCCATCTGCAGTATGAAATCCATTAGCAGTTATAAAACATTCATACTGTGATGGTCATTTAAAGGTAGAGATGGCCTTTTGGTTAAGGAAGTGTTTGAGGCACGATTAATTCTTAGACAGCCACGCAAAGATTAGAAAGAGTATCGCAAGGGTACCTTAATCCATGTCACAATCAAATATTTCACTGCTAACAATGGGGTTTTTTTGTTTTGTTTTTTAAATAAGTGTTTTGCAAAAAAATCCACATGCCATAAACTGTCTGTTAAAATTCTTCAATAGATTGTTATAAATAGCTAACACCTTCAGGAACTGGGGTATGCCAGGAGAAATATAGGCTAAATTCATTGGATAATCTCATTTGTGAAGAGTCATTTGTTCTGCTCCACTAACCTTGTTTAATATTTATCTTAACCGTATCACCCGCAAGTGACAGAGGCTCAGCCTTTTAGGCACTGAACCACAGTGTCACTAGATACAGCCGTATCCCTAAACGCGGAGATAAAAATCTACGTGCCTAAAATCGGTGCACTGGCATGGGCTTTTTTTCTTGTTCTGTAAGGAATTCTCTCAGTAGCCTCAGTGATGCTCATATGTCTCTGATGTCTGTTTTTCACACTCCTCAGCACCTGGCAGAGGAAGCGCAATCATCACTAAACTGTTGCAGGGACTTGGAGGATCCCAACTCCCTGTCACATTTCAGCCCTTTCCAATCTTGGCACCATCTGAAACAAGGCATTCGGATGGAGCATTAACTACCCCAGTCTCTCATTGCTGTTGCTGCAGGAGTTCCCCTCTAAAAACCTTCTGCATCAGCCTCCTGGGAAGCCCAGGATTTGCAGCATTTATGACTAGCGTGGACAAGGCACTGCAGGGATCTGGGCTGGTTCAAAGGAGAACCTGGAGAGGGCCTGATCTGGCAGAGTTGCCTCTATGCAACCTGGGGAGGAACCTAATCTGACTTTGGTGGATTTTTTTTGGTGTGCTTGGGCCATAAATGTCCATATGATTCTGTTCCACCTGGTCTCTGCAACCTCTTGGGCCTGTGAAAGCAAACACATGTTGCATCTCTTCCATTCTGCTGGAAAGCAAAGGTACAACTTGGCTTTTCCAGCCCTGTTTCCATTTACAAGCTCATTTATCCCATCTATCTTTCTCCAACATCAAGTCCTGATTAGGCTGAGCAGGAACACAACAGGCTTTCTTTCCCACAGGAGGCTTTTTTTGACCTTCCTTTCCTCTCCTTGTCTGACAAATTGTGGGAGCTGACCCATATCTCGGCGGCTGCAGGGATAATTCAGTCCAGCCCCATCCTGGCAGGCAGCTGTCTCTGCAGCCCTTCTCTGCTGGTTGAGAACAAGTGGCTGGGACATCTCGGGCCGGCCGTTGGCAGGGTTGGGTGCAGGCGTTCAGGTTAAATAAGAACCAGCGCTAACCTTTGCCCCAAAGCCAGTCTGGCCGGGAGGATGGGCTCTTCTCAAATCAGCTGGTTCTGCGAGGCAGACAGTGATGAATTGGAGAGGTTTCTTAGTCGCGCCGTGCCTCCCTCTCCCATCTGTGAAGAGGATGGTGAAGGTAACAGATTGATTCAGCGTGAACATCTAGCGTTCAGGATCCTTGTAGGTGCATGTGGACTCTGGTCTTCCCTGGACCCTGGGCGTGACAGGAACATGAAGAACCTGCTTGGATATCTTCTTTGAAGTTACTTTCCCTGAGGACATTCCTGTATCTATCTGCTTCACCTCAGCTGAGCAGTTCCTGCAACGCATCTCTTCTCTACTTAATACATTCTTTGGAAGATAATTCACAGGACAAAAGCCCCAGATGTCTTTAGCAGGTACAAACTGTTGTCTTCAGTGGCCTATATTATAATTCCATACCCTTGGAAAGCAGCACATTTCCACAGTGCACGATCTCTTTGCTGTGCACAGAAAAATGATCATGAAGAACTTGTCTTTTTTTAAAAAAAGCAGGTTTCTCTGCTGTTTTTTCTGCTGTTGGGTTCTTCACACAGCCCTTTTCCCAAGCGCTGGCTACGTTTGTCCCAGCATAAAACTCTAGTCGTGTGGTCCAGCCCCAGCAGCCTCTAGAACAGTGTCTCCCTAGGCGGACCAGCAGCTTCAAAACTTCCTCCTCTTCCTCATCTTCTTCCCACCGGTCTGGTTTTAGCAGCCGTAGCCTTCACCCCAGGCTTAACATGGTGTAACAGGATCCTCTGGCAGGGGGAATCTTTAGTGGCTGATAAAACCTTAACTGTTGTGAAATGAAAGCAGGTTCCCTTTGAAGTGCGCCTCGCATTACAGTTAGATGCTCTAGCCTCTATATTTTAACTACCAGTAAAATGATTTATAAGCATAAAGGCCTGAGCCACCTTTAAGGCGGGGGAAGGGAAAGAATTGCTAACGTCATTAGCTGGAATGTATCCTCTTTTTTTCTGTGGGTTATAAATAAGGGGCAGAATCAACCTGTTTGGGCCATGAAACGTTCCTTCCTCTGCATGGGAAGATAAATCCTATCAATTTCTTTGTGGAAGATTTCAGTGTATTTGTGGCTGGATTCTCCAGCCAGGCTCTGTTAGGAAGCACTACGTTTAAGCATGTAGTTGTGGATCTCATTTGGTGCATGTGTATTTACTATTATTATCGTTTATTATTTGTTTTGCTGTGATGCTCCAGCCAAGACAGAGATCTTGCTGCGCTGGGTATGGTGACTACCGGCAGTTAAAGAGAGCTTCTATCTCAGATGGCTGATTGTTGAAATAAACTAAAATGTAAGAAAATGTGGGTTTTATCCTCAATTTAGAGGTGGTGAGCTGATGCGTGGGTTGTATAAGGACCAAAATTTCTTGAATGCAGTAATGTTTCCACTGACTTCAAATCAGAAAAGCAATAGCTTTCCCGAAGTCACAGAAGGAGTCCGTAGCATAATTAAGAACTGATTTTCTTTCTCTGGTGATAGTCCACTGTCTTGAAAGTTCCCTTTCCTTTTTTTTACAAGCCCTTGCGCGTTGTAGACCCCAGTATGCAAGACACCCCAAGAAGGGCCCATGCACAGGTATTTTTGATCAACTCTACCTGCTTGTAAAAGGATCCAGAGTATCCTTTTTATCTCCCTTAAAAAATAAAGGAACTACACACCCTTAACAGGATGTGGAGAAGCAAGACGGGTGGCGTCAGACATGCATGTGTGAATTTTAATTATGAACAACGGATGCAAACATGCGTGTTGGTGCACAGACAACAATAACCTCACGTGGTGTAACATAAGAGAACACCACAAATCTTTTCAAAGTTGTGTTTGGCTCATAAGTTAGCCAAGCCAAGTGACGAACCGCCATGGGGGAGCTGAATGCTTGTGGGGACGTTGTTGGAGAAATGTGTCCCCTACTAGACCATCTCACTCCATATGTTTCTTCTGAACTTCTAATCCTGAGTGGATTTGTCAGCATCTGGCTCTTGATTATAAAAAAGGAACTTTCCCACCCTTTGCAGTGTCAGGAAAGTGTCAGAAATCACTGGAGTGGCTTTTACTTTCTTGGAGCTCAGTTTCTCTTTCCCTCTCGGTTCCTGGATTCAGAGCTGTTTGGTTGTTTTCTCTTCATGTATTTGAATTTTATATGCTATCCTTAGCATTGAGATCTTTTTTTTGGAGTGGAAGCTCTTCCAGCCTGAGACTAGACCTTTTTCTCTGAAGAGAGAAGATTATTTATCTCCTTATGTTCAGCTAACAAATATTCAGACAGTTTTTATGTCTGTAACTGTGAAAGTGGAAGCAAATGATATAAGAGGAGGAGCCAACTTCTGTATCCCTAATTCAAAGCATAAATTATGCATACGTGCACGCACGAGAAGAGGACAGGATGGTCCTCTTTGCATGACCAGGGTAAACAAAAGCTTATTTATTAATTTGTGTTGCTCACTGCTCCCAGAAACTGTGCTGCGAATTGGATTATATAAAAGAGTTGTAAAGTGCTACAGACCTTAATGTTCATTCACTTCTTTCTCCTTAACTCTGCCCTAGATTTTGCTAGCGACTTTTGGTGCCAAAAATGGACACAGAGATTCTGACCTGCATGGACTTTGTTGATCAATGCAGATCGGATGTAAGCTGACCTATTTCTGTCACGCTTTTGGAAGGTGCTAAGAGGTTATGCTGCTTCAGCCAGTAATGCAGCGCAGTAGGAACAGGTCTGTAAAAAGATGTGTTTGGTGCCAAGGACCTGACATCAGCACTGTATACGTTTCAGGGGGTTTAATTTAGACCAGCTCTTCCAAAGAAAGTGGGCCATTTTTTGTTTTCACCGTACATGGATGTAAATAACAGTGAGAAGCGAAGGACTGCCCAGGACTAGGTCCTTCCTAGCCATCAGCAGCAGCTCACCCGCAACTGTCATTAGCAGGTTTTAATCAAACTGTTTCCACAGTGCAGTAGTAGATGAGTAACACGTAGGAAGAGCAATAATGGACTGTGATCCAGAGAACCTCACGGAAACGTGTGTGTGAAGCTCACTGTGTGCTTGTTTTTCCAGCAAGCACCACAGCAGTGCACGTGGACGGAGAGCCAGCGCTCCATTAAATAAGCAGCTCGCAATGAAAACACATTGCCCTGTCATGCCGAGTGAATTATAACACCCACAGGTGCCAATAAGAAAAAGGCACGCTAACAAGTGACGATTTACAGGGGGACTCAATTTAAAGGCCAGAGAAAGACGCACACTTTGAGATTTGGGTCGTGTCTGAAGTGCAGAGTGCATTGCACTAAGGTTCTGCTATATTTGGGGCATAGAGTTTTGTTTTGGTTCACAAGATGTGGGGACAGTTTGGGCTGCAGTGCCTCAAACCCTTGTAACCCCAGCTTCTGATCTGACGTTGAGCAGCTTGGAAGCCTGATGGAGGATTTTTTTCCCCCGGAATGCTTTACACTCTTGATTTTTCCTCCATTTTTTCTTGTTGCTGTGAAATTTAATCGTGTTTTCTAGCCCTTTAGGCCTCACAAAGTCCAGCAGCTGCATTCTCATCTGGCTTGAAAGCTTATCCGCATACTTCTGAACCCCAAACAGGGATCGGGCCTGAGAGCCTCTCTGATTAAGTGAAGTAAACCAAGCCCAAGAGACAGCTTGAGAAGCCCTTTCCACTATGCAGAAGGGAGATTGCCCACGATAAAACACATCAGGGCAGACAAATGCATTTAGAAAAACCTCTCCTTGAGTCTTACAGGTAAACTGCCGCTGTAGGAAACAGAAACCCAGCTTTGCACATGCATTAATACTGGGTTTATTTTAATGCACAGAGATTGAAATTGGCTGTACAATTCTAGTGCACGCTGCAGTGCCTCTTGCAAGGAGAGCATGTCTTAGCATACAGACAACAGTGATTTGCTGCAGTACAGAGAAGCTAAGAAAACCCTGTATTCCCTCCGGTCTGGTTCTATCTATTTAGCTTGTCTAACACAGAAACCATGATGCTAATCTGTCTATTTATCCCTCCTAACAGTGCAGCCGTGTTGCTATTATGGTACTTAATCCTTCAGCATAATTCACATAGTTGTCAGATAACAAGGCAAAATGGCCAGGTGGTAGCAATGCATCTATTTGGTATGGACTCTCTTGGAATACACAAGCTAAATTATTCCTTTTCATCTCACCCTACTGCTGATAGCACACTCCCACACTCTTAGTAGTATTTTTAATAATTTTAAATGCACGTATCTTCAGCCAGCAGACAGGGTGGTAGTAGTATCGTCATCTGGGAGAAAGGAAACTGAGGAACGGAGATGAATACTTAAAAAGTCTGTGTCAGGCAGTGACTTGAACCATTTTTTGGCCGGTGCTGTAATTCAGATGTGTTCCCATCAGCAACCCAGCTGAGATGGGACAGCAGCTCAGAGTCACACGCGGTCTTTCCTCTCCCCATCAGGTGTGGTTCAGCAACCGAAGAGCGAGATGGCGCAAACAAGCGGGAGCAAACCAACTTGCAGCATTCAATCATCTGCTGCCGGGGGGCTTTCCGCCAACAGGAATGCCGACTCTCCCCCCGTACCAGCTGCCGGACTCCACCTACCCAACAACCACCATTTCCCAAGGTGAGCCTCCGTTCTCCTGTGCTGCTCCTCGTCTCTTGCCCTACATCATCCCATTGTCCTCTCCCTTTCTGATTCATGACATCCTACTAAGGCTCTTGTAATACATAGGTGGTTTTCCTTTAGTTGGGAAGACCATTTTTTTCTCAAGTCAATGGAAACTCCAGAGTTTTCTCTTCTGTCTTGTGGTTCTTTCTGCTGTGTCAGTGTGTCTCATGACTGTAGTTCTTCTGTTCAGCTTTGAAATGATGAACACACCAGTATAAAGTGAGTATCATATAGGTAATCCTTCATTCTTGATAAAACTCCATACTGGGGTTCAGTGGAAGGACTATTGCTAATTCCATTTGGCTTTGGCCTTTACAAAGGAATTTACAGCTTTGGTCGGAGGGAAAACTAAGAGAAAATTCAGATATTTCATCCCAGGTTTGCCTATTTTGTACCGTGCGTGAACTGTCACATGATACGCTTACGGAGAACAGAGATGGTGGGAGGCAGAAGCTGAGATCAGGATAGCCAAACCATCAATCCACACTCCGCACAGTCCCTGCTGTTACACCCCGTGACTGTTTACCTCTGAATGCTCTCTCCACAGACGGGGGAAGCACTGTACACAGACCCCAGCCCCTGCCGCCATCCACCATGCACCAGGGAGGGCTTGCTGCGGCCGCCGCTGCTGACACCGGCTCTGCCTATGGGGCCCGACACAGCTTCTCCAGCTACTCGGACAGTTTCATGAATGCTGCAGCTCCTGCCAACCACATGAATCCTGTTAGCAATGGCCTCTCTCCACAGGTATGTGACCCGCTTCCATTCTCTTTCTTTGGCTGAGAGTATTTGGCTGGTCCAGATCCTTCAGGCTAGCACAGTGTATTACTGTTAACAAGGCAGTTATTGTTATTGTCATGAGTTCTTGGAGGCAGCCTAGTTAAAGCAATTAGTTAATTTGTTTATCGGCAGTATCACTATCCTGAACTCAGCACCGTACTGCCAGCGCATTTGTGTCCTGTTAGTTCCCATGTTCAGGTTAGCACGCTGTGATCACAAACACCAGGACCTAGAGCATCAATGTTTGTCTTCTCAGCCCTCAAAAAATATTCCAGTGCAAGTGTGGTCCCTTCAGTTGTGGATTAATGACAGCACGCTTGACTTTTTTAGTTACTTTTTGCAGGCTCTCTTTAGCAGTAGTCCATGATTTGTGGGCGACTGATTTAGAGATTCCCTGAAGCCAGCTAGTCCAAGCCTGGCTGAACGTCGAAAGCCCTTATTTATGAAAGTGCCATGGATCTGAGCTTCCTCAAAACACAGGGATGTAGATCTGGGATTTAGTTTTGAGAAACTAATTGTCATGTAAACTATTCTGCTAATGCATTCCCCAAGGTCAGAGTAAGAGTGTAGGTAAGCTTTAAAGAAGGAAAGATACATTTCACACACATCTGTGTAAAAGAATGGAGTCTGTGTGTTTTAAGTTTACCAGGCAACAGCCATGGCCTCCCCATGTAATACATCCTTGATTTTAAAATCCCTGCTTAAGCTCAGAATAGAGCACCCATGACCTGACTCTGGCATCCGTGCTCCAAGCCGCAGCCCGGATGCCTTCCAAAACTGTCCCAGGTTTGCTGCCAGTCGTGTGGGTGGCTTTTCAGTGCTGCATGTGACAGAGGAACAAGCCTCAGCAGTGCAGAGAGGTTAAAGTCTCCCTCATTAGCAGGTCTAGAGAAAGCAGAGCTTGTGCTATGTGTGTGCTATGGGAGTAGAGTTATATTCTCAGCTGGTGGGCTCCACTGAAGTCAGCGGAGATGCCAGGATGTACACCACCTGAGAATACAGCCCACTCGCTCTACCGCTATCATCCGATAAGAATTCTAATTTTCTCCCACCTCATTAGATAAAGCCTTTAACCTTCTCTTTGATTTACTTGATGTAATCTGTTTTCCAACTGCATTTTTACTTTTAAGTGGAACAAGGCACATACTGTACGCTGAAAATTAACTTGCAAGGACTTGTATTCATGTGGTGCCTGCCATCCCGGAGGGTACCAAATATGTTTTACTTTTGCTCTCAGTCACTTGAGAAATACGGAGATACACGAAGCACACTACAGCAGTTGTTTCAGAGTGGCCAGTAACACTATTTAAGACAGGAAGCGCAAAATAATTTGAAACTACAAGGAGAAATTAGGTAGGCATCTGAAATGAAAAGGCAACAACTGTTTAGAGAGGAGTCCAATAAGCAGGGACATCAGAGAGGTATATAGATTTTAAGGTCCAATAGCTTGTGATCTCTCTAGTGTGAAAAACATTGAGTGTCAATGGAAAGAGGGAAATTTTGCAGCTTCTTCTGAAATGGTATAAAAATCTCACTTCTAGCTTTGAATGGTCATAAGATAGAAAATGTAGGAGTGTGTCTGGGATGAGGCTGAATATTGCCTCAAACAGTGTAATTTGTGGGGGAAATAGGGAGACATCTTTCTGACAAGGGATTTCTAATAGCACGGGGCTTGGGAGATGAGCATATAATATGGAATTCAAAGGCAGACTGCAGGTTAGATGGTCCAGGGCACATGATTAATTCAGATTATCACAAGTGCAATTTAGCACCATAGAAGAAGTTACGGATCAGATCCACGTGATAAGCTGCATGAGCACTAGACACATACAAGTCCATCATGCAATTTCCATTTCTGTAGCTTCATCATCTACTTACTAGTCCCGCTCACTAAATCAGAGGCTCATTGAAATGACCAAACCAACTCTTTTTCTCTGCTTATCCCTATCCCAAATTACCCTGCCCCCAGGCTCAGGCTAGGGGAAGATAGAGTCCTGAGCCAATAAGCCCTTTGTATGGGAAAGAGAGGATACATTATCTGGCAGTCCTGAAGAAAAGAGAGCTTTGCACCCCCAAGAAGGGGAGATTCCCATTTTCCTAATGCTTTTAATCATGTGAGGGCCAAGATATCAGCATATAAATTCTTCTATTTCTTTTGTGCATAGAAAGGCTAACCCAGGTTATTTTGTGACTGCTTTATATTTACTTATCTTGCTACTTTCCTGCCTTTCTAAGCTCTCTGCTGTTCCTAGTGGAAGGATGCAAGAAATACTCCTGACAGCATAAATGGGAACTCGTAGAAGTGTCCTCTTTTACCTGGTGGGGTGGGTAGAAGCTTTGTGAGGTCTCAATATAGGCCACTGCGTAAATTATTTGTGCATAATTCAGCTATTCCACGGCATTACAGGTGAAACCCATTGCACCTCATCCCTCTCATCCTCCTGTCCAGATATCTGTGGTATCTGGTTGGTCTCTGCAGGGGTAAATATCAGCTACAGGGAAGAAGGGAGTTCAGGAGATAGGAAAAAAAAAAAAAGGGAATTTAAAATGATGGCAGTTTGTCTGAGCTGCAAACATACAGTTCTCTGGTTTCATCCCTTAGCAGCAGCAGGAGGGAGATTTCTTTGCAGTTTAGACAAGGAGGTGGGGGCCAGCCTGGCTGAGAGCTCCCAGCATTTGCTGCCACTCGGCACACTATCCAGTTACCCCGGGATTGGGTGTCCCAGCCAGAATCCACCAGACAGGCTCGGTGCTGGCAGCTGAAATTCTAGAGGAGAAGCATGGCATTTCCATTCTCACAACAGAGAAAAGGGGATTACGTTTGGCCTCTGCGGGCTCAGTCCCCCCACGCACACACGCACTTTAGTCCTCCCCCTCCTGACAGAAGGAGCAGACACTGCTGGAAGTTCTGCCCAGACTTCACGTGGGAAATGGGCACGCTTTTTGCTGGTTTTCCAGCCTGTAGCACACAAAGCCTTGCGCCTGTAGGGCTCTGCTGCTGGATCTTTAAAGGATTCCCCATGCAGTTTTCCCAGTGTAGAGGCCGTTCTGCTTCTATTCCAGACCTGAGACTGCCGAGGAGTGAGAGGTCAGCTGGGAATCTTTGTCTTTGGCTACTTCATCCCATGATGATGTTTTTTGTGACGCTTCATACAAAAATACCAGCTTGGTTGTGCAAAGGATGGTCCCACATGATTAAACCACCACCTAGCATGATCTCTCTCATGTCATACTCCTTCCTAGACCTTAGTGAGAGTTCTCAGGGTAACCTGAGCAGTGATTTGTGATGGTTTTATGCCGGGACAGCCTTTCATAGAATCATAGGCTGGGAAGGGACCTCTGGAGATCATCTAGTCCAACCCCCCTGCCAGAGCAGGGGGCACAGGAACGCCTCCAGGCGGGTTTGGGATGTCTCCAGAGACGGAGACTCCCCCACCTCCCTGGGCAGCCTGGGCCAGGGCTCTGCCACCCTCAAGGGAAAGAAGTTCCTCTGCATGTTTAGGTGGAACTTCCCATGGTCAAGTTTGTGCCCGTTACCCCTTGTCCTGTCCCTGGGCACCACTGAGAAGAGCCTGGCCCCATCCTCCTGACACCCCCCTGTCAGTATTTATAAGCGTTGATAAGGTCCCTCCTCAGCCGTCTCTTTTCCAGACTGAAGAGACCCAATTCCCTCAGCCTTTCTCCATCAGAGAGATGTTCCATCCCCTCAGCATCTTTGTAGCCCTTTGCTGTCCCCTCTCCAGCAGTTCCCTGTCCTTCTGGAACCCGTGAGCCCAGAACTGGCCCCAACACTCCAGATGTGCCCTCCCCAGGGCAGAGCAGAGGGGGAGGATGACCTCCCTCCACCTGCTGGCCACACTCTTCTTTATGCCCCCCAGGATGCCAGGGGTAGGAGAGAGAGCTCTTGCTCTGAGTGTTGCCTGTTGGAGAAAGCGAACTTCACAAGCTGGCCAGCTGCAGCCAGACGAGTCACCTTCCATCTCTCAGGATGCACGGGGATAGCTGCAGCAGGCACGGGTTGTCAGGAAGTCGCTCAGTACTGGGGAGACGGTACATGCAGCAACGAGGTCCCCATCACTCCCCAAAGGTGGCGTGGGGCAGCAGCAGCTGTCACAGCTTCAGCTGGGCTGACTCAGTGGCTCCTAACTGCCCCCGGGCTGGCGTGAATGCCTGTGCCAAAACTTAACAAAGATACAGAGACCCAAAGCAAAGCTAAATATGAAGAGTGAGTAACCAGTTAGCAGTTGTACGGAGTGTGATTCCTGGCGCTGGAGCTTCGGTCTCATCATTTCTCACACGAGTGGGTTGTAAACCAAGGCTGTGCGTGGGTGGGTGGGATTTCACAGATAACACTGTAAATATTTCCAACTCATTTTTGTCCCACAGAGGAATCATTTCCCATTTATTTGAGAATACTTATCAACCTCAGCTAGAACAAGGCCAGGCACCAAGACAGCCTTTGACAGGTCATGCTTCACATTGGTATCGAGAACAAGCTTTGCATCCATCTGTTTTGAAGTTCAGACCTGTGCTAGCTGAGTATTGCCCTGACTGTGGCTGGGGTAAGAATTGTGAGAAATAGCTCAATTTCATGGTCAACTCAGTATACTAAGTTCAGTTGCGTCCTGACCAGCATCTGACAGTCCTTCCAGAAATGTGTATGCTGCAGTACAGGCCGAGGTTGAAGGAAATTAAGTGAATTAAGCAGTACATTATAAGTCAACATAAAGAGAAAGGTGAGAGAGACATTTGGGTGCGCCTCTGCCGTTTGCGATGATGGGAAATTCCCTGGGTGCTTTTCAAATAGCAAAGCAGTAGGGTCATATTGTATTCCGGGGTGCTTTCAGCTCTAGCACATCTCTTCTGCCTTTTAAAATGTCTTCACATCTTCATGCTTTCAGGAGGCTTGGCCTCCTAAAATTCCTGCTGCCCTTTTAGATCCAGGCCTGTATCTTAAATGTGTCTGACCATTCACTGTAGTGTGGTTGAGGTCTTGCAAGGGGTTATCAAAAGCAAAAGATCATTAGTTTTATGCCGCTGGCCCCTCTCTAGCTGGAGAGCGTATTGAGGTATAGTTAAGTCAGCCGCTTCCTATACTTTAATAACATGTTATTTCTGAGACCTTTGAATCTTTTAACAAACCCACAGGATCCCTCAGAGATTAAGACAATTCCAGAAATACAAAGAGCCAAGAGAAACTTGTTCACCATCTCATATTTATTGCTTTAATTTTCTCAGGGATTTTGGTGGCTTTTTTGCTCCATGAGCAAATTCATTCCCAGTGTAACGGCAGTATCTGAAGGTTGGAGGCAGATTTTACAATTTCTGGTTTATCACCATTTCTTGATAGTGTTTCTGGAGGGACACTTGAGGCACAGGTCAGGCTCTGCCCACAAATTTACACTCTAAACTCAGGGATCTTCTCAGTCTGCGCAACCATAGTACAATTTTGTTTTCCCTGACATCATCCCAGGGCTCCAGTCTCTTCCACCGTCCAGGCTAACGTTTTCCTCAGCCTCACTGGGGTGGGATTAGAGATCATCTGAATCCCTGTCAGGAGCACACTGATCCTGGCAGAAGCCTGAGAAGAGCCAGCTGAGCCCTTTTTTTTTTTTTTTG
>VXBO01002631.1:18292-40855 GCA_013400135.1 Rhinoptilus africanus | reverse complement strand
TTTGGGGGAGGAGGTGAACACATTCTAAAATCCATGTCCCTTTTTTTTTTTTTGCCACGGGCAATGGAAGCTCCAGGTTTCTCTCTGGGAGAAACTGGCTCTGCTGAGACTGCGTTGGCATCTTCCCTTGCTTGGTGTCAAATGCAGTTCCATCTCTCTAAACTTTTAACCTGTGTGTCCCAGGAAAGCTGGGACTTTCCACTAAAGTTTCTTACTTTCTTTTCTTTTTTTTTTTTATTTAACCAAACAAAGCCCATCTGCTCTTGTCAATTAGACGCCTCTGCTCCCAGCAACGGGAAAAGGGGAGAATGGAACATTTTTCTCGTGTGAAAATGGATACGTATTTATTTGCCTGATTCCTAATGACTCTGTTTCTGCGAGCGAAAGAGTAGGGTGGGAAGGGGGAAATTCGTGTCTGAGGGGTTAAAACGCTTGCTGTCAATCCTCAGGTTTTGTAACTTTCCTTGACTGATTTGAATGCTCAGGTCCTATTGTAAACTGATTCGAAACAAATAAGGCAGCATCTTATCGCCTGAGCCCTAACTCTGGGTGGCACTGGTTGTGTTATTCCTATGTCATTTCCACTCTCTAGATTATTCTCTGTGCGTATTACTAGGTATTAAAATATTAGAAGCATGGAAGGACTTCAGAGCAGTTGGTTCCAGAGCCTTGAATTCGAATGGAGCTTTGTCATTGCCTTTGGTGGGTGCAGGATCAGCCCCTGTGGCACTGCACTATTTGTAAACTCAAGTGTCAGAAGTAGATAAATTAGAATCACAGAATCACAGAATCGCTGAGGTTGGAAGGGACCTTTAAGATCATCAAGTCCAACCATTAACCCCCCCTGACAAAAACCCCTTCTAAACCCTGTCCCTCAGTACCACATCGACCCTTTTCTGAAACACCTCCAGGGATGGGGAATCCACCCCCTCCCTGGGCAGCCTCTTCCAATATTTAATAACCCTTTCAGTGAAAAAATGTTCCCTGATATCCAATCTAAACCTGCCCTGGCATAACTTGAACCCGTTTCCTCTTGTCCTATCCCTTGTCCCCAGGGAGAAGAGCTCAGCCCCCATCTCTCTGCACCCTCCTTTCAGGGAGTTGTAGAGGGGGATGAGGGCTCCCCTCAGCCTCCTCTTCTCCAGGCTGAACAACCCCAGTTCCCTCAGTCCTTCCTCCTAAGGTTTGTCCTCCAGACCCCTCACCAGCTCCGTAGCCCTTCTCTGGACACGCTCCAACACCTCAATGTCCTTCTTGACATGGGGGAGGAAGGGGAATAAGGAGAAAACAGGAGAAGACATACAGGAGAAAAAAACTAAGGAGAATGACAAGACCAATGACAGCAGGAAGAAGAAACACAGGGAGGTGTGAAAGTGTCTGATAAGCCCCAAGATGTCAGAGCAGGGAGCACGTATTAAGACACCCAGGGCTAAGACATGGAAATCTGTACCCAAAAATCTTTAAGTATCCCTTCCCACCTAGACCTCGCTACCTGCTTGTGGGGTGGTGGGATCGAAGCCAGAGCCGGGTGGGTGGAACAGGCATTGCAGGGGCTGTAATTCCGGCTGGAATCCGGACAGGGCTGGTGAAACTGTCTGAAACACCTCTCCTCTGGGTCCTGTCTCTTCTCCACACCAGGGAGGGTAAGAGGGACTTGGCCGGCAAACACAGACTTGGAGAATTCAAATGCAGGATTTGCCCTGCTTTATGATTAATAAGGGAACTCGAGACAAGGCAGGCAGGGCAGATAGAGAAAATGAGAGATTAGCAATTAATACAGCATCCAGCCTGGCGACAGGCATTTCTGAGCGACCTCTGGCATTCAGAGGCGAGTGTTTCACCGCGTGGCTCGAAGAGCTGCAATAACCCAGGGACTGGGGAGCTGGTGCTGAGCTGCGAGAGGAATCAAGGGACCGCAGCGGGGAAAAGCAGCCCTGGAATGAGGGATGCGAGATAGAGGGGAAGCTTAAAAGGGAGGAATGCAATAAAAGGAATAATTAGGATTCAGAGGCAGGGGCATGCGCGCGTGCTCTTGCACGCCTGTATGCACAAGGGCATCGATGTCCTGCGTGCGCATTCTGTGTGTACACACCAGTGTGTGCCCATGCTTTCTGTCTGCCTGTTAAAATCTAGCACCAGCCTAACAGCTGTGCTCCAGCTGTGCCCTGGCTGTGAAAAGCTATCTATGATAGGAAAAATCTCCAGCAACGTACTTCGCAATGGATCAGGCGCTAACCCCAACCTGCCCCCTTCTTTTTATCCACAAAGAGGGGCTGTGGAAAGTGTATTAACTTCAGTGGGTGCGACAGAAGAGCGGAGATACCATGCTGGAGAGTGTATGACAGGTATATGCAGGTCCATCGCTCTCCTTGAGAGCCTCAAGCCTGCCCTAGCTCAGGAAACACTACGCTGAAGATGGATGTAGGGTTGTGCGTTGCTCACATAGTTCCATGTTAGGGGAAAATGCCGTGACCTCCAGCTTTCCCAGAGCTGATGGATGCATTTTGAAAGGGATCATTATGCAGTATTTTCTGTTCGCTTCACCACCTACGTGTGCTAATGACGCCAGAAGCTTGCATTTGCTCCCATCCCAAAGCCAGCCAGCTGCTGGGATCACTGACGGATGGGTTGCAGCATCTTGGGGCAAAGGCTGCAAGCAGGAGGTGTGGGGCTGAGAGGACAGGGAGGACTTGGGGGGGCTGTATGCGTCTCTGGAGCATCCTGGAGGGCTGCTCAGAAGAGCTGGTAGGCCCTGAAGCATCAGGAGGGGTTGATACAGGGAAGATATGGGGGAGACGTACCCTACAGGAATGCTGTACTGGGATTTTGTGGGAGATGGAAGGGAGTTTGGGTATTGTGTCAGCTCACAGAGCGTTTGTCTTGCCAGCTTTCTTGATGCACCGTGTGTGAAGGAGGGAGCGGTATGTGGCCATGCAATACGTGCTTTAGCAGTTTGGGGTTACAGGGCTGGGGGGGGTGGCTTCTGTAGTGTATGGCGAGCGTGGGAAGCGCAAAGGAGAGGAGATATAGCTGCATATGCAACAGATCGATAATGGGGGGCTATCAGGCTGTGGGGGGCACGCAACGCGGGGGTTTCCAGCTCGCAGAGTGGTGGCCGCGAGGGAAGATGGCATGGGCGCAGCAAGGCCTCCAGCTGCAAGATGCTGCTTCTTGCCTCCACCAGACAGGCGTGCACGGGATCAATTTACAGCGGGGGCTGAAGATCAGAAATGCGAGCGGGGTCTGGGGGGTGCGAGTAGTAAATTGATCAAAGGTGCAGAGGGTCTTAGCTCGCCGCAGTAAGCTGGAGTCAGCCCTTAAGCCTATCCAGTTTGGAGATGAGGGGGATCTTATTTCAGGGAATAAGTACCTGAAACGGAATCATGAGCCACATAGGGGAAAGGGTGGGGAGCTGATACAGGAAAATCACAGGGACTGGCTTAAGAGATTGAAGGGAAGGAGGCAAGGCTGACACTGAGGGGATTGGTTTGGGGTAGGAATTCACCCACCAAGCCAGCGCAGCGCTGGAACAGGGAAGTCCGAGCGGCTCAGGCTGCTGGGAGCCCTCACCACGACTCTTGCTTCAATGCAAAGCTGGGTCCAGGACCCACTGATGCATGGGGCCAAGCCTGGGTTGAGGCAGGCCCTGTGGGGAGCTCACTTGTTAATTTGGGGAAAATATCCGCGCTGCTGCATGCCCCACACCTCCCTCCAGCTGCCCTTTTGGAGGGGCAGTGGTGGGGGGACGCTCCTGAAAGGGAGTGGGGAAGAGGGAAAGCTGCTCTTGTCTTTCCTCTGAGATCCAGAGCGGCAGAGAGAGCCCCTCACAGCTTCCCCTCTCTCTGTCTCTCTCCCAGCTTTTCTTCTCCCTCTCCCTTCCCTTCTTCCTCCCTCTCCTCTCTCCTTCCATTTGATGTGGAGGAGAGCTGTCTGCCACTCGCGCGTCTGTACCGAGAAGGGATCAGAAGTTTCAGCGAGCGCTCGGCGCCTCTCCTTTGATCCATGTCCTGAGGCCTGCTTGACAGCGAAAAAAAGCATGGAGACAAAACGACTCAGTCAAAGTGATTCCTGACAACTGTCTCCATGAGATAAGGAAGCTCTCTGTGTCTTGGGTTTTTTTTTTTTTTTAATACCGCCTCTCCGTTTCCATAAGAAGCGGAGTCACTTTAAACCAGAAGAGCCAGCCAACAGCCAAGCTGCACAGAGAACAGCCGAGCAGAGAGCGCCTGGCTGTGCTTTATCATGTTTCCTGTCTCCCTTTCCATTCCTTTCCCCCTCTTTTTTTTCTTTTCTTAAATAAACCCCCCCTCATTTTCCCATTTTTCTTTCCCTCCTTTCTACATGCTGCGTTACCCTGCCGCCTTACCCCAATGCCGCCTCTAATTATGCAGTTGCAGAGAAAGCCCCGCGCATTTGCAGGTGGCCGGGACATTATTCAGCTCAATCCCAACCACAGGGAAATGCCTGCCGTCCCCGCAAGGGGCTGGGGGGAGAGAGAAAGCCCCGTACGTTATCTGACAATAACCAATCCTTTTAGGGATCGGCAGCAGGCCTCATTAATAGCGAGGCATTATGCACCGCTGGCCACTTAAGTGGTCCTTAGAGCTGTTCCCCCGCTGCTGAGCCCCAGATTTTTTTATTATTGTTTTATTTTTCCTTGCCTAGTTCATGTCACTTACGCTGGGAAGTGTCTCCCCCTTTCCATTCTTGCCTTCGGGTTGCTTATGGGAATGAGTTTGTGAGGGCTCAGCAACACTAATCCTCACTGAAGGATGCAGGACTCGGCATGTGTGTTGGCACATGGGGGAGCAGGATACACGCCTTGGAAGGGGACTGTTCTTGCAGCTGGGCTGGCAGGGGGTCCCCAAACACGTGGGCTCCCTTCAGGACCAACGCGATGCGTTGTCACCCTTTAAGGGTACAGAACACTGGCACAGGCTGCCCGGAGAGGTTGTGGAGTCTCCTTCTCTGGAGATACTCAAAACTCGACTGGATGTGTTCCTGTCCAACCTGCTTCGGCAGGGGGGTTGGACTAGGTGGTCCCTGAAGGTCCCTTCTAACCCCTACCATTCTGTGATTCTGTGAAAGGGACAGGGAGGTGGCCTTGTAGACCGTGATGCCGAGGGCAAAGTGTCTTGGACACACGAGACAGGACCACTTAATCCAGGTGAGGAGCTGAGGGGAAAGCAGACATGGCTTGGCTCACCCTGCTCCTGTGCTTCCCCATCCTTGACTTGGTGAAGCTGGAGAGGACTTGGGGTCTGCCTGAGGTGACAAAGCTTGGCTTAGGAGCTGGCCTAAAGAGGGGTAGGTGGCTTAGCGATCCCTGGCAGGATGATGATGGGGACAGGGATCAGAGTTTGTCCCAGTGACACAGAGCCTCTTTGCCAGGGAGTTCCTCTTCCCCTCCGCTCCCCGTAATTAGGCTATTGTTGTAGCGTCTGCTCCGAAGTCAAACTCCATTAGCATGCAGGATGGGGGGTGGAGGGGAGCGAGGGGGGACACACGGAGGGAGAGATTCCCTTCCCCCCAGAACTGCGCTGTGCTGCGCTGATAAACAGTAAATATCGGGGAACAGGATTTCCACATTATCTGAGCGCGGCAGAAAATCAAAATTTCAGTCTAAATCCGAGGAGACGAGGCTCCTAAGCTCCTCCAGCTGATACGGACGCCGAGCCCAGCCGGCAAGGCTCAGGAGGCACAAAATAACATTTTTTTGTTCATAAAAAAAAAAGGGGGGGGGGGGAAAAGAAAGAAAAAAGAACCAACGAGAAGGGAAAAGCAAGAAATATTTGGGGCCTGACTGCAAGGAGGGGAGAAGAAGGGGTGGTGCAAAGCAGAGCATTGTCTGGTGTTGCAGCCCTTTTCTGATGAGGAAATAAACACCCGGGTGGATTGGGGAGGGGGTTGGACACTGCCCATCCAATGAACTTTCCAATCGGTGGCTCTGGCTCAGCAGAGTGTTGCTTGGGGATCGACCTGTAGGACACTAACAGCTGCTGGAGGATGATGGCAAACCTTTAATTAGCGATTAGAGTGCGCAGCTGAGCACAAATCCAGCCCCGAATTAGGAGCCACATGGGGTCTCCCCGACCCTAAAAGCCAGCACCGGATTCAGCCGCTCTGTCAGGAGCATGGGTCTGCCAGCTCTAATGAAGCTCTGGGCCACGCGTGCTGCTAATAGCATCTCCGTGCCCTGCTCCGGCCTGGCAGACGGGGCAGGAGCCACTCCAGCTGGGCACCAACTCCTGCCGTGGGACTCGCGTGCTGCAGTGAGGAGGCAGCGATGCCCAGGCTGCCTGGGAACCGCTTCTCGTGGGGGCACAGCGGTCCCTAAAAATGAGCAGCAGCGGTGAGAGCAGGTTAGCGATGTGGGAGAGCCGGGCTGGAGGTGGTCACTGGTATTGCAGTGAAAAAGGGACACAGTTCTGCCTGCTTCTAAAGGAATTTGCTCCTTCTTCGTTTGTGGCGTGGTTTCACGGTGCTTTCTGTTCTCCCAGGGAGCAAGGTGGTTTCAGCGCCAGATAGGGCTGGTACTCCTGGGGTGTTCAGTTTAGCTGCTTGCTATGTCCCGAACATTTTTGCATCCTTGGCTGGATCCGTGCTTTGTTTCCTGATCTTGCCTACACATGAGACTCCATAAAAGCATTGCTCGCTGCAGAATCTGTAGCTCCAGGTTTTTAGCCCAAGGGAATGCACGTTTCTGTACAACACCAGAGGCTTTGAGCTCTCCCTTGGGCTTTTAGTCACCGCTGCTTGGAGCAATGGAGAAAAAAAAGCAGGGACGAGTTGCAGAAAATGTTTTCTTGGTTTCCGTAGCAGCCACGTCTGTCCTTCTGCTCCCATCACTGGGCCACAGGCTCATTATAACTCAGAAAGTGAATAAATTCCTCACTCTGGGCTGCTTCCTTAGCTCTCCATCTCTGCCCAGCTCCCGTGAACATCCATTCCCCTTTCCTCACCTCATTTCTATGTACAGCTATAAAGTCTCATCTTTCATGCAAAGAATTTTAGGACCTGTTACAGCTCCAGCAGGTTTCTAGTATAAACTCTGTCCATACCGTATTGATCCAGGGGACATCGGTGGAACTGAACCTCAATTATTTAGGTTTCTCATAGGCAAGACTTAAGGCTTTCAGTAACTTCAATGCTTGAGTGACTTCTGCTGCCAAGGAAAGGAAGGGGTTTTATTTCAGATGAGGAGGAAGCAGATGTAACAGATGCCTGCTGGAAACATCAGAGCCTTTCGGACCGGCAAACTGACTTGCACTTTTTAAAGTACGGGAACTTACAGGATGCTGCCGCTGGCATAGGAGGTCCCAGCCCCTTTGCACTGTTGGCTCAGATCTTGCTCTGTGCTGTTCTCTCTTCTCTTCAGTATTGCTGTAGGTAGAAAGGGCTGGTTTTCACAAAGAATTTGTCCTTTCCCTTCTCAGAGGTGTTTACACGGACACCCCAGAAGTCCTAAAACTGAAAATCTGAAAGTCAGAACTAGGGTGGCATCTTTCTGGTCACATCATCTGGGTCTGAGGTCAATGCTACCCAAGTGGCCGAGCCTTTTCACATCAGCTAAGAATCTGTTCATGCATTTTAAAAAGCAAGTGCCCCACATCTCTTTAAAAATTAAGATCTTAATCCTGTACCTTAAGATTGGTATTTCAAAATCTTTTGGCATGCACGCAGGGCTTTCTTCTGCTGTTTAGCAGAGTTAGCATTGCCTTAGGTTTCACTGTTTGAACAGTCGTCAGCACAGTTTTGGCCTCCATTAACTACAAGAAAGGATGATTTAACACTGAAACATGTGCTGGACTGCTAAGCAGCACGCACTGATGTATCAAATGTATCTCACCCAACACAAACCCCATCCAGGGGATATATAGAAAGCCACGGGGATATCTGACTCTAAGTATCTCCAGTGTCTTTTACTATCCAGCTTCTTTTACCTACAGCACTGAGCCTCAAACAGCTCTTGCTCTCGGCCTGTTGGCCAGCCCATTGTATGCTCTGTTTTTTCCCATTGCGTCCGTGTCATTACACCAGAAGATTGCCAGTCCCCCCGTCAGCCCCACCATCTATGGCCTCTTCCTCCTTCCCCCACCACTCATAACCCAGCTCCCGTGTCTCTCCTTGCCTTCTCCCCTTGCTTTACTTCACCCGGGGTCTCAGAGCCGCGGTCCCTGCAAGAGGGTTTCTCAAACCACTCGAGAGCCGCAGGCTTGTCTGGAGGGCGAGAGGTCAAGCACTAGCAAGTGTTTCCGTTTAGTTCCAGATACCAGCCTGACAGGTGGGTGCCTCTTGATTAATTCCCAGCTCCCCTAAATGCTCCCGTCGTCATGTGCTGTGCTCCCGTGCAAACCTAGGCAAGGTTGGGGGGTGAAAAGAGGAGAATATTGGAATGCATTAGGCTCTCTCCATTCAGGCTCTTGCAATGGGACCGTGGCCTGGAACAGTTGCAGGTCTTCACCTCCAGCACTCGTTGTGCTGACAGTACTTTCAAGTAAAGATGTGCGCTTAGAAAGTACAGCCAGAAACCTTCACAGACCCCGGTTCTCCTAGCTTGGCTGCTGTGGTGCAGTTCTGAACTAACCGCGTCTTCTTGCTAATCTACAGTGATGCAAATGTCCAGCTGAGGTTGATACGGTCCAGGAAAATAAGGATTTGGGATCAAGGGAGCATCCTCATCATCTGAGCTGACTTGAGCCTCTGGAGGTGGGCTCTGACGAGGTTTGTGAGCTCTGTGTGGTGCAAAGTCTGGCAGCTTGTGTTGGTTCCTGACCACTAACAGCTATGGTAGCATGATTTCAGTAATCTTGAAAGCAGCAGTCATGCTGTGGTGATTCTCCCTTTCAGACTCTCATCATTTAAAGGTAACAGCGAGAGAATATCACCCAAATTCACTCCTTTTAACTAACACACTTCCATCAGGGGCTCAGTCATCTTACATGCTCTCTAAGATGAGTGCAGAGAGACAGGGATCTTCAGAAAACGAGTCAGACCTCAGAAAAGCTGAATCACTCTTTGTTGATGCCATGGACTATGGAGATATTTATTTTGTTTTATTGGAACAAGTCTTAGTTCTCTTTCCCTCTTTCTCTCTCTCATTCCATCTTTCATGCACGTGGGTTTATAACTCTGTCCAGAAATGCTGGAAGTCATAGAATCATAGAATGGTTTGGGTTAGAAGGGACCTTAAAGATCATCTAGTTCTAATGCCCCTGCCATGTTCTCACCAGCACATCCCTGCACACATCCACGCTGGAGAAATTCCTGATGTTTACGTAGCTGAGTGAATTTCAGAGAGTAGGTAAATCCCATTTACCCCCTTACTGCTCTGCAAGGTCCTGCCAAAGGTTTCAGTGGAAGACCTCCAGAGAGGGAAGGTGGTTTAACGTTTGTGTGCTCAATTGCAGGGTTGCCCTACCCTGGTGAACTACTGATTCTTGTCTGCAGTGGTTTCCCCCGCCGTGTAACGGGGAGAGTTAACGTGGGTCCACCATGCAGGAACGCGGAGAGGCTAAAATCACAAAGGGCTGCAAAACACAATGAAGAGCAGGGAAGGACAAATCCAGCATCCTATAGGTGTTACAACCCCATGAGCCGCAAAGCATCCAGTGCTGAGGTCCTAGGGAGCAGCCAATCCCTAAGCACTATTTTTTGTTTATTTAAAAAAACTCCCAACTTATTAAAATTTTGCCCGGCTGCATCTCTTGCTTATTCAAATACTGCCAATTTCCGTGGATCTCATATCAGCTCCCAGCATCTCCCATCCTCAGTGCTTTGGTTATATGGGAAGAGAGAGAGAGGAGAAAAAAAACTGCAAGCAAAATAAAAGCCGCTATCTGACAGAATCTCTCCTGGGGATCTCAGTTATTAAAAAAAAAAAAAAAAAAAGGAATCATTTTTCTCTTAGCTGGTGTTTGTTGAATGTGCAGGAGCCATAGGCAAATTTTTGCTAATTTTGTGCATGCTTTTATCATACTGGTGATTCACTGGCAGCTTTATCCTCTGATAAGTGGATTAGTTGTTGAGCTAAACAAAAAGGTGTTTGACAACCAGGAAGCTCTAAAGAACATATTTGTTTTCCAAATAATGGAGCTGTGTTTGTTGCTCGGTGCAGTGTGGGGTGTTGTTGTGAATTTCATTAGCCCAAAGGAAAGGCCTCCAAGCTTTTCTCCCTTACACAAGGCTGTGGTTCAGTAGGAATGTCTCACTCCTATCAGCGGCAGGTTATTTTATTTTTTTTTTTTTAATTTGCTTTGGTCTGGTGGTTTGGCCCTGGAGTGATGCTCATTAGGGACTGGCTAATAAGTTGAGAGTACGGCATCTTTTGGCAGTGGGGCCAGGCACACGCCACCTTCACTTGGGAGTAAGCATCACAGTAAGCAGGATGGTGAGCAGAGCCCTATGGCTCACAGTTAGACCCAAACTCATAGGGCTGGGAGCTAAACTGAGGGCACAGAGAGATAAATTGACCGAGTGGAAGAGAATCGGGATAAAATAACGTGCTTAACTTTATCTGAGACTTTTATTGTAATATCTGAGCATCTCATCAACCTGGGATGTGTTTCTCCTTATGGTACCACGGGGAAGGTTGTTGCCTCCACGGCCAAGAATGGGGGCGCAGTGTTTTTACCCTGCATAAGTGCAAGGTAGGAACCCGAGACTCTGTCAAGGCCCTTTGCTAGCCCAAAAAGGCCTTCTCTGTAAAAGTGCTCCTTACTTGATAAATCCATATTTGTATGCAGTTCTAGGTTTATTTTTAGTCCTCTAGAGTCCTCCTTTCATCCCTCCCCACTCAGATGCCCACAGCCCTTTGGCCTTATTAGCCAAGTGCTGGGAGACGATGGGAAGCTTTCCCTCGGGGCTGCCATGAGCTTGATGACTATCAGAATGGCCGGGGCCAAGCCCTGCCTAGTGCAGTGGGTCCTCTCCAGTTGTGACCATAAGGAGACTCCTCATGAGGATCCAGAACAGGGCACTTCCCTGGCCTCTCACTATTTTCAGCTCAGGGGACTTCCATAAGAAAGATGGTTTGTTTGGTAATCCTCAGTGGACCTTTCCTCCAGTACTTATCCAGGTTCCTCTTCAATCCATGCAGTTTAGCGGCCATTGCTTCTTGTGGCAAGGAGTCTCACAGGCTGACTCTCCACCGAGTGAAGCGCTGCTTCATTTGCTTTGGATTTCACCCCTACTGCACTCGTTCCAGAGCTCTTACTGGAAGTGACAGTGAATAGTCTATGGATATTCACCCTCTCTGTGTCGTTTGTGATTTCGTAGGATGCCATCAAATTCGCCGAGCCCAGGGAACCAGGAAAGGTACTGGTTGATTCCAGCCCACCTTCACCAGTGATGCTGATGATGCAGTGGGGGTTTTTCCCCCCCTTGCTTGGGCCATGGTGGTTTAACAGTGAGGCCTTGGAAGGAATGATGTGGGCTTGTAGAAGTGCTTTTTGTGCTTGGGCAAGGGTTGGACGTACCAGCTCAGGCTTATAAATCTCTGTGGATGCTACTGATAGCAGTGGGAGATGCGTCTCCTGTGGAAACGAAGCATCTTTTTGCATCCTGATGCCAAACCATGTGCTCGCCGGTGTCCTTTTGAAATAGACAACCTTGGCGATAAGAAGAACGTAATCCCAGTGCTTGAAACAGATAGCTCCATCCCTCCTGACATTTTTAGGTGCCCACAGAGATGGAAGGATAGTCAGACACACCATTCCCATCCCCTCAGCTTTACTCAACGCGATGGCCAGACGTGAATCCGATAAAGCTTGTTTTCCCCTGGCAAGGGGCTAAAAGCAACGTACTTTTCCCTGACAGCCGCCAGCAGCCCCTGGCTGGGAGGATGATATGAAGAGGGAGCGAACGAACGCGGTGCCATGAGAAAGGGGGGAGGGCTGTGAGCAGATCTGCAGTCGCTAGCGATTGCTCTCTCGGCTGTGGCATAGATGAAACGGGGGAGGGAGGGAAGAAAGGGGGGAAAACGGCAGTCGAAGAGCGAAAGGTCCCCAGCTGGCTGTTAGTGGCATCTGCACTCAGAGTACAGACTCCAGCTGAGAGCTATTTCACTATTTATTTACATGTAATTATTGCTATGAGGTGCAGATATTAACACTGTCAAGAGCAATTTGCCCTGACATTTTTCACTTGCTCTGTTCCCTGACGTTTTGGGTTTGGTGGGATTTTTTTTTCTTTCTCTCTCTCTCTCTTCATCGCACTGCTTCGGTTTGGGCAGCGCAGGGACCAGGCTTTTTAATCCAGCGCCCTTCGCAACTCATTAAACTTTGAAATTTAATTTTGTCCGGAGAGGAGCCGGGGCGCGGGGAGCGTCTCCCACCCCCCTCTCCCCACGCTCTCGCACCCGCCACCCATCTACAGCAGTTCAAGCATTTCCACTCTAAACAAACCAAATTTACCGGTTGCCGCGTTTTCAATTGGAATGCAATCTCCAGCATTAACCTTTGCTTTCGACGCTGCATTTAAAACACACAGAAAGGTGCCCAACCGTTTATTAGGGGGAGAGTTTGAAAGTGCACGTAGAGAAAGCAAATGCAGAACAAATATTTTTTTGAACCGGTACCTACAGCAGCATAGAAATCGCAACCCATTTCAAAAGAGGGGTTAGGACCAGTGACTGCTTCCTCCTTCTTTAGGCCCCATTTTTTTCCCCTTCTCTTCACTCCGCTCCTGCCTAAACCGTCTGATTTCAATAGCTGGTGACACTTTAAATTAAGACTTCCGGCCTACGCTCAAGCCCTGATTTAATGAGACAGTTGTTGTATGTCATCTAATAAATACCAATTGTGCATTAGAACTTATTTGCCAAGCAGCAGCAGTGACGTGACAGGCACAACTCACCGCAGCCTGCTATTTTTCTCAGCCAATATGGTGCTTGTAATCATTTAGCGTTTGTTTAATACACAATAGAGACCATATTCCTCCCCGGCAGAGCTCACGATTCACACTGGTGTTTTACAAACCAGAAGGAAAAAGCTAGGTGTGGACTGTGCCAGGGGTGTGGGGGTTGTGTTTAGGGAAGGAGTAGATGCTGAGTGCTTCTTCAGTGCCTGCGCGTGGTGAATTTTTGGAAGGGAATAGTTAATTCCCATTCCTCCCTTTTATCTGCAGCACCTTAGGCCCTTTTTTTTTTTCATTCTTAGGCTAGGACCAGACTTGGCTTCTACTCCCCTGACTTTGCAGGAGAAGAGATTCGGGAATCTGGTGCCTTCCCCCCTCATTCTTTTTCTTTTGGCTTTGCTTTCTTGAGATGGGAGCAGAGAGCCAGGACCAAGGGGAGACAATCACTCCCCAGACCTGAAATATCCATCATTTTGGACCTTTGGGGTTTTGTTTCTTTTTTTTTTTTTGGTGCAGGATCTTGTGCAGTGGGAAATGCTCCTTGACTGCAGCACTTCTGTGTCATTGCAACACAAATAAATAGCAGTAAGAACGGCTTCGGTTATAAATCGCCAAGTCCTGTCATGTGTCTGTAACATGCTGACCCTGCAGAGGAAAGGATAGCTGAGATCACTACAGATGAGGGGACGGGGTGCCGGGATATTTTGGATAGAACAAAATGGTTTCATTTCATTCAAGACTCTCTGGAGAATTTATTTTTCTCTCTTTATACACAGAAGGACAAAAATGTTGCAACCGGATGTTTTATTTTCAGTACCTTTTTGTTACAAATTGCAGTGCTTTACTTCATTTTGATCTTTCGATCAAAAGTTTGCATTTGCACTTGCATCCCTCACCCCTTTCCTTTCCACTTGCATTCATGCTGGTTGAAAAGCTTTCTTTCATCAAAATGAAAATGTTGTTTATCTTTTTCATAACGTTTATTCATCACCTGTCGACCCTTTGTAAACCTTTTATAGAGGGACCTGTAATATAATGCAGAAGCTTAGCAGTAGTTTCGTTACAGGCTGCGTGTTTAAATGTGATCAGAGCCCAGCATGGAAACTCAACATTTTCTATTCTTAGCTCTTTCTCCCCACGACTCTCTACCCCTCACCTTTTTTTTGTGGGTGGCAGCAAAATAGAGCCGATAAAACTGTTCCCACCTTTGTAGAACTTTCTTGTATTTCCCAGGGAAAGGAAGATATAAGATACATTAAACAGCATCGTATGGTGCTAATGTTTTGAAGTTCTTCTCATAGTTCTTCTCATTTTTGTGCTTAACTTATTACAAGGCTGTCTGGAATGAGGACATCAACCTTGGCTTTGGGATGTTCAAATTCCTGCTCCCCCATAAACTTCTGCGCCGTCTCAAGTTTTAGCCTTTATTGGGCTCGTTTTTCCACTCGTAAGGTGAGAGGTGGCAGCCCTGCCCTGCCCGCTGCTGCTGATAAATACATTAGAGCAGGTCACAGAAATCTTTGAAGAAAAAAGAATGGTGCAAAAATAAGACAATTTCTGCTCTTGACGTAGGTGCGACTTTGGAGAGCGCTTGTTCTGTCCTGCTGCTTTCTCGGGGGCTGTCGGAAGGGTCGGGATGCTCAGCTCTTGCTGGAGTTCAGGGGGTCGGCTCCCTGATAAAGCAAGCTCCAGCCTCCCAGCCCTTTTTGTCTGGACAGGAGGTTTTTCTCTCCACATAATGACCAGGGGAGAATTAATAAGGTGGGGGCTTTATTACCAGTGACCGAAATGCACCCACAAAGCTCAGGCACCAGCTGGTACATACATTAACTCCAGTTTTGCTTAATCTTGCAGCTTTTAACACAGTCTCATAGCAGGGCAGGGACAGGAGGAGACAGGATTTTCTGAGGATCTCTTAGGTGCTAACACTGACACCGTGGTCTGAACCCAGGGCAAGGTTTAGGGCAAGTAAGACCCAGGCAGTGGGCTTGTTTTTGGCCTTCAGCCTCTCTGCTTTGCCCATGGCCCCAGCCCCACATCCTCCAGAGCGCAGCGCCCTTTCCCCAGGGTCCCCAACTTTCTGCCAAGGTCCCGATTCCTCCCTGAGCTGGAGGGTGCAAACCAAAGGGAGGAGAGCTGTGCCCAGGGCTGCTGAACCCCTGCACTAAGCTCTTTCCCCAGCAGTCGTGACTGGGGGAACCGGGGTGCAGCGGGATCGGGGAGCGCGGGAGATAACCATTGATGTTGTCAATGCTGCCGGGACTTAACGTATTGTGAGATATGGCAGCTTGTTTGCACGGGTGTTAACCAGCCTCTCCTGTCCCCTTCTTGTCACTGCCCAGTCCCTGCCACAGCCAATCTGCGTCCTAATCTCCATCAATTAACAAGAAACACTTTCGCCCTCTCGCTCCCCCCCACCCCCAATACCGACACCCACCCTGAAGCCTTGGATAAAGAGGAAAGAGCCCCCCCAGCCTCGACCCTCTCCCCCTTTACTTTCCACTAACTCAGCGCAACCAATTAGGCATCTGACACCCGTACTGGCTGACAAATTGTTTCTGTCATCTGCTTTCTGTCTTTCATTAAACGAGAGGCGGAGGGGGGAATTGAGAAGGGAGGGGGGGCTGGGAGATGTGATCTCCCATGCTTAGCGAGGCCAGATACATTAATTACAAAACGGCCATTTGCAGCATGAAAATGCATTAATTAAATTTATGCAATCATTATCTTTAAATAGTCATATCTTTAAAATAATCAGCCCTTCCTGAGTCTTCCCTCTCCTCCGCTAAGTATCTCTAATCCCTTTTCCACCATTTATCTCTGGATCAGCTCTGGCTTGTATGCATTTAAACTTCTGCGTGCAGGAGATGCCTTAAAAACTCTGCTCCAGAAATACAAGGGTGTGATACCGTCACTCTTGCAGCGAGGAGGACAGGCGAGGGGCACGACTCTATGCAGCGAGTTAGAGGATTTGCCATTTTTTGGAGGCTTGTGATCAAGATATTTTCCTAAGAGAGAGCTTGTAGCTCAGCCAGGAGCTGTGGGGTTAATGTATAAAGTTCTTTGCTTGCCGTTGTACAGGATTGCGAGCTACGTGCTGGTTTACATACCCACTTAGTAAATGTATAGCTGTTTTTGTTTGGAAGAGGTTTAATTTTAATGAGGGAAGAGCCTTCCCTTTGGCATGGACATAGCTTTGCCAGCAGACAGCTACCTTTCATCAGCGTACCTTTTTCACCTTAAAAATCCCTTAGTTCATGGTAGTAAATGATGTTCATAAGAAAAGCAAGGTTTTAACAACAGGCATTTCGCTACTCTGATGCTCGAAATCACTTCTTGGTGGCTTCGTATTATAATTCTGAAAAAATATTTTATTTTGGAGTACCTTCAGACGTAGCCAAAATAAAATTGTGCTAGACAAATGAGAAGGAAGCGCAGCTAATGATGTGTTAGCCCAGGAGCTTCTACTTTTATACTTTATTGTTCATAGACTTGACCTATTAGTGATGGCTACTCAAATAATCGTTGCAAACTTAGCGAGGTTTGTGCTGCTCCTCGGCAGACCCCAGGTGCAGGAGTGCCGAAATACCCAGGGAAGAATTAATCTCATCCCCTGCTTAAGTAAGCACCTATAACACCACAGGAAAACTCCAGCCCAAATAGCTTTTAAAGAGCTGGAGGAATCAGAGAGGGATATTTATCTAAACTCAAATCCTTTAGGGCTTTCTTATCGCTTCTGGTTAAAGATTTTGTTCAGCTCTTTGTGTGTCTGCATCGTTTTTAATAAATCCTACATGGTTTTTTTTCCCCTATCTGTAATGCCTAGTGGGCCAATGTCCAATTAGACAGAAGCCGACGCAGTGGTATTTGGATCCAAACCTCATGTTGTGTTGAGCTAGCGTCACGAGTTCGGGATTAAGGCCAGGTAGAATTTGGGGGTGGGTTTGACGGTGATCGAATCCTGCAAGATTTCTCACACCTGAGGAGCAGAAATGAGCTCTGAGGTTTCAGAAATGGAAGCAGACAGTAGCTTGTCCTGCACAGGAAAGTCCCCTGGACAGTCCAAGTGTCCCCAGCCTCCTCTTCAAGAAGTGCATTATGAAACGATAAGCTGTTTGGATCCAGCACAGCATGAACTCAGTGTAAAGGTGATTACAAATAATGAATACAAAGGGCTCAGACCATCTCTGAGAACAGACATTTCTGGAGAGAAAGGAAAAGCCTTGCTATGGAGCAAAACGGGAAAAGAGGCTGTTAAGCTAGAACATCTCAGCTGTAAGGGGAATCCTTTATTTTCAGCAAGGATCCCCACTTTCTTCTCTTTTCTCCTATTCGTTTACACTCATGCCTCCACACCAGTGGACTACGCCCCTTGGTGGATGCAGCTCCGTTATCCCTGAGTTCAGATCCGGTGAGGGTGTTGGGGCTCATGTTTAGCAAAAGCAAGCAGCTCCCTGCCTTTGAAAATACCACAGTGCTCCCTAGCAGCAGAGAGAAGTCCGAAGGAGCAGCACATGGCACTATGTAGGGCTGCAAAAGGCATTTCCTTGGATTCAGGAGCTGTGATTTTCCTAAGGGTGAGGGAAAAAGAGGTCCTGTCTTTAAAAGTTCATCCCTATGCTAGCCTCGGGAGATCCAAACTGAGCCAAGGCGCACACAGAAAGGACCAGGGTCTGGGTTGTTCATTCATTAGGGTGAGCTGAGAAGAGAAACTCTCACCTTAAAAAATGCACCAACCTCCCCCTCCTCCCCGGGAAAGCAGGGAACTGAGAGAGCAGGCAGCAGAGGAGCTGGCAAGCTGGAGGAAGCGCCTCTCATTTTCCTTTTCTTCCATTCTTTTGCCAGCTCGAGTTATTAAGTGTTTGGTGCGAGCCTAGCTAGCCCTGCACTTGCTGAACTTATCAGGGTTATTTCATCTCCCCATGACCTCTCCGTATTTACGATGGGAACCCTGGAGGCATTGGCTTTGCTTAACTGGTGTGTCTTATACTGCAGTTAAGCTGGACCTTAACTGATTACAGCCCTTGATTGATCAGAGAAAGAGGGAGGGGAAGAGAAAGAGGAGTCCTAGAGCAGATACGCAGGACTATCAGCGCACCAAGCAGCTTCGCCTGGGGCTGGGATATGCCACTCGGGGGATTCTTTGTAGTGTAGCTCCTTTCACATTTATAGAGGCTCCCTTCCACTCTCCAAAAAGAGAGAGAAGGAGAGAGAAAAGCAGGCGAGGGAGGGGGGGCATGGAGCGGACTCAAAGGATCTCAGGAAATCTTGTTTGGAAGCAGTAAGTCAGCACCCGCACTCCATTACCAGTGTCCGCGGGGGGTTGCGATAGTGAGCGAGCACAGATCAGCTTAGCTGAGAAATGGGGGAAAAAAAATAATAATAAAATGAGGGAGAGAAATGGAAAGGGAGGAGGGGAAGGGGAGACCTTTCTGTGAATTTTGGTTTGTCTTTGTTAGTCTCTGCTGGCGTGGGGCTGCTGAAGAGAAGAGTAACTGAAGTTTATAAAACAGTTTTAATTTGCCTGGGACGTAGCTGTGCCGTGTGATCCCCCCACCCTGCCGTTATTCACATCAGGCAGATGCACAGCAGTAGATTTAGGGCTGATTTTGCAGGAAGCCTTGGCGTGTGTTTGTTTATTTCTTGGTATTTTGAATCTCTCACCAAGACCCAAAAGCTTTTTGTTCCCCTCCTGCCATCGGCATGTCTGGGCTTCCCTAAGAATGGACAAATAGATGCAGAAGAAAAGACATAAGCCCAGCCAATTCCTTAACCTGAGTCCTTCTGCCGGTTTGGAAATATTTAGGCATTCCCATTTTCCATGATTGTGCCTTTCTGCTTTCTCATCCCAGATGACTTTGTGAGTTCCAAAATGCCACAAGCACTATTCATATTCCTGCAATTAATACCCTGCGTAACGTTGCCCAGAGAAGCTCCATATATCAACAAAGCATTTTGCCATGGAAACTTTCCTTTCCTATGTATTTACTTGGCCTTCACAGAGAAACGTATTCACGGGGAAAACAGCATCAGGATAGAGTTTGCTTGTGGTGACTTCTGTTAATGGGGTCTACTGCCTGGAAATACGGAGGATGAAGTGGCTCAGGTTGCCGACCAGCACACTTGGGAAGCACTGGCCTTCTTTTGGTTATTCTATGTAAAATGTCTTAACAATTCCAATTTAATTGGGAAAAACACCTCACGCTTAGGTGGCACAAGGTGAATAATGATGTCAATGGTTAGTTAGTAAAGCACAAAGTGCCCATTTTCAGAGGGGAGATACTCAGCAGTGCACGAAAATCAGACCCCTTTGACGGTTTCAAGATGGCAAGGCTCTAGTTAGCCTTTTGGCTTGAGTTTCTCCTGTTTCTGGAAAGGGTGAGCCCATGTCTCTTGATTTTGCTTGGTAGTGAAATTGATGCCCGTAGAACTGGGACTCCCCTTTACCTTAAGCAGCCTGCCCTAGCACAGCACGTCTTTTTGTTTCCTCTCTGGTTATCCAGACTCCTAAAAACTTTGCCATCTGCTTTTACCTAAGTGACAGTAGAGTTTGGTGCCCTAATTCCAGGGATAGCAGCTCACGTTTCTAGATCAAGCAGTTTTTGATGTAATTCACAGTGATGCCTCCACCCTTTCCCTCCAAATTACACTTTTACCACAGGATTCCTCCTAGCCCTTATTGGATGTATAACCCCATGGTGCTTCTGATTTCCTTACGGTATTTCCATTGCAAGAAGAACCCACTCCTCTTTCCCAGACCATCCAAACTTAAGCAATTTCTCTTCCCCTTAGAGCTAAGACCTTCCCATTCTTTTGTATAGCTTAGAAACTTTTCTTTAGACCTTCTCCATAATTTGTACATCTCTACAGAAGCAGGGTGCCCAAAACAAGATGCAGTGCTCCAGGTGGAACCTCACCATAGCCTTGAACAATCAGGTAATAACTTCCCATCGCCTTTTTTTCTAATCCTCCCCTTGTGCAGCCTGCATTGGTCTGCTTCGCTGCAGCTCACCATCGCATCCCCAGCTCCATCTCATCCCCAGCATCTCCCCAAGCCCTCTCCATCCTGAGTGTGTGGCAGTTCTTCATCCGTCAAGTGAAGAGGGTCATTTTAGGACACAAACGCTCATCTCCATTCCACCCGCTGTGTCCTAGACTCACTCCCCTATGGCGCTGAAACATCCTTCAGATGTTTTAAGTCACTGAAAGGCATTGATGATATTTCTGGGTTTATTGTTCACTGCCAAACTGTACCACTTTCCAAGCACAGGCCCGCAGTAACCATTTCTGATGACTTTGAAGGGATCTGGTATGATCCGTCCCATACACACCAGAAAGGATTCGGGCACATTGTGTTCTATTCTTGGCTCTGCTTCAGACACGCTTCGCGTGGCCTTGGGAAAGGCATTTCACTGGCCTCCGTATATTTTCCAATGGAGTGGGGAAGGTTAGGAAAATGAGACGTTACTGCTATAGAGCAGCAGCCACCTCAGCACCAGAGTCCTTCTGTAGCAGGAAGGACTTGTGAGGTTGTGTTAGCTCGTATCCATAACACTGCTCTCTGCAGCACTAGTAACATGCTGATGGATGGATTATAGCTACCTGGCTAGATGAGGAAAAGCCGGGCCAGTGGAGCATCAGGTTTCTTAAACTTTCACTCACGACAAAATAAAACAAAGAGTTAAATCACCTGCTCATTTATGCCAGTGTGAATCAGGACTGTGCTCGAAGTCAGTGAAGTTACCCTTAACAAAGGCTAATGTGAAGTTTGCTCCCTGGGCTCCAAAATTTAGTTGGAAGTAACATTAGATGGAAGGGACTGCAATTATCCGGATCAGACATTTTCTAGGTTCAGGGAGTGCGCTCTCTGGAGCACTCTCTGGATCCTTGGCCTGATTGCAAAATCAAATTTTGCAATTTGATTGGTTTGGCATGTTGGGATACAACTCAGCCGGGTCTGGTGATTTAGAAAATATTCAAAATTAATTGCTTGGGTTTGTGAGTGCAGTGTTAGTGATTGCTACATAAGTCATTTTAGTCCTACCTAGGGGCATATTTGCATATATTTATCCTCCTTTCAAGTGAAAATCTTTGGGGAAACTGTATTTATCTCCTCCCAACTCTTTCTTCGGCTTTCAGTAGTCCTACAGTCACCTCTTCATTTTGTTTCCATTTAATGTATGTATAGAATAATCGACTCTTCCCACCAAGTGAAAATGAATCCACAGAGATCAAAAACATTAATATGAGGAAGGGTTGCCTTCCGCAGGAAAGAAGGGAAAGATTAGCTGAACAGGCTGCAAAATAAAGATGGAAAAGATTAAGCTGGGTCCCCACCAAGTAGCTCAGAACAGTCTTGGAGGACAAAGCATGACCTACCCACAGCAGAAGCTGAATCAACTACAAATGGCAGAGAGACCGAGCCCTCATGGAGGAGCTCAGAGCGATTCGTTAGGTTGGTCCCTGTTGTTAGTGAATCCCTAAGATCCAGCGTGTTTCCCAGCACGGCCATCAGAGCCCTGGCAGACTTTCCATTCCCTTGGAAGCACTGTAAATATTGACACAACAGAAGCTGAAACGACGAGAGATTTCAACTTACACCCTTCACAACAGAGAATTTTTGTGCTTTTTGCCTGATGTAGTATCAAATGTTCCAGCTGATCACATTTCCAGTCTTTCCCAAAGAGAGAGGATTTCTACCCATTCCTAGGAAAGCAGTGCCACAGGTGCAGAAACACTACCTCTTGCCAGGAGAACCTTCCTCTGGTTTTCCCTTTTCGGTTTCTGCCCGCTACCCAGTTTGCATTCCTTTGGGACCACCCGGCAGCTTCTCTGGAGTTAACCCCCTTCAGCTAGTTGCAGATCATTACGTCTTCCCTTCCTTCAGAACTTAGCCAGGCTCAGCAGTTTCTAAATGCAGCGTTTTTCTAAGGCAGCCTCTGATTTTGGACGCTTTGCGCTGTGTCAAATCGAGTGTCCAGAAATGGAGACACCACGGAATGAGGGGTCACTCTGGAAAATGCTGTCCGCAGGCTCCTGCCTCCCCATCGTTTTGTTTGCCAGGGTTTGGTCTCCTTACACCACCTCTGTGTCCTCCTGGTCACGGGGCAGCGTAGCATCACGGAGCGTAGATAGAAAGCCTGCCGTTTCTGGGGCCTTAGCAAGCCTAAAGCAAGCTGGTAATGCAGAGCAGGAGGCGTAGGGACTCGGAGGATGTATATATAGCCTTTTTGGCATGGCCTGGGCTGCCGTGGCATTTTCCGTTGGAGCTTCTGACTGCCAACAGTCAACGAGGTTCATCAGCCAGGTCTGCGGGGGCAAGGTTTTGTCATGGAACTTACCTGCTGCCTTCCTTCCATCTCCCTGATGCCCTCACACCCTTCTCTATCTAAGCGGTATCTCTCCCTATCACTTGTCTGCCCCTCGAGCCCCTCCTGCTCCCCCCAACACAACCAACCGTCCCCCCCCAACCCCCAAAACCTAAAATCTGAAGGCCTGATTGCACAGATTGAAGGCCCTAATTGCACTTCCCTTTCCAAAGCCGCATTCGTTTATCATAAAGGGTGCACATTTCCCCTGCTACAGTTTCCACGGCCAGAGGCCCTGAGGGCCAGCTCAGAAATGGAGGGAATTAATTACATTTTTTTAACTCCCCTTCTTTTAAAGTATGGGAGAGAGTGATGAAACGTCCCGAGGGGGGGGGGGGAA
>VXBO01002631.1:6306-18252 GCA_013400135.1 Rhinoptilus africanus | reverse complement strand
GTGGAGAGGGAGGTAGCAGCAGGAGGCGAGGGGGGGGGCTGGCTCTTTCATCCAGGAGGGTCTTTGTGCATTACCCTTGGTCTCCCCAACACACCAAGAGCCCTTACGCCCTCTCCCCCATGACAAATGACCTCTGGAAAGGCCGAAGGCTCCCAGCACCATGGCTGTTACTGACTTACCCCGAAGTGCAAGCCCACGCCACGCCTGTGACTGATTTGGGACAGCAAAGGGAAAAGAGATGGGAGAAGGGGAGAGAGCCAAGTGGTGAGAGGGAGGGGAAAGGGAAGGCTGTCAGTCACTGTGATGGACAGGTAGCAGATTTCCCTCCAGATAAAACCTTACAGATGTGAAGTGGGTATTGATTTTTAGTTAGTGATGATAATGCACCAAGAAGTAATAAATTATAGGAAAGCAAGGTCAAAAATAAAAAGGTAAAAGGACTTTGCATTCTTGAGGAGGGGATTTCTCCAGATGTCCCACGCTTTCCTAAGTTCAAAAGTTGCCTGGAAAATGGGTTTATCCAGCTGAAACAAGAAGTCAGATAACACCGGCCTGCGGAGGCTGCAGGGCTCTTGTAGGGTTATCCGTGCTGGGTGGCTGGCTAGCAAAGAGGGAATAGAAATCTCCAGTTCACTCATGTTATTTCTAACACCTTCGTGTCCGGGGATGGGGAAGATCGGATGCCGTCCTCTGACAAACCTGTGCAGACAAAGTCTCAAGGGAGCTCAGCCCCAGATTGGTCTCGGTGTGCCTGCAAAAGGTGGATGCTTCCCATGGACAGCGTCCCTGAAGAGGAAACGGAGATCTGCGGGGCTCCTGGCTCAGTTGAGCCCCATAGGCTCTAGCAGGGTTCCTCTGCAGCACTCGGCCACCTTACCTCCATGGGAGCATCCAGCAGGGATGTCCATCTTGTAGCCAACTTCCAGCATCTTCCCTCTCCAACCTCACTATGGTTCCCTGTCCATTATCCACCTTGGCATCGTCATGATGAAATATTGGCATCCTTATCTTACACCATGGATTTCCAAAGGGAAATTCATCCCATTTTTTTTCAGAAAGAGGTCTTAGGATGGGTTGAATTGTACTTCAGAAGTGTCAGTCTTTCTGTAGAGGGATTCTAGAGGATTAGCAGAGACTAGAAACTTAACTTCACATGGCTAAGGTTAGTTGAGTCCTAGCTTAAGTGACTTGCACAAGCCCTTGTGGGTCAGTAGCACGGCTGGGATTAGAAATCAGTCCTGATTCTGACTGATTAAAGCCAATTACTGTCTTTAGTAGGATTTGTGCAAGTGTCTTCTCCGGTCTCAGCTCCTCTGAATTTGGAGAGTGTGAATCTGGGTTTCATTTCCCAACGTTGCTTTACATCCCCCTTTCTTTTTAAAAGGGCCTTAGCGGAAGTGTTAATATGACTTCTGCTTGCTTTAAGGGCCTTTTATTTTCTTTGAGTAATATAAAGCAGCTGACTCTTTTGGGGAGATGGCCAGGAGGGAGAGCACTACAAAACCCTCTGCTCTGTGAGTGGTTCCAGTTGCCCTGCATTTTATAGCGCACGATTTCTTCCTTGCACCTGCGGGGCTTGGTGGTACGGGCAGCACCCCCGCACTCAGACCTGGACGGCTCAGGAAGGGAGAGGCCAGACACTCCCGTTTTGTGCTCACCCAGCTGGAGCTTTCCACAAATAACTCGTAATTCGTATGGCTGCGTTCTCGCGCATGCAAGAAGGATGTTTATTGTTTTAAACATCTGATTTCTGCTTGCGAATGAAAACCAACAATGGCTCGTGGCTGCTGTATACGCAAGCGTCCTGGGTATCCGTCAGGACAGAGAGGTGTAGGGTGTCACACCGCCAGCGAAGGCGATGCTGAAGCTATGAGGTCCGCCTGCAGCCGGCAGCATCGAGGTGCAGAGAAGGAGGATTCGTAGCTCAGCCAGATCAAAGTTCACGACCCGGCTTTAGTGGAAGGTTACAAATAACTTTGCAGCTGGAAAACCCACCTTCAGGCTGCACTCCCATGATTTCCCCGTCGCATAAGCCTTGAGGCAGGGAGGTTTACGTTACATCCACATGGAAAAGCATGACAGCCCTATTCTCATATTAATCCACTCAGTGTTGCATATTTAAATGCAATTTCCTTTCTTCTTTCTTTCTTTGGGCTGTCACGGGGCAGGGAGTTCCACGGGCACATTTTGCACAGCGTTATGGCTAAACAACTTCATCTAGATACCTCGAGGCTTAATCACTGTGATTAAGAAGCAGTGCCCAGAGAATCTGGAGAGCTGGAGGTAATTGAGGCTCTGTCTGAAGTGCTGTCTGCCCCGCAGTGTAGAGGCAGATAAACTAGGTTTAACTTTCGGGGACTAGTAGCAGACTGTAAGCTCAGCGCAGGCTGAAAACCTTGAAGGAGGAGAGGGTGGGTGAACCCTGTCTGAGCTCTGGGGTGCTGCTGCTGTGCTGCTTTTCCTTGTTCCTGTCTCTCCATACCGCACTGCAGACAAACCCAGTGGCTGGCGTTTTCCAGGCTTTTTAACTAACCCCCTCCCCAGTACCTCCCCACCGCCTCCCCCTCCACGGGGGTCCAGCCTCCCCTGCTCCCGAATTTCTCTCCCAGACAAATGCTTGGGAAGGATCTCAAGCTGGCTGTGTCAGGAGGTGGCATCACATCAAGAGAAAAGCGTCTTAGCGGGACTCCTGAGTCCTTCCGGGGGGAGGAGAAGCTTTAGAAAGCAAAGGCCAGCGAGTAGCCGGTCATTCAGGCTAAGCCCCCACTCCAGCAGGAAGGTGATGGAGGAGGGGATGGGGAAGGTGTCGGGGTGAGCAGGAAGGGGAGACGCCGCTCTATACAGCCCCTCTTGTGTCCTTCCAGAGAATGTATCCTCCGCACAATAGCTCACCAGGCCGCTGGTGGGGGATAAAGGGCTCATTTTACCACTTGCCAGGCTCCAAATATTTCCAATTTGCCACTTTAATTGATGTCAATAAGGTTATGCTAAATTCGGAGATTTTCAGCCGCTCGGCATCTGAGCGCTGGCCTGGCCCCCCGAGGTGACTGGTTGTCCCCTCTCCCCCCGCCTTTCCCCAGCCTGCGGCGGCTGCGGGGATCAACCGAGAGGCATCGGGAGTTCCCTTCCTTCCCTCGCTGCGGCCCCGCTTCTGCAAACTCTTTACACTCTTAACTTGGCAGCCCCCGGGGTAATTTTGCTGATTGCAGAAGGCAATTGCATTAAAGCGCTAGCAGGATCAGGGTCCTTGTGTGAAGGCCTGTAGGCAGCGGCTTACCCCAACCTCACCCGCAGGAACAAATCTGGCATTTTTGTTGCAAAAGAAGAAGAAGGAAAAAAAAAAAAAGTTCATCTGTTTCAGGTCTTAAAGCAGGAAGATCGCTTGTGTGTGAATGTAATTACATTTTCAAACCAAGCACTACACTGAAATGAGCTGCACCAGGACCTGTTATCCTTTAACGTTTGAGGGTAAAGAAAACTTTGACATTTCAGTCCCTAAAGCTGAATCTGCATCAAAGCCAGAAAGGGTTTGCATCTGGTTTGGTTAGGGACCTTTGGAAACCAAGCCCCACTCAGACTTCCAAAGAAAGGGACTGTCTTCAGCGTCCCTTTCTGAAAATAGAGATTTTTGCTCCCTGTGTTATGTGTCTCCTCTTCTGTGGGGGCTGTGTGTAGGAAGGGAGGGGGTGCTAGTTCATGGCAGTGCGTGTTGAGCAGGTTTGTCCCAAGTTTATTCCTTTCTCCAGTGTTCATTCGGAACAGCACAGCTAACGCTGTTGGCAGGTCAGCAAAGAAAGACCAAGGACTGAGTGTGCTGTGAAGGAACTTTTCAATTTTCCCTATCAAGGTCTTTCAAATAAAGTGTTAGAGACAGAGGAGCCAACTGTGAGGTCTGTCTGTTGTTATTTGGTGGGAGCAGGCCTTTATTCTCCAGCCTGGCCAAAGCTGTGTTGATATTGTGTATTATACTGATAGAGCACCATTATATGTCGACTGTTTCTCCCTGGTGTGCATGAAGGCAGCTGCATACGTTCCCGTTTTTCTCCAGACACTGACGTGTTGTCTCCTGTGTTTCTCCAGGTGATGAGCATCCTGAGCAACCCCAGCGGGGTTCCTCCGCAACCCCAGGCTGACTTCTCCATCTCTCCCCTTCACGGTGGCTTGGACACCACCAACTCCATCTCTGCCAGCTGCAGCCAGCGGAGCGACTCCATCAAGTCCGTGGACAGCCTCCCGACTTCCCAGTCCTACTGTCCTCCCACCTACAGCACCACCAGTTACAGTGTGGACCCAGTGGCTGGCTACCAATATGGACAGTATGGACAAAGTAAGTGCACTGATTGTATTCCCCTGAGTAGGGAACAGGAGAAGAGAAGGAGGGAATGTAAGAAGGTATGGATATTGTATTGGAAGGGATTCCCATAGAAATCTGTCCATCTAGAGAGAAAAAGGGAATCTACTCACCAGACATCAGGCTCCGCACAGCCTCCCCAGCACCCTTGCAGTCCAATTCAGAAGTCCCAATTGAAATATTTGAGGTAAAATATTTCTGTTAGAAAAGGACAACTTCCAGATCTCTCTCCTTCCCCATCTCCAGTTCTTGGTCCTCCAAAAGCCCTATAACATGTTCACCCTGCTCAGCCAAAGGAAAGCTGGGATTTTAATGCCATCCTTTAGGGACGCAGAACTATATGTGTCGCTTCCTCCCCTGCCCTCCGTAAGGTAAGGGCTGGGGCCATGCTCAGAGGTTTTGCTACAAAATACGTTAAGCCAATGTGTGTCAACTGGGCTGTGGTTCTGTAAAAGCTGAGGTGAGACTGGGATCGTAATCCGGAACCCAAACCTCAGACCAGAAAGGCAGAGGGACCCTGGGAGGGTCTGTTTCTCCTCCAGAATGGTTGGGTCACAAAAACACCAGTGAGCCCTGGCAAAGGGCTCACCTGCCGGTGTTAAACTAATAATAAGTGTGGTGTTGTGAGAGAGTGATCCGCGGAGGGTTAAAGGTGCATCCTCTTCCTCCGGGAGCGCTCCTGCTTGCCCATAGCTTGTCCTCACTGACCTTTCCTTCCATTTGGCTGTGGCTTTTTACTCCCCTCTCCGTCACAGCCCTTTAATGTCTTTAACTTCTACAGCTAAATGAGAACCGGCTGTGGCGGCAGACGGGATCAATAGCAGCTTCCCCCCACCCCTCCTTTTTTTGTTTTTCGGGAGTTTGATCTGTGACCCCTTGACCTTCCCCTCGCTTCTGGATGTGAGGCTGGACACACGTGCTATTGATAAAAATCTTAAACAAATTCCAATACCATGTATTTCCAATAAAGATTCCCTTGGGCAAGACGTTAGTCACACCCATGTGTGTAAAAAATAAAATCAGGAGACGAGCTATGTTTTCTGAGAGAGAGAGACCAGCGAAGGAGAAGGAAAGAGAAAGAAGGGTTTGTCTTGGTTTGCTGCAGGAATTTTCACTTGGGCCTCTCCTTATGCTGATGAAAAACTGCTCGGGCAGCCCTATTTATGTTATTTACCACCCTTTCCTGATTTCTGTCGCACGGCTCCCTCTTTTCTGCTAGACACCCATTAAATTTACAAGTCCAGTTTAGAGCCCACTGGGCTTGGTTCGGAACAGGGATGTTTTCCTGTTAATAGTCATGAGAGTCCAGGCTGCCAACAGACTTGTGCCCAGCAGCAAGCCTTGCCTGGTGGACAGAGTTAGTCCAGACGTGCCCTATGCCCAGAGACGTGCAGGTAGCTAGTCATGAAGGGGTTCTTCCAGTTGGGGCAAGGAAGGTGAGTGAGAAGCCATCACGCACCATCCACAGTGCCGCTGCTTCCCAGTGCTGGGAGCTGGAATCGCCCCCAGCGTGGCACAAGTCTCACAGCAAAGCCAGTGCCACGCTGTGTGGCAGACGCAGCACACACCAGATGTAGCTGTTGTACGGTGGGATCCAAGTGAAGCGCCAAATTCTGGATGTGTGCACCTATGTCTAGAGGTATTTGTATTTACAGCTCTGTGCAGGCAATATGTCAGTCCACTTGTCACCATTTCACTATAAACCTTTCTTATAATCAGCCCCATTTATAATAATCTCTATGCAAGGGAGCAGTTTTCATTGGTAATTAGTCCTGTTAGAGCAATCACTTACATGAAGTTGACCTTGATATAACGGCATTTTTTCATGTCTTTCTCGGTGCATGTTATATTTAGCAGATTCTTCTAATTCCTCCCGCCTTTTAATTCTTCACTGCTTCTTTCCAAATGCTGTTTAAGTGCCGATGGGTGTGAGGTGACCTCCACGAGATCATTATTTATTGATATTTAGCTCAAATCATATGTTTCTTCCTCCTGTGATGCGGCAAAAAGAGTATCAAAACTCTTTTTAGTGAGCACTGATATAATAAAGACAGGGGGGTTGCTATGGCAGGGCCAGGCTCTGTATAACAGGGGATATAACCAGGGGTTGTAAATCAGAGCTCTGTAGCTTTGATAGGCTTTGGACCTGGCCAGCAGAGAATCTCTCTCTCTCCACTTCTCTTGTTCTTATTCTCTGTTTTAGAAACACAAAACCAGACACACTTTCTCTCTCACATCAACAAATAAACACCTAGAGTACTTTCGGTAAGTTTCTGGTTTTATTTTGGCTTCTGCTGTATTAAACCAACAAACCACATCTTTGACTTGTGGCATGGAGTACCCTTGCGCCTTTAACTCTTCCCACTAGCACAAAGAGCAATATTGGGAGTTTAGCATGTTTTTTTCAGAAGGATGGGATTGCCATCAAATTTATGTTTTGCTGGGTGCTGCCCAGAGCAGAATGACCGGCTCCGACCGTTCACCTCCTTCATTTCCCGAGCACCCGCCTGAATTCAGACAGAGCAGAGGTGACAACAGGCACAGAGGCACAACCACACGCACACCCACAGCGTGTCCAAGGAGTGAACTTGCTCTTCACCTGCAGCCTCTCAAAGACATTATTTAACGCGGTTACCCAAAATACCAGGGGACCAAACTGATAAGGTCTGGAGGAGAGCCATACCTTGGGGTCTAACCCTATGTACACCCCACCTGAAGCTAAAGGCACCATAACAACATTCCAGAGTCGAGCTACCCCAGGATCCCCATCCCCGAGGAGTGCCGGCTCCACTTGCTTAACTGGGCTCCTTTCAGACTGTGCTGCCTGCAGAAGCCGTGCTCCCCCGCAGGGCTCGCTTCGGCCCCGGATAACTCACCCCGTGCCGAGCCTGCTCGCTTCCAGCGCGCCAGCCTGCCAGCGCTTGCACAGCCTGCGCTGTCCCAGCCGGTGAGGAGCAGAGATGCCAGATTAATGTGGTCCTTGCGGTTCCCAAAGGCCGGAGCTGTGTTAATGATGCCGGTGATGGAACGCAGAAGCGTGAAAGGAATTCTAATAGATATGACAAGTCTAATAAGAATTTGTGTCTGGAAGGGACCTCCTCTGGGGCAGGCGTCTGACAAGACGTTGATGGCTGAAATTTGTTTACTCATTGGCACCGATTGTACATCTCCTGCCAGCTCCTTATTAATCTAATTTGAGACATTAAAGCTAGGGAAAGGGAGAGACTTTGACTGAAGCTCAGCTAATGAGCAATGTCACCATCCTGCCCCGGTTCTCTTCCCCCTCAGACCATGGGGCAGTCAGGCGAGCTGGGACACAGGTTCATGTATCGCTTCAGGAGCTGTGGCTGCCTTTCTCACCCAGATGGAGATAAGCAAAGCCGTTTCCCGTAGGAAGGGTGGATGAAGGCAGGCAGCAGAGCTCGCAGACATGAGTCAGCACGCAGCGGATGAGTCAGATTCAAGCCCTGTCCAGACTTGGTGAGCTTCCACTGAAATCTCTGGAATCATTTACACCAGCATCACGAAGTGCAGGAGTTGGCTTTGCCACCGTGAGGTGATACAGGGAGTTGAAGCTGGAAGGCTTATCCTGATGGGTTTCTGCTCAGGCTTGTCTTCAGGCAGCTCCCCTGGAAACACTGCTTTCCACGGCAGAAGTAGAATTTTAGCTCTTTTCAGTTGGTCCACGGAGACCTACCTAGGTGTTTCTGGCAGGGCCATCATCTGTTTGAGGTCTTTCCTAGGAGCGCAGCAGGATCCTTGTGTCTGTGACAACCACTGCATTGGGCCTCTCTTTGTAAGAATCCATCTGTGACGTCTGTTGGTTACAGGCCCTTTGATGCTGAAAGCCTCATTTCCACTAAACGCTAATGTTGTGTTGTTTTCTCACCCTCCTTTTTTTCCCCCCCTCCCCTTCAGCCGCTGTTGATTATTTGGCCAAGAACGTGAGTCTGTCTACACAGCGTAGGATGAAGCTGGGAGAACATTCAGCCGTTCTGGGCCTCCTACCAGTAGAGACGGGCCAAGCTTACTGAAGAGTCCGACTGTGCCAACAACCCACTCCAGCAACATGGTACCACTGGAGAAAACACCACCAGCCTTCCAGGGATCTACCCGGACCCGGACCCTACTCCTTCCCAATTCCCTTCCACCTTGCACCAACCTGAGCTGTGAAGGAGACGGGAAAGAGGGGGAGGGCTCTCCAAGTATCCAGCTCTTCCCAGAGCACGCTTCTCAGAGGCAAGCCTGGCCTCTGTGACCTGACTCCTCCTGTGGCTAGAGACAACGGGTTGGGTACATTTATTAACCCCGAGTTCATGCCCTCCCTCTAACCTACCTGGCCATGGCATTTTGCCCACACTTAAGGACTTTCCATTGATCTAGGTAGTTGGCATAGTCAAAGCCAAATTGATCTTTTTTTCCTTTGTAAAAAAGAAAAGAAATGTTTCATTTTGTTTCCTTTTCTTTCCATTGCTGTAAATTTGGTGAACGTTGTATAGGAAGGAATAACCAAGCTGATCGTTAAGGGTGATATAACTCGGGACCACAGAAGACCTATGGACCAAATATAAGAACTTGTTTAAAACAAACAAACAAACAAAACAAACCACAAAGGCAAACAAAACCAGAAAAACGTGTATTAAAGTGACAGCAAATTTCCCCACCCCACTCTACCCTTCCGTTCTCACCGGTGGCTTCCCAAAGCAGGGCCAAAGCAGGCCAGGTTGCTGCTAAGCAGGGGCAGGATGTAAGTCCATCCAGCCTGGGACCTTTGGAAAGTGTAAATGTAAATTGCGGCATGAGGACTGGAAATTATTGGCACAGGCACGAGCAACATTTACTTTTCCTCTTAGGGACCAATTTAGACCTGATTATCACTGAAAAGTCATGGGCATCAGATAGCAGCAGGAGATGCGATAGCGAACACTGGCCTTGCACGCACAGAGGAAGGGTGTCAGATACACCCGATGGCCTTGGAGCTTTTGCCCATCCAGACGAGAAGGGTGAGGACTGTCAGTGGCCCTTCTTTCAGTCAGCGGGGGAGACACTGGCCACGAGAGCAAAGACAAGAGAGGGAAGAGTCAGAGGTGTACGTTAGCTGCCTGCTTGGAGGGGTTAGTTTGCAAAGCCAGGTTCTTCTACAAGCAAAGGGCCACCAGAAAGAAGATGGTGCTTGTTCTGAAGGTGCTTTCCCGCAGCTGCCTCTCACTGGGGGATGGATGTGGCCATGGAGTCAGAGGGGAGATGACCTGAAGACTCCTTTTAACAGCAGCTAGGAAGGAAAGGTGCTCTCAGCTGCAACGTTGCACCTCTTTGTACTGCAGGAAGAGGTTTACCTTGCCAATGGCTTGCTTTATCCTCTAGCTGCCAGGAGAAATGCTTGCCCCTGTCCATCCTCCCGGCTCTTCCCCCATTCCTCTCATTTTGTGTCCTATTCTGTCTAACTCAATCTCTCAGTGACTTCCCTCTGCTTGTCATTTTGGTGGTGGAGCTTTTCTCTCTCTAAGCCAGATCTCGTTCTCTGGATTTATCACCCCACTTTCCTGCAGCAGCCAGCGCTCTCACTTTTGTATCGCCTCACGATTCTGCTCCTCACGCTGCTCAGATAAAAGCAGCCAACGATAAGAGGTTATTGCAAAGTCATGACCCACATGGTTTTTTAAATAGTTTCCCTTTTGCAGATGGTGATGATCCTTGATGATTCTTATGCAGATTTCTAATTATAGGCTTTTTTCCCCCTCACCTTCCCGTGTTGAGAGGGCTCACTTCAAGAACACGTTGAAATTTGACCTGGAGAAGAGAAGAAAAGCTGCCCCTGAGATAATCGCCCTGATGCACGGAATCTGCGCCAGCCAGTAGCTGATGTGTACTTAAAGTCATCTACAGACTGTTAGGGTTTATAATATGCTATTTTATATGTCTGCTTTAGGATAATGAATGTCTGCTTTTGTCCACTGGCGATAACGGGGGACCACATGGTCGGATGAGTTCTGGTCTAGCATGCGCTCCTACGTTGTTAAAGGAGACACTTAGACACTTCTCTTGTGCTCTCTTCTGTTGCTGCTGCTTCTTCCATTCTTCTCAATCTGATCTTGGTTTTGCAGCTGAAACAACATTTTCCTGGGGAACTATCCCCTGCCTTGCCCGGACGTCATTTATCATGAATCACCAAGACCCTTTCTCTTGAGCCATGTGGGCAAGTACCTGTTCTGACCAAAGCAGAGTTTTGCTCCTTGCGTTGCTCGGCATCCTATGGGAGCCACATATGGCTTTCATCATCTTTTTACGGCTGAGACAGAGCCTGCTCTACATTCCTAAAACCATATTAATACAGCAGCTTGGCTACTCTGTCTCTCACACGCTCGCATGCGTGTTTCGGTGCTGAAGCTCTGTGTGGGGTGACATCTGCATCCAGAGGCTGCAGTGCTGTCATTTGTGCCCCGGAGATCCCAATTCAACCCCGGCTTGTCCAGCTGTATCACACATAAAGCTTCTCTCTAGTTGCGAAAGGCTTTCCTTGGATCACGAAGCTTTTGAAACACTTGAAGCTTGCATTCTTCGCATCCATTCTCAGGGCAAAATATAGCACCTACAGCTGGATGTGAGGTGAGGCCAAAGCTACCAATTTCCTTGAGGTGACCAGTTGCATTATCTGAAGCACTCCCTCTCCCTGCTTTGCACCAGTTTGAGGTTTCGGAAGGCAGCAAAAGATGCTGGTTTATGTTGTTTACACTTTTGAGCTGATCTAAGGATGGAATGCCTTTTGAATTCCGGTCTGGCTTGTGTCATTCCCAAGAACGGTAACTTCCAGCCTCACCTGATCTGAGGGACTGAGGGTGAGACCAAGGGTGTCTCTGTGATAGACCCCAGCATAGGGTTAATGACTGAAGCACCTGTTTGAAATCGCTCCTGCATCCCGGTATCATTCCGAGCCGACTGTTAAAACAACAGAGCACATTATTTTCTTGCCTGCCACATTCACTAGTGTTTAAGAGGCCAAATGCCGATAATCACCCAGACAGGGAGCACCTTCCAATATCCATCCTCCTTGCCACGGGAAGACGGAGTTTGTAGATGGTGATTGTTGGCCCTTCGCAGTTGCAATCCTTTGTTCTTTATAATACTGAAATACCTGACCAAATGCATTCCTAGCTGCCTGCTAAACTAGAAGGAAAGTTTCAGTTTGTCATGAGAATTGCTTGTCTGCTGCTCCTGCTCACAAATACCTATCAGCTCTCTTCTCCCCGCCGTTATCTCCTCTCCTGTGCATGCGTATGCGCCTCCCGAGCATCCCTCAACAGTGGACAGTTGGTCCTCGCCACGAGCCTGTTCTCGAGGAGGATTTCAGCACCCCGAAAGTAAAAAATATTAAAAAGAGGGAGCACTGTAGAAACCTATTTGCCAATTACCTTCACCAGAGAGTCCGTGAACACCCGGGCGCTGCTGTAAATAGAGTTCTTAGAGGAATATGAAAAACGCCCCATGCTAGCGCAAATAGCTATTCTCTGACCTTTCCCTCGTGGTCGCACTTTGTACATTAGTTGGAAATTTGGTCATGTGCTGTATGTTTATAGAAAGTTGACATTTTTTTTTTT
>VXBO01002628.1:27297-39966 GCA_013400135.1 Rhinoptilus africanus | reverse complement strand
CTATGATTCTATGATTTAGATACTTAAAAACCAGACTGGTTGTAATAGTAGTAAATACACGGTAGAGAACAATCCTGCTCAATTAACAGAAACTACTTGTTCAAACAGGCCCTTTCTGCGTTTAACTTTGGTATCTATCTTAATGAAGGTTTTGTTCAGGAGTATTACAGTCAAGAGTTAAATCAGAGCAGCGGAAGAGAGACATTAAAATGTATAGGGAGAGTAGGAGAAAAGGAATTGTTTTTATTTGAGATTTGAAATGAGATGAAGGGTCACTGAGGCTGAGAAACATACAAAGGCAGTCCCAGACTACAGCCTGTTTTGAAGAAAAGGCTCTCACATCAACAGTAGCTAGATTGTGTGGAGGGACAGACCAAAGTCTAGACCAGTTGCAGGGAGAGGGGGCAAGAGAAGAGAGATTTTTTTTCCAAAATTGTAATGTTTCTATAATTCCATAATTGATGCTCTTGGCTAACCAAATTTTAAAGGCCAGGCATACAATTTGTGTTTTGAATATACCTGTGTTGTAGTTCTCTGACATCTAAAAGCATTGTGTTTATTTTCAAGCAATTCATTGCTTGACTGCTGCAATGCAACTCAACATCATCCTGTGTGCAAGCGCTTTTGCTGAACACAGTAAGAGCTTCATAGTTCTCTTAAACAGAGAAAACTCTGACTTGTAAAAATGACAGCTTTATATTTTGCACTGATCTTCAGTACTCACATGTCAACAAGAAATTTTGCTTATCCATGGCTAAATTCTGTAATTTGAGGGTCATCCTCTATTGCTGCTTTTAATGTCATGCAGTGAAAGTTGTACAATGGCAGTGTCAGTAAGCAAATGTCTGCAGGCAAACAATCTTAACATGTAGATCCAGCATTTTCAGTTGTGAAGTATTTTATTGCACTTCTGTAGTTGTTGAAATTCCTAAGGCTACTCACATAATTTTTTCTGCATAATCAAATCTCACTTTTCTAAGGTGATAGAAATTACTGGAAACTAAGGTTTTGATACTAATCCTTAAGGACTGTATAGTTTTGCTATTTTTGACTAGCGAGCATGTGCATATTCAGATGCCTGATCTTAAAGCTAATTGGAAGGAATGGGAACTGAGTATATTAATTGCAGTACTTGTCATTAGAAGGTAGCAAAAACAGTAAAACAAATAAAAAACAAGTAAACAAAACCCAACTGTTTCCAGAACATTTTACCACTCATTGTTGACATCTAAGAGGATTTTTTGCAGTTTCTTTCATTGCTAACATTCACTTGGAGACACTGTTTGTAGCAACAGTGTAACAAATTCTCTGGTCCTGGAAATCGTGCTTAGTATTTTCTTTGTGCTTTTTATATTCCCAGTGCCATCTTTTCAGGGGCAAAACATGGGTCACCACATTTTTTGGTAGCAGCAAAGCATACATAAAGAGATGGCTGACATTACAGATGATGAAATATCTTGGTAAAGATTAAAATATCCATGGGTGAAGAGATAATGATAAGAGATGCTGATGCAAACATGTCTGTCGAATCATTAAATGCTTTGAAACAACCAGGAAAAAAAGGATGAAGATAGATTCCAGGGAAACAGAGTGAGAGAATTAAAGAGATAGAATCCCTGTAAAAACTACTAAAAGAACTATCAAAGAGTCAAAAGAAAACAAAAATAAGAATACACATCTAATGCCTTAGAAATATTGTACTCCCCTTAATGATGCCAGAATTTCCATATTCACCCAAATCTCTTCTACCTGTCTGTAAATTTCTTGAGAGTATCATTCTCTACAACAGTTTCACCAGAGTAAATCCAGAGTAATTACATTTAAATTTGTGGAATTACTCCAGATTTACATTGCTGCTACAGAGACCATAATATGACCCTACAAGGGACAGTTATTGTTTCCCCTACTTAGTCTATGAATTAGTATAATTTGCATTTCTACTCACATTTGCCATAAAAAGCTGTGAATTAATTTGACCCAAAAGCTGCTTTGTTCCTAAGAAATGCCTCTCTGTTCTTATGTAAGAATAAGGATTATTTTAATATATCTTTTTAAGTTTTTGTACAAAACTGAGGTCTTAAAAAGCTACGTGCTGGGATAACCGATTATAGTTTTTTACCTGATCAAACAAAACTTACTTTGTCAAACTAAAGTGACTGAGTTTCACCCCAGGAGTTAACAACCTTTTCACATAGTTATGCCTACTGAAGAGGGTTACTTTTATTTTTATGGGAATAACTGTACATGCTTGTGCATTTGTGCAGGCATTTTTTCAGGACTTCACCTAGCTTTCTTAATTATCAACAAGCTACCACAGTATTGTTACTTTTTGGTAATTCATTACCAATTAGTTTTGCTCTCATGGATTTTAAATCAAGTGTCTTTAAAAAAAAAAAAGACACTTGGTTTTGAAGAAGAGAACTCCTCACACAGGAAGTGGCATCCCTCTTTTTCTGGAAAATTTTATCTTCAGTGAAACACATGCCAGCCACTTTGGCTGACTTCTGTGAGAATTGCATGTAAGCATCTGTAGAAGTTTGACATTTACTTTGGCAATTAAAAGAATTATATTAATTTAATACAATCATATTATAATTTTTGGACACTTATTTCCTACTTCTATAGGAAGTACTTCCTACTTCTGTATCACATTGCTTCTCTTAATAACATTCTACTGCTTTGTTAACTGGAAATTATCTTTGCAGTATGAAGCAGATGAAACTGTATGTTGGGCAGTTTTATTTATGTTGCTGTTGTACTATATAGTTCCACAACTGGAAATCTTAAACAGAATTTATAATAATCATTATCCCCAAAGAGAAATTTCTTTAATATCCCCTGGTCATAAATTACATTAGCAGAGATGGAAAACAGTTTGCAATAGAAACATGCCCTTGGAAAACATTCTGTCTTCTAAAAGGTAGGTCATTGTTTAATCCCTATAAGGGAAATTCTTGACAATTTGGTTCAATGTGCTTAATTTTCAATTCTGGTTTCATAATCCCAATTATATATTTTCATGTGTCATTCTATGCCTGATAATATTTTGACATCTGTAACTCTTGCCTCTTGAAGCTTTCAAAGCGTGTTGCTATACTGATACATTATATCTTGCAGCACATGTGGAAAGATAATATTCGCATTTCAGAGAAGGAAAAACTGTCACATGACCTGCTATACTCAGGGTTATACAGGAAACTTGGTGCAAAGTACTGGAAGTTTTGACTTCCAGTTCCACACTCTTTCTACAAAAGAGCTGGTAGTCCAGAAGGAATCACACTCTTGCTTAGTCTCTTGAAGGTTTTATTCTAGCCACACATAGCAATTGTTATTAATCTATTTTTACTTCACTGCCTTTCATAATATATCCTGTACTATTTTGAATTTAAAACATGTCCTTTTCTCCCTGCAACTGTGGAGATTGTTAGGTAGAAGACTATTTTATTTAAATTTCAAAGGGCTTCTTTGTAAAATCCTTATGGTGAAACCACTAGTTTATGCTTTTAAATAAAATCTTTACTCAGCATGTTTAGCAATTACAGGGCATTGCACACAAGGAGCATTTCAGGCTACATCTGCAACAGAATTTAATGTGTACAACAGTGTAAGAATGTTCTGATCTTTTGAGTCACTTCCATTGTTCTCAGTTGCAACTCTTTGCCTTGACACTACTTTGACTAACTTACCCATGCAACGTAAAAATCAAAGAAACTGTACCTCATTCTCTTTGTTTAGCAGCTTGCATTTTTTAGAACCCAAGCATAAAATGTACCATAGATACTTACCACGTGACAAATTACAGTCCAACTACTTTGCACTCATGGAATGCATCTTATTATGTCAATTACAATCAGTCATCATCATTAACCACGCAACAATGGCTGAATCCATTAATAGGAGAAATGCAATACAGAGTGGACTGATGCAACAGCATCTGGTGGTACCTTCCTTTTCATAGCCTCATTAAGTTCACAAGCACTTTATACATCCTCTTTTCCCAGTGAACCATGGCAGTACATGGCACAGTATCATCAGTGAACAGAGACAGAGGTTGTACACCAGCAAAATCACCAAGTGTTCCTGTATCATGCATCTGAGACAGCACATACACCCTGAATGGGTAAGGAGAATTCAGGCCATAGCTGCTCTTTCTGCCTGCCTTCCTCCTCATGTAAAGACTGCTGGTTGAAAGAGCTGCTGGGGCTAGATAAGTAGCTAACGAACTGGATATGCTTAGTTGGAATGTGAGTTGCTAGGGCTGAGCTAGGTGTGTGCCAGGGGATGATGGAGGGAGATGTGCATGGGAGGGCTGGGTGTAAAGCCTGTGCCAGGTGAGCAGAGCTGCATCACTGGGGTCAGGACGCAGGTTGGTAGGATAGGCTGAGGAGCGTGTCAGGGAGCTGTCAGACAGACTTACTTGGTAACAAGGCTTGAGGCACAGAGCTTGTCTGCCACATCCCCAGCAGTTCTTGAGTCAGGCACATACATGATAGACGAAGAGTCAGGAACAGGAAAGTCTACAAATTCAAGTGTCTACTATGTGTCTGGAGAGCACAATCTATGCCGTGGCATTTGAGTGATGAGAAAACAGAGCCACTGGTGAGACATTGTCTGTCTTTGCTTACCACTTGTGCAAAAAAAATATCATTCTGAAATTGTCATCCTCAAGTAAGCTTTTTAAAGTGTTTAATTCCCATTTAAGCAGAAAATGTGTGCTTTTTCTCTGTTTCTTCTACTAGGACTTGATTGTGTTGTTCACATCTCCAAGTAATGTATCCCATTGCATGGAAACAGAAAATAATAGTATCCAGGGAAGGCACGCTTACTATGAATGCAAAATATGTCAAAGGGGTATATTCAAATCATTCAGCATGCCATTACAGCAAATCATAACCACATTACCCGTTAAAGCTGGAGAAAAAAAAATGTATAGAGGTTGTCATTAACAGAGTGCTCTTATTACTTGGATTATACTATTGCACAACTACAAAAAACACTTAGTCTCCTGTGATATGTATCATAGTAGGTCTACATGAGGTCAGAACTGAGAAACTGCCATTATTTACAGAGAAAAATACTGGCATATGTTTTTCCACAACGTATTTTGTGACCCTCATACACCAAAATTACATAGAGAAGTACCTTGACAACTTCAAGACTATTTCTGGGCTTCAGAGCAGAGCAGTAGTACATTGTCTTGTTACTGAATTTTTGTGTCTTGTTGAGGAAAAGCTGACCTTTCTCCATCTATACACTTGCATAGAGACAGCCCATTTCTGTAATGTCTCTTGTTTTTTCTGACTACATGTATCTTGTTTTGCTGACTCTTCTTCTTCTGCTCTACTTTTTCCTTTATCTCTTCCCAGCTGTGAATTTTTCATTTAAGTGTTCAGAGATTGTAATTCCTTAGGAGGGACACGCTCTGTCCTTTCTACAGATCATCAATAATGAGTGGTCCTCTAGAGAGCCAGCAATCAAGGATTTTGGAGAACCAGAGCTCCATACCCATGTGGTAGACAGCAGTTGTCCAGTGACAAAGGGTCTGCAGTCAGTTAAAGCAAGGCATGAGCTGTCATGACTTTGACAGTTTCCCCCTTACCCCAAGACTGAATGGACACATTCTTCTGTGTGACAGGACTGTATTTAGCCAGGGATGAACAGGGAAAATTGAAGAAGTCTAATCTAGATATACCTGTAGTTCTGTAAGGCTTAACTATTAAGCAGTGTTTGCCAGGCAATCTGGAAAATGCTAGTACTTTAAGGGTCCGAGGAAGTCACTGTAATTTAAAAACCCATGGAGATTCTTGACTTGGAAGCCTCATAGACAGAGGCAAAAGCTGGCTAGCTTTAATGTAAGTATTAGGAAGATGAAGAAAAAAACAAGGTGACATAAAATTAATAGAGGCTGTCTAGCACCCTCTGTTGATCTCCTGGTTTGAAAAAAATAAATAAATTTAGGGCAATGCACACACATGCAGTGTGACCAAGTATATCGCTAACCTGGTTTGTATGACATTTTAAAATGAATCGTAAGATAAGGGAGTTCAGCGTTTACCATTGGATCAGATGCTGGCCCAAACTCTTAGCTGCATGCATTTGGGGAGAAGTCTCTTTTCTATTATAGGACACCATTTGATGTCAGTTATTTCCTTTACAACTTCTAAATAGAACCATTGTATCCAAGGCTTATCAGGCAGGGGTTTAAATGAGCAAACTTAAACATACGTTATGCAGGCAGGAAACAAAATATGCAAGAAAACATTTTTCATTTCTTATTTTAATCTGAATCATTTTATCATTGCCGGGTAGCCCCAGGAATACATTAGATATTAAATCACTAGAGAAAAATAACCAAATTTTCTAGGCTGTGTAACAGTGGAAGTAAAAACATGAATGAGGGAAAATGAATTTATCTGGAGATCACTGAAAATTTGAAGAACTTATCTTTTCACAGTTCCTGAGGAAATATATTGGTATTTTTAAAAATAGTGTTTAAGATTTGTATTCACTGCTAGTATGGCTGCCTTGTACCAATATGAACAATGTATTTTATACAAGTCAGCCTGATGAGTTCCATTATTACGTTGCCATTTTTATTTTTTCTAAAGAGAAGTAGACATGACATTACTCTATTTTAATATGAATGAACTATCTTTCTTTTGACAGTAGGCTAGTCTGTGTCAGCAACGCTCAGGAAACTTACCTGGTAAGTGGAACAAGGCTGAGAATTGAAACTACATTAGCTCAAAAGTTACTGAAGTATTTAGCTGGAGAAGACTGCCCTCTGATTTATAACTTCTTTGCATGTAAATTTTGAACTTATTTTTTAAGTGGTCTGATCAGTAGTGTGTGGATGGCTCATTTGTTTAAAACAAGTATAGTTTGGTTATTCAGTCTTTGGAATTATTCAGGCAGACTGACTGACTGCACACCCAAGTCAAATACTGTGGTTGCTCTTCCACAAGTAGACAACCCAAATTTGGGGGCTAAAAGCAGATGTTCCTCGCAATTAAGAAAAAACAAGATTCTCTTGATTGTAGGGCCCTAAATCGAAGTTCTCTGAGTATCACTAGGCATAAAATAGTACTCAGAAGAAAAGTTGTTACAAAAAGAAAACAAGGAAGGACCAGAGCAGTCTTATTATATAATTTGGAAAAGGCAAAAAAGGAGGAATTCCTTCCAAAATTCCACTGTGTGGGCAGGTATTTTTTCTTCTCAAATCCTCAGTAGTTAAGAGTTGTCCTTGTGTTTCTTGTGCAGAAATAATACAAAATAAGCCATAGGGAGGTCTTAATAATTTTTAAAAATACCACATACTCGACCCATCAACAAATCAGCAGTCATTTGAGTTGTAGACATTAACTTCCTCTTGACCCACTCTGAACTAGAGCAAGGGTTTTCTGTTATAGCACTCCGCCTGCAGTCTTCTTCCCTGGTGTAAATTGATGTGGTACACTTAAGAAAACAAACTTGGCCATTTCAGTAGCACATGGTAGTTTCCTGTCTTGCCTGTCTGATTCTATCCTGTGCTCAGGCTCTGTCCTGACAGTCCTATATACACACCCCTTTATTGCAGCTTTCCCAAGAATTTCCAGGTTCAGTGAGGTTAGATTTCTGTAGCATGACCACACTCTTGCTGCAGGAGTAGGGGTGAGATGCCTTCATTCTTGGTTGCCGCCTTAGCCATTTCTATGCCCAACTAAAACTTGCTGCTTATGTGTTTGTAATTGTCTACAGACAAAATCACCCTTTGACTCAAAACATCCTGTATGCGTTTCCACCCACTGGCTCATCTCTTTCCATCTTTTTTCTGTCCTGCTCTGTTTGGGAGTTGCTTTCAGCAGCAATGCAGCATCCACTTTATTTTATACCTACAAAATCTAATTTTAAAGCCATTTTTTAATATTTTAAGTGAATGAGTCTACTCCAATGCCAGCATCATTCGTCTGTCTTCCTAATATTTCCAATGTTCAAATGTGTTATGAAGCATAGAAAGCGTAACAAGAATTATTTTGCTTTAGAAAACAGAATGCCATGTGGTTTCTCTCTGAAGGGAGATGTTGCAAATAAGATCATTTACTGATATTTCCATAAATACACTGAAGTTAATGGAGCTGCACTAATTACCTATGCCTGCTAAAGCTCAGAGTAAAGGCCTTGTTACGATTAGTTGTGTAATTATTACCCAAGAAGACGTCTAGAGCATATTTTTTTACGACACTGCTGGAGTGTGTTCTTGTCCTGGTTCCGGCGGGGACAGGGTTAATTCTCCCCGGGCCCCATCAGGGACACAGGTATCCCATCCCATGTGAGCCAGGCCCACTCTGAGCTTCCGGGGGAGCGGGCAGGAAGCAGCCGCTTGGAACAGGCTGGGGCGTCCCAGGTGCGGTGGACCATCATCGTGTTTGTACTTTCCTCTGTCCCTGGTGTTGGTTTCTGTTCCCTTTGCTGTTCTGTTAAACTGCCTTTGTGTTAACCCACGAGTTTTGCCTTTTTCTTCTGATCCTTTCCCGTACTGGGAAAGCCCGAGCGAGCAGCACGTCATTCTTTGTTGCCGTCTGAGGCCAAACCACAACAGTTCTATCACAGAGTACTAGCAAAACAATAATTCAAAAGCAGGTAATTTAGCATACTGCTAAACTGTGTAACTGGCTTAACACTGTAGAAATTCTTTTCTGTCTCAGAAACACAGTTTACTGCAAACCACACTGTTCCACAGACACTTTAAGTGACTTAAATGTTCAAGAAAACAAATCTGAAACTCAGCTGATTTTGTTAATGTTATCTTGGCAATGCTGCAGAACTGAAATGTATTTCTTACACAAGGGACTGCAGTCTGATGCACATCTGCTCTGCTCTGAAAAAAACAAAGCAGCTCTCTTTTCACCCTGTACATCTTTTGTTTCCCTGTATGCAAATAATGAACAAAATCAAATAGTCTAAGAAATGCACTTGAAATTAGCATGCTACTTAATCTTTCTAGTCTAACATTTTGCATGCTTGGAAATTAAGCCTGTTTTATATTTCATATAATAATGCTTCAAGTACTTGCATTGGAGCCACACCTTCTTGGTACAGCTGGCATACCATTAGCATGGATTCTGTGACCAAAATCTCAGTCTCCTTCAAAACACCAGAACAGACAGGTTTCTGGAATAGCATGTTTCTCCCAAAAATCTATGGTCCCATAATGCTGTTTGAATAAATAGATGAGCATGGCTGAAACACTGGAATTATTTATAAAAAATGTTTTTACACATGTATTTTCTGTGTACCATCTTTTACTTTCATTGTAATTAAATTTACCTTCAGTGTCTCTCTGACTCTTGCACCCTTCTAGTGTTCATAGATTATATAAACAATAACAAAGCTCTTATCTCTATTTCTCCATTCTTTAGGAATGCAAGCTATCTTTTTATAATTGATAATGAATTCATATCCAGCTTCACAGATTCTCAAATACAGGGAGGCCCAGGCAAATTTTAATTCAGACTGTGTGTGGGATAGTAAAAAATGTGCATCATCAGCATAACAAAAGTTCCTTAGTGGACATCTTAGTGTTGTTATTTGCAACATCTTTAACTGCCAAAGGTGATAAAAACAGGTGGTGAAGAGGGAGGTGATTGGGTTTTTGCACATGATTTTGAGTGGACATATAGCCATCCTGTGAAGTTTAACTCCCAACATAGGAAACTGAATTTGCAGCATGTTTAAGGTGTGATCACAGATGGCCAGTCCTAATTTGTAGTACTTCTACTAGAACAAATGAGGAATCACAGGGTGCTAAGGATAAGAAAAGAGCCATAGCGTTTACGTAGACAGCCAACCTCAGTGTATGGCAGCACGCATAAGACAGGAACACGTGAAACAGGAGCATCCTGTACATTAAAAAATGGACATCGTGACAGCCTAAAGAAGTATATGTGTATATAATGTTAGTTATTAAAACAATAGGATACACTGTGGTTGTGCTGTTTGTGCTTGACTAAGAAAAAGATGTAAATAATTTTATAAAAATCTAATGCCAATATAGAATGAGTTTCAGATTTCTCTCCATAAAATGTGATTTAATTTTAATCACTTGGAAGAAATATCCTGATGGTGGTGAAACTTCAGAATACTGTTGGAAATGTTAAATATTTAATTTATGTCTAGTATCCTAACTGAAATTCTAAGATAACAAATGGCCAAGATACTACCTGAAAAGCACTTAATATTATATATTTTTTTTTAAATCAGAGTACCTTCCTATTTCCATTCTAATTCAAACTCTCATTGAATACAAGTTACAGCTTTGTATAAGAACTATTTATTACCAATTTCTGGAGGAAAACCAAGGTTTTTCTCAGTGCTGTGATTATAAATGAATTTGAATTGTTAGAGAAACAGTTGTAATCAAAGCACTAAAGTAAGTATAGCTAACATTTTTATACCATTCCTGAATATCAAACTATTAGAAAATAAAACCAAAACGGAATTAACCCTGGCAGTAAATTGTTTTCTAGTTCAGTATATTATTCAATCTTTAATTGTCTTGTCAAGGAAGTGGCTGAAAATATTATACCATATCAAACCACAAGCCAGAGTATTACCACAATACAGAAACTAACTACATCCAGTATCTCTAAATTGCAAGGCAAAGTTTTTTATTTGCTTCACTGTTCTCCAGAGGGCAATTGCCAAACATGATTGCACTGCATTTAAGAATAATACTACTCTTGAAAAGCACAGTTTGAGATGTGAAAGTGTATGAAGTAGTCCACACTATGGTTCTAATTTCGAAGACTTGCTTTTATTTTCAATCACATACATATAGTAGTTATTTGTACAGAGAAACTTTAAAATCGTGGGCATCTTTTTGGTTCTTCCTTTTAAAAAAATATAATTCATTCAGGATAGGAGACATAGGTGAGTAGTTTCCTGAAATTATTATACTTTTCTGAAAAGTTTGGTGGTGGTTGGAGTTGAAATTCAGGGAGCAGAGAAGGGGACGGGGCTGTCAGACTCTCACACTGCACTGCTGTAGAGAAACCGTGCATTTAACTCCTCCTCACACCAGAACAAAATCAGTCACAATCAGTACAAAACAAAAAAAAAAAATCCTCTTGAGCTGCTATTTATTTAGGTATTTTACAGAAAATAGTTACATTTAGGCTCAGCAGTGAAACAGTTTCTTTCTCTGTATCCATCCACGTATAAGGTTTGACCTTGATTCTGGCCTCCGTGTTCATCTGAATCTGCTCTTAGACAGTGAAGGAGGAGTTTTTGCCTGAACAAGGGATACAGCCTTGGACCTGCAAGAGTGTTGTTAGTAAAGAAGAATGTACACATGGGGTCTGCAGTACAGGAATGACTGTAGGAGGTAACTGAGTCTCCCTTTCTTATTGAAGTCTTAACTCTATGCTGTTGTGGCATCCATGACTGAGATGAGGAAGAGACTGTAATGCATCACATCATTAGTGAACTCTGCTCCTGCAACACTTTTGTCCTGAAAGGGGAGGACAAGATTTTAGTGTGTCAAGAACATGGAAGGAAAGGGTTAAACTTTAAAGGGTACTTTAAAGGATAAAAGTACACCACCCATACTTTTATCACTGTCAGGTTAGTTCTTTTAATTGCTATTTTAAGTCCTGCTTAATTCAAGAATACTAATTTTCTTTCACAGCCTTAGGAGCTACCTGCCTTAGTCTTTTAAGTTTGTAACTATCTGAACGGGTAGGTCAGAGCCATGTGAATTAGTTAGAGGAGGCATCCCAAAGACTAGTTCTTAGCCTGCCTGACAATAAACATTCCAGTTCTCATTACTGAACCTCAGGGAAAACATCATGCGCCAACTGCAGCAAAACCTACGAGTCAAATTATTTGACATCAAAGGCCACAACCCCCAAACCAGCAATTGCTCTCAGAACACTGTGCAGAAACAGAGAAGTCCTCCTGGCACAGGGAGGAATGATGGCTGGAATGCACTGCAAAACCAGCACGCCCATATTCACACAGTGCGACAATGTGCTGACCATCCCCCGCTCTGTGTTCTTCCCTACCCTGATGCACACGCCTGTGTGGGGGTGTTTCAGGGGTAATCTCACAGGTCACAAAAGCCTGATGCTCCAACAGCACATAGGTATTGAACCAACTTCTGACCTGGGCTGAAGGTAAAGTTCTGATTTGGTATTATTTACAACCATTTGCCTGGTGGGTATTGCTTTGGTCTATTGTGCTCATTAAACTTAGTTTTTTGTACAAGAGTGATGACTGTAGCCAGCATGGCTGTCAGGCATTCATTCTTCAGTTCAAAACGCTAACAGTGTCAACAACTGAATTGCTCATAGTATCAGAGCTGTTTCAACCAGCTGCTCAGCAATCCGGTAGCATATCAGTTCATTAGTGTTGGTTATTCGCACAGCTTGGCAGAAACAATTGTCCAACATTCTTAACAACCTGGTTTATTTTCTTTCAATGTAAAAACTCCTAAAAACATCCAAAGCATGCTCACATAAAGACTTGAGTATTTTTTTTTTAAAAAGCAGCTATTTGTTGCTACTACTGAGACAACTGTACTCCTCAGTAGTTAAAAGAATGAAAGGCAGGGAACATAAAATATTCTCTGCATTGCAGGGACCTGGGGGGCAAGTCTATGGCCATGTTTCAGTGTTGTGTTGTAACAAAAAA
>VXBO01002628.1:0-27259 GCA_013400135.1 Rhinoptilus africanus | reverse complement strand
AAAAAAAAAGAAAAAGCTATTGTGCCAAAATGTTTCCAGGGATATTTCACTAAAACACCACACTAATTTAAAGCACCTGCTTTAAATATACAGTGACTAACTATATACAGTATCATTGACTTTCCTAACTAGCCTTCGAACATATTAAACATTATGATATGGCTTACTAACACACACATAAAACACATAGTAGGTAATTCATACTTGAAGAAATACCTGATAGAAATTCATTGCCTGAGACAGGCCTTACTCAATTCTGTTCTACCAAAAAAAAAAAAAAAAAAAGAAAAAGAAAAGTGAGGAAATCTTTTCCATTTAGCTTTTTAAATTAATTGCAATTTTTCAGTTAGTTGTTATGTTGTTATTACTGTAACTGCTCTTCCACTTAATGATCTTTCATGAAGAAAAAAAATGCTCGTGTGCACTTACTATATTGTGCTCGTGTGCACTTACTATATTCCCTGTATAGTAACTGTACATCACCTACACTATCAAATCAATTAAAATATTAATTCTCTGTATGTATTTCACTATGAAGTGCAAAGTCATTAGCTCCTCACAGCAAGATGTTGATATAGTAACATTTTTTTTCTTTCCTTGTAATACACTTATTACAGGCAATGTAGCAGGACTTTGGATGTAATCATCATTTTAGGCAGCTTCTATGACATGGTGAAATGAAAGATGTGATAACTACTGAATGCTGTTATCTTTAAGAGAGCTCATTTCCTGAGCTGATGGAGTAGCACCTAATACATAAATACACTAGAGCTTAAAAATGAAAGATACAAACCATATCAGTTGGCAAGATGAATGTTCTCTAAATGTTACAGTGTTTGCTCTGTGTGGGAGCATCAGGTTCAATTGCATAGATCTAAAGGAAAGTTTAGCCAAAGGCAGTACGTAATTACAGCAGTTGATCTTCAGTCTACCACTCCTGACTGTTTCCACTGCTAAAGAAGTTGCTATAGAGATAAGGACTAATTAATATTATGACAAGGTTGATCTCTCTATATTTTGGTTGTACTGATGAGACCCCCACCTGGAGTACTGCATCCAGCTATGTAGTTTTTAGCGCACAAAAGACATGGACCTGTTGGACCGAGTCCAGAGGATGGCCACAAAGATGATCAGAGGGCTGGAGCACCTCTTCTATGAAGACAGGCTGAGAGACTTGGGGTTGTTCAGCCTGGAGAAGGCTCTGGGAAGACCTTATTGTGGCTTTTCGATACGTAAAGGGGGCTTGTAAGAAAAATGTGATAAACTTTTTAGTAGAGCCTGTTGTGCTAGGACAAGGGGTAATGGTTTAAAACTAAAAGAGGGTAGATTTAGACTAGATATAAGGAAGTAAATTTTACGATGAGGGTGTGAAACACTAGAACATGTTGCCCAGAGATGTGGCAGATGCCCCATCCCTGAAAACATTCAAGGTCAGGTTGGACAGGAGCAGCCTGTTCTAGTTGAAGATGTCCCTGCTCATTCCAGGGAGGGGCTGGATTTAAAGGTCCCTTCCAACTCAAGCTATTCTATGATTGTTCCTGGATAACAACACAGGTATTACTACATCTTGCAATGCTACAGGCTTGGGGAAGAGTGGCTGGAGAGCTGCCCAGCAGAAAAGGACTTGGGGGTGTTAGTTGACAGCCAGCTGAATATGAGCCAACACTGTGCCCGGGTGTCCAAGAAGGCCAGCAGCATCCTGACCTGTATCAGAAATAGTGTGGCCAGCAGGACTAGGGCAGTGATCATCCCCATGTACTCGGTGCTGGTGAGGCCCCACCTTGAACACTGTGTTCAGTTTTGGGCCCCTCACTACAAAAAAGACACTGAGGTGCTGGAGCGTGTCCAGAGAAGGGCAACAAGGCAGGTGAAGAGTCCAGAGCACAAGTCTTCCGAGGAGCAGCTGAGGGAGCTGGGGCTATTTAGCCTGGAGAAAAGGATGCTGAGGGGAGACCTTATTGCTGTCTACAACTACCTGAAAGGAGGTTGCAGAGACGTGGGGTTCACTCTCTTCTCTTCTCCCAAGTAACAGGCAATAGAACACGAGGAAATGGCCTCAAGTTGTGCTGGGGAGGTTTAGATTGGCTATTGGAAAATTTTTTTCATGTNTAAAGGGGGCTTGTAAGAAAAATGTGATAAACTTTTTAGTAGAGCCTGTTGTGCTAGGACAAGGGGTAATGGTTTAAAACTAAAAGAGGGTAGATTTAGACTAGATATAAGGAAGTAAATTTTACGATGAGGGTGTGAAACACTAGAACATGTTGCCCAGAGATGTGGCAGATGCCCCATCCCTGAAAACATTCAAGGTCAGGTTGGACAGGAGCAGCCTGTTCTAGTTGAAGATGTCCCTGCTCATTCCAGGGAGGGGCTGGATTTAAAGGTCCCTTCCAACTCAAGCTATTCTATGATTGTTCCTGGATAACAACACAGGTATTACTACATCTTGCAATGCTACAGGCTTGGGGAAGAGTGGCTGGAGAGCTGCCCAGCAGAAAAGGACTTGGGGGTGTTAGTTGACAGCCAGCTGAATATGAGCCAACACTGTGCCCGGGTGTCCAAGAAGGCCAGCAGCATCCTGACCTGTATCAGAAATAGTGTGGCCAGCAGGACTAGGGCAGTGATCATCCCCATGTACTCGGTGCTGGTGAGGCCCCACCTTGAACACTGTGTTCAGTTTTGGGCCCCTCACTACAAAAAAGACACTGAGGTGCTGGAGCGTGTCCAGAGAAGGGCAACAAGGCAGGTGAAGAGTCCAGAGCACAAGTCTTCCGAGGAGCAGCTGAGGGAGCTGGGGCTATTTAGCCTGGAGAAAAGGATGCTGAGGGGAGACCTTATTGCTGTCTACAACTACCTGAAAGGAGGTTGCAGAGACGTGGGGTTCACTCTCTTCTCTTCTCCCAAGTAACAGGCAATAGAACACGAGGAAATGGCCTCAAGTTGTGCTGGGGAGGTTTAGATTGGCTATTGGAAAATTTTTTTCATGTAAAGGGTTGTCAAGCTTTGGAACAGGCTGCTCAGGGACATGATTGAGTCATAATCCCTGGAGGTATTGAAAAGATGTATAGATGTGGCACTTAGGGACATGGTTTGGTGGTGGACTTGGCAATGTTAGGTTTACAGTTAGACTCAATGATCTTAAAAGTCTTTTCCAACCTAAATGATTCTATGATTCTTCATTACATACCGCACTGGTGTGTAAGACTTGTCAGTCTCCAAAGTAAGAAACACAGGAAACAGTTAATGACAGATTCAGATAACATGGCAATCTTTTTTTAGGAAACAGTTACCATTACAGATGTGTAATTACTTTTTCTCCAGTTTCACTATGTGCCTTTCTTTTTTTTAAATATACACTACCTCAGTAAGTATAGGTGGAATGTCTGGAAAGAGCCCACTGGCCCCCTGACTCATCAGGGCAGAGTCCACTGAACAGGAGAGATCTCAGAGAACAGGAAACAGAGATCGGCAATATCTTCCTGCTTGGGAATTGCTTTGTGTTAAATATAGTAATTTAACCAGAAAAAAGTTCTGCACAGATTTGAAAACATACTGTGGCAAGTCAGAAAGCTCCATCTGGTTTTTATTATTACCAGAAATTGAAGGAAGGCATATTTAAGGTATGGTTCAGACAACGCCTTTCTGTTAAAGTGGACATAAAAAGAAAAAAAGAAAACTAGAGCAGAGATTTATGGAGAAAAAACCACAAAGCAATTTTCCAGCATGATAGCAGTGTCTACTTGTACCACTGTCTGAAGGCTGAGCTATCTAAAGAGAAGAGAAATCTGCTTACATAGCATATCTGTTTCAACATATCTGTATGCTCTGTTGGAAGAAGTTTTCACTATGTAATTTCAAGTTAGACACAGACCAGACAATGGAGGTCGCAAAAGGAAAGCCTAAATTCTTTGTGACCTTTTACTTCCAGGACTCCAAGCAGTTTTGAAGAGATTGATGGTGCCCAAATCTACCCACCTCCCATCGGTTTAGCACCATAGTCATCTACCCCTCAATTCTGCTCATTTGCCTATCTTTCTTGTCATCCCCTGTGCTACACGATGCCATTTACACATATTAATACACAAAATTTATTGGAAAACAAAGAAAAATTAACAAAAACTTACTGAAAATGTAGAATTATGCTTTGTCCAAGAAACACTCCAGAACATCAAGTACTTGATTAACTGTCCAGGATCAGTCTGGCTGGAGAAGAAATGCAACAAGCAGATGATTTACAGGCTGAAGGGTTTGCTCAGTTTTGCTCTTGAAGCACCTTTTTGCCTTTAGGTGGAACTCTTCACCTACATTTTGCGTTTTTCTTGCTAAAGGGAGCTGTGTCTATACAGCTCTGCAGTACCACATTCTGAGGAGTAAGATCAGTGCAGTATTAACCTGAGATAAGGGATCTGATCTAACACAGAGCAGAAGCCAGAATAATCATGGTTGCCTTCCTCCATCAGCTTTAAAAAAACTCTTTGCACTGCACACTCTGATTTTTAATTATTTTTTTTCCTCCCAGGTACTGGATGGTCCTGAGAACTGGTTGCAACACAGTGCAAATTTGATATGGAATCACTGTCCCTCTGGATTTGGTGTGACATAACAGTGGCAGTGATTATTTTTTTTTGCAGTACATGTGAGTGTGTAACTTTGTCTCTGCGCTAACTGCTAAAAAAAACAATGCTGAAACCAATGGATAGCTTGGTTGCCCTGTCAGTTTTCTCATGCTAGTAATTATGGCCAAAAAGGGAAATTAAAAATTCCTTCCTATATTTCAGAAATCACAGGATGCTGTTGGCAAATTAATTATTTTATCAATACATGCTGTAATTATATTACCATGTCCACTAACCCTATCTTGTGCTTGTGATAAATCAGAGTCAGAAAGTTAAAACTGATGAGTACAACTGTGCTGAAACCTGGCCAGCATTCTCCCACTGACCCACCTGCAGTTGCAATGTTGTTCAAGGAGATAATACTTTTCTCCTTCTGGTGAAAAAAGATGAGAGGTCCGCACCAAAAATTACTATTTCCCTTTATGCAGAGGATCACGTTTCAGAAAGACATACACAAAAAATCTCAGAGGACTCCTGCTCTGAGAACACAGCTATGCATTCTGATCTGTTACATCGCATTAGGCTTTTGAAGAAGAATTCAGACAACATTCTGGCTCCTTAGAATTCTGAAATTCAGTGGTATAAAACATGAGGTTTGATTCCTGGACTATTTCTCATAATGTTCATTGATTTTAATACCAGAACTTCATCCTTCAGTCCACTCAGTTACATGCTGGTCCATAGAGTTCTTCAGATTTTCCTGAAGAGAGCTTTTGTACAAACTCTGAATTTATCTGTGTTCAAACCCTGGAGGGAGGCTGACATTAAGAAGGAGTCTCCATTCCTCTGTGAACACCTGCATCCGCAAATCTTTCCCTGAAAGGCAGACTGCTCTCTGGAAAACAGGTTGGGGGGAGGGTGTCACATTTAACAGCACCCTGTAGTGACAAACCTCCAGGACTTTTATTTTTGCTATTAAATTACTTAGGGTAATTATTCATACAAAAAAGAAGAACATCAAAACATGAACATTTATTCTATCTGTGATTTAGCATTCTGATGAGAGCACTTAAAATACATCTTTTCCCATCTAAGATGATGCAACTGAACTGAAAAGGTAAGACTACTCCAAGAGCAGGAATATCATCTAGAGAATGCTGAGTACAAATCCAGCAAAGCATGGGCATAAATATATCTCCCAAGACAAAAAAATCCAGAAGTAATCTTTTTGAACATTTGTTAATGAAAAATCAAGACTTAAAAGATGTTTTCATAGTATCTGCCATCAATTTCTTAATCACTAACAGCTTAGTCTTCTAACATCAGACATGTCTTTCCCTAGGCTAGGGTAAACATCAGGAAGGGGACATTGTACAGATTTTTACCTCATCCACACATTAAACCATTAATTATTTTGGAAATTGGAAGGGTTATTTTGTCACAGCAGCTACTTCTTTATAATTTCTGCCTCATGAGTTTGTCAGAATCTAAGGTAATTTCCCTTATTCTCCCATGTTAGATGTGGAGTAGAGGTGGGAAGAATTTCACACATTTCAGATGTAGCCTAGAGAAACCTTAAATGCCTCCATTGTTAATTACAGGCTTATGATGCAAGAAAGGCTAAAATCTTCCAGAGAGCAAGTCAGCCACTGCCTGTAATGGGACTTACTTAACAAAAGCCTCAGTCTGTCCATTAAATAGACATATTCAGAAAGAGAGCTATTTTCTTGAGCACCCTAATTACTATTCCATATATAAGTGCTCCTGGATTGTGGGCAGAATATCATACAGAAACATCAGGAGACAAACAACACTTACTCCTTCCCAGCAGTCAATTTCAAAATAAGACAAATACATTAGGAAATCAGTATTAATTTAACCAGCTAAACTTCCTCCTGATTCCTTACACTATACCGATAATCATGTTTCCTTGGAGGCACAGCAGATTTATAATTCAGCTTCCAAGCTATGCCATCAACAGAGGGTTTGGAAGAGCATGTTGAAAAGCAAGATAATCTCAGTCTGTATCTGTATGTACGTGAAGAGAGTCCCAGCCACAGGGCCATGTATGGAATTGTTGCTTTCTAAGCATCAGCACACACAGAAACAGAGCCAAAACAGAACAGCCTCCAGCAGAGGGTTCCACAGGAGAAGCGAAACTTCAACTCTGCCATCAAACTAGAAAGTGACTCCCACATGCAAATCACAACAACCATACACACTGTAAGGGGACTGTGAACTGGTTTAAACGGGCTTTACAACACCATAGTGAATGTTCATCAGTTTGAGCACAAAGGTTATTCACTAACCTTCATCCCATTCATTGCCAAGTGGAGAAGGACGGGGAGTTTTGCAGAGGTGCTCTGATCTCCTTCCTTCAACTCTGCTTCAACAAAGATGACTCCATTGATTTGCTACAGCTCATCAGCATGCAACACGTGCTTCCCCCTTACCAAACAAGAGATGTTTAGGCCATCATGCAAGCTGACTGAAGAAAAATTCCAAGGCTGGTCTGTCCCTACAGAAGGTACTTCCGCGCAGTACTAAGGAGCATTATAGGAGATAGGCCTGTCCTGTTCAAATAGAACTGCAGATTTTTTGGAATTTAGGACTCTGGGTTATTTGAACCTAAATCACAGCTACAGCTGGATTCAATGATGCATAAATCCCTGAAATGTCATAAAAATTCTGAATCCTGAAAAGGACAAACCTCTCAACAAAAAGATGATTCTTCAATTGTCTCAAAAGGTACTCAGTAAGAAAAAAAAAAAAGTAGGCCCCTATCGTTCCCGTTTTGCAGTAAGAATCGCAAAGACAAAATTCCCTAGCCACTGCAAATCAGAGTTTTTTATTATATATGGTAGCTTAGCCGATCTCTGCATATACAAACTAGGAGAAGACTAGACCCTGAAAATCATCCTGATTTAGCAAGTCAGAGCAGGAGTACCAGCTCTGCACAGTAAGTTTGAAATGGGATTTAAGTACCAACAACTGTAAGAATTCCTTCCTTTACAGTGCTTACAAGGTGCTTTAATTAATTCTTTTCTATAGCTCCCCCCTTCAAATTCTTTTGACAGGAGGCAGTTGGAGATTTTTATTTTCATCTCTATGTATGATAAATTGAAACATAAAAATGGCCTTTGTGTGTTCTGGTTTGACTTGCTTGGAAATATAATGGTCACAGATAGCTTGTGCAAGAATTGAGAAAGCCAGCAATGTTTTCCAAAAAGCAGCATCTCTCTCATTTGTTCTTGGAGTGAACACTTGGAGCGTCACTTGGAGTGAAGCGCGTTCAACTTTGTGAAAAATCAGTCCCCAAACAGCAACTGCAGTTGCTATGGTGGTTGTGGGTTTGTTTGGTTTGGGGTTTTTTTTGTTGTTGGCTTGATTTTGTTTTACATTTTTAATGGGGGAAGAGATATGAGATGGACTAGCTTTTACTTGGCAGTTTTTCTTCATTCTGTCCAGTCACGTGGTCATTCTTTTCCCAAAATTCTTAGGCAGTCAGCCAGAGGACAATGTTGCTACTTAAAGACAAAAAAGTCTCACATGCGTTAAGATCCCTTTACATTCACGTAGCACAGTAAATGTTTCTTAAATGAACGGTGGTATACAGGATTAAGCCTGTAAAGCACATCAGATAGAGCACTAACTGGATTTTGTAATTCTGGCATCATCCACATGGTTACAGCTTTCTCTGTGTCCCCTAGCGAGGGCTGAAGGAAAAGAAACACGAAGCCAGGAGAGCTGTTTAACCATACTTCATATCTTCTTCACTGATACCCTTCACACCATTCAAATAGGACTCCGGAATACACTATTTTAATTAGCAAAGCTTGTTTTAAAGTAAACAACACAAACACTCTTTATAGAACAGTCACAGTCTCCCCTGCTAGACATACAGGATTTTTGGCAAGATCACATTCAAACAGCATTAAATTCACCTCTGTGCATGGCCTCCCAGAATGTCCTTGCGCCACTTTAACTTCCACTTAGCTGCTCTGGATAGGCATGAGTGGTTTGTGGGATAAGGACCAAGGTTCAGTACAACTTTCCTCCTCCAAAAAAAAAGATGGTCCAAATCCAAATCTGTAAAGATAATCAGTTTTACCACTATAAGGTCATAAAGGTGTAATATAGGCGTCATGCATAGAGTACATACCATATTTCAATTGAGTCCTGTCCCTGCACGACTTTGAGCCCCTGTGAAAGTACAGATGCACAACACACGTGTAATGGAGCCCTCAATCAATATGGTTTGCTGTGTTGTGCTGTTTATTTGGAACACTGCAAAGTCATTCAATTGACAGGAGTCAAGACAGCAGTGAGAAAGGTATCCTCATGAGGAAGCTCTGACAGGATTCCTTTTGACATATGAGAGAACACGAGATTCCCATCTTAGTTCAGTAATTGCTAAATGAACAGAAATGAGAAATCATTGATGTGTCACTGACCCACAAAACACTGATGACTGAGGGCCTGTTCTCCCCTGTACTACACACAGGGAACAACAAATGGTCAAAGGAAAACAGGGTAAGAACAAAACAATACAGAAATAAGGTTGGTTCCTTAACAAATGTCACTACTGCAGTCCATTTATGCTGACTGACACTGGTGGTTCTTTTCAGCTATAAGTGCGCAACAAAATCAGACATGTCTCATCTTCCAGTCTTGATACTGAATTGTTGCTGCTGTTGCTGTTGTTGATTTTCTTTTGTTGGTTAAGTTTTTCTTTTTTTCTTTTTTTTACATCTACATTTATCAACACTGATACATTACAGATCTTGTTAGTTATACTTTGAAGTCTGATCATGCAGAACTACAGGTAGGTGCAACTTAGATCTTATTACAAATGATGGACATGGCAAGGTGAACAGTTGGTTTTTCTAGTTAAGATCTGAAACTTTGTTACTGTTGTGGCTTAACATATACTGGCCCTAAGTCCCACTTACTCAATTTACTAATTATACATGATTCTGTATGTACACTGAAACCTTCAGCATCCTCCTTTTCAGCATATAACTGACTTAGGAAAAGGTCAGAGGTCAACCATATTTAGGCATACATTGGCCTTATTGTAAAAGATTTAACAGAATTAGTGTGCTTGATTATTACATATTAGTTACAGAAGAAGGAAAAAAAAGATCTATACAACTATTTACATTATAAATATCTTGCTTCCCAGAAGACAAGGATGGCCCTGTTCAGTGAAAATTAGCAAAAGAGACAGGCTTACCTGTCTGAAATTATAAGCATGGTAGACATACATTTATTTCCCAAATTGACCGTGTCTTCCTTCAATACGTGCTTTTCAGCTTTCTGCTCTCAGGTAAAAAGGCACCAGTAGCCTCAGTTGAAGTTTTTCAACATTCTTTTGTCAAGTCAAACCCTCTTTAAAACTCAAACTTGCCATGGGTCAATGAGCCTGAACACAAATGAAGTGAAACCGTTCACCTCTTCCAATCACTAGCAGGAAGGGAAGGAAAGGGGAAGGCCACGCTGGCAAGTTCCTAATACACTAAGCAGATTCCACAAAATTCCACTGGACAGGTCTGTTTTCCAGCTCATGGGTAAAGATGACACATTCACCATTCTCCCACCTCCCTCAAGCATCTTACTAATTAAGACATTACATATTTGAGGAATAGTCAAACCTACAGCACAATGATTTTCTATTTGTGTGTGTGTGAAAAAGATCACCTTGAGCTTGCAATTACTTAACTGTGTCCTTTGTAAAGTGGTGGAAGTTCAAATAAGCACAGCCATCAGATTCTTGAAGATGTGTGATTATGTTACAATTACACTTGTTATCCACACTGAGAACTTGGATCAAATATGAATAGAACAGGCTCTAAAAACCGCATCCATATCTAGCTCCCTCTCTTTCCTACACATACATACGGAAGCAAAGAAAACAAAAGCCTAAACTTGAAGTGAACCATTAACTCAGACTTCTTCTGCCAGGCTATTAAAAGAAAAGCCTAATTATTCCCTGCAGGTTTTCTTTCATATTGCTGTCCCTGGAAGCACACAGAGTTTGTTGCAAATGCCTTTTTTGTTTGTTTTTGCATGTTTGAATTCACACAAAATTTTAAAATCTCAATAAGCATGAAGAAAGATAGATACATGTGAAACTAAAATAATTTTTGATCCTTTGGAATATTGCAAAGCTTATAATATAAATAAGCTAACATTGGCTAATAGAAATTATTTTGAATTAAAATGTTTCAATTATATTTTACAATGATTTCAGGATACTCAAACCATATTTTTCCTTTTCTAAGAAATAAAAAATTTGTGAGATTTGTTGAATTTGACTCTCTCAGGCAGTTCTAAAATTGACTATTAGCATATTTTTCATCAGAAAATATATTAGTGGAAAAGAAATCACTGGTGCTTACTGACAAAAATTATAATACAATACAAATCAGTTAAGTAGAACTAATGTGGAAACCTTCCTAAAGGCATTGCAACAAGTCTAATTTCTTTAGTATTGTTAGCCCAAAGCTTGAAGGCAAAGCAATATGTATGAATATAAAACCGTATATATGAATCTATTCTTAGTTAAGAATAGAATATAAGTTTAGAAGAGTGATACAGCGGCACAATCATCTTTCTTGTGTAATCTCTTTAGGCCAATATCATGCAAGAACTGGTGATTTCTGGAGGAAAACTATCAGTGCCTTAGGGAAGTACTGGATCAGGCTTTCTGTGACTTTTTTTTTTTTTGTGTTACTATACTTGCACCCCAATTTAAGCTCCACTTTATTTAATGCAAGCTTGCTAAGATCCTGAATTGATCTGTGCCATGGAATTCTACATGGTATGGGAGGATTATCACATCAATCAGTGTGTGACCAACTCAAATATCTGAACTCTCTAAAGATCTGTTACATTTTAATGGAAGATACTATTTCAGCTACCAAGTCAGTATCTGAAGATTGATTTCAAAAATTACAGAAAATTTTGGATTGAAAACATGCATAACCTTGCATCAACTTGAAGTAAATCAATATCTCATCCTCATTCAAACGCGATCAGTGGGAAGGAAAACGGAAGGGTCTTTTAAGAGCAATTCTAACTTTTAAATTATTTTTTAGTTTCTCATACGATCCAGAAGTACTCCATCTGAAAAAAAAGCAGGAATGATTTGCAGCAACTTTCCTCTCTACCTTCTCAATGTTATTTTTTGCAGCTAGTGCTCTGAGCAGCCACTGATAGTTTAGATGCTTCTGCATTTTCCTCACCCTGCTGATGGCTATCTACATGACTTAAATAAAGCCACATGGGACAGAATTGCTCTGGGTATTCAGGCACTTATGATACCAATAAGCTTTTGGGTATATTTTAAAAAATAGCAGAGTGTCCAGATGCCATTCATGCTCATGGAAGGTATGCCGCTTCTGGCATAGGCTCTCTAATTGGCCCTTTAGTGCCTAAATAACTTGGAACATCTCTGCAGTGGTGGCAATCATGCTTACAACTGCAAACCTCAGAGAACGAGGTGAAAATTGTTCCTCAAGTACTATTTAGTAACATTCTAAACAGAGGTAGATTTAAAACATCACTGGCAAGAAAAATAAGAAAAGCATCTCTCATTATCAAAATGAACAGAATGTAGGAATAAAGGGGAACAGACTTAAAGAGAAGGGTATCAAAACTTCTAGAATCGGAAATAAAAATTTTGTTTACCTTAAGATAGCTACGGAATGTCATCACTGCAACCTTTTATTCAAGAGTATGTGCATTTTTGTAAGGTATCAGCTGATAGCACCAACTTCCTGACACAAAGCAAAACAAAGGATACCATTCCTGTTTGATGCTTGTTACTTCAGTTTGGACATACAAGCACCAGAACTATGACAAACTATTGCTTTTCTTCATTGATGGCTTCTTTCTAGTGTTCAGTGTGGACAGCCCCAAGTTTCCTCCCCCAGACAGAGCTTCGCATAAAGGAGACTAACTAATTTGAGGACAAAAAGAAATGCGGTAATTCTTTTAGGCCCCCTTTCAGCAAGGCACTTAAGCACATGCTGATGTTGATCTCTGCTAAGCAAAAGACAAAAGCACATGTTAGCTAAAATTATGTACGCATCCCTGTGGCCTCCATTAAATGTTTGTAGGAGCACTGGTGCTTATCAGAATGAGGGGTTCTGGGAATAAAGCTATATAACTTCTGTGTTGTGGGTTCATTTATTGGCGATCACTAGGACATCTTCTATGGTGACTGGTTCTCCACCCTGCACTCACAAACCCAAACAAGACTGAATTATACAATGGGACTAAGAACATGGGTTTTGGCTTCTACAGATGAAACATGGAAGATCTGTAAGCATACATCTACTAGAAATTACTTCTCTGCTATTGCCAGTGCCACATCTCCATAATATCACTGCCAATGAAGTATGATTATTTCCAGTTTCTATGGTTTACATTTCTGGTATTTTTGCAGTTTCTCTTACATACAGCTTTGCCTCTTTGAGACACTTTTGTTTTGTTTAAATAACACACCCAAATGGTGCAAACTAAGGAATGTAAAGCAGATACTAGCTACCTGAATATTATTAGTATATATGGTGAATTAAATCAGCAGGTGATACATTTCATTATTGCTAAGAAGTCACCCTTGGTGTTATTGCCTTTTTACCTACAGAGCATTGCTGTTTACCGTTCAATACTTTTATGATCATTGGCTTTGAAGTGAGTTACATCACTCAACAATGACAGGATGTTTCATGGCTTAAGAGAGAATATTGCTAAATATATTTAGCAGAAGTAAATTATTGCTTCTATAATTACTGCTCTGAGTTTTTAGAACATTATCGACCTAATTTTATTCTCAAAAAAAAATCTATAAAAATCTACTAAAAATATACCTAGGGGAAAAAATTTCCTACAACAATTATAAGGCAGCTCAGACCTACCAAGTCTGAAATTATTTCATATCCACTTAATTTTCATCTCCCCTTCTCCCCACTGTGGAGAGTTTTTTTCCTTTAGTTTCTTCCCTTTGAACAAAATCTGACTTGATACTCAATCTTTTTTCCTACCACAGAATGGCAGACTTGTAAGCCGCCTAATGAAACGTTCCTACTTTTAGTAGAATTTTGAATACACAAGAATTAGTGAATTTAAAATATCCAGTAATATATTCTAAAAAACAGTTTCTCTCTTTGACATTTGGAAAAGCATTAGAGTATGATTTAGCTTGTTTCAGTTTACATGGCACACTTTGGTAAGAGGAGAGATGACTCAGATGTTAGTTAATTTCCAACCCAGGTAATGATGACCTTACAGTGGAAAATGCTAGTTGCTGTTTTGGCTGGAAAAATATTCAGTTGTTCTGAAATTCTGTGCGGTGTTTTGCCATTCTCTGGTAAAAACACTTACCACTGGCAATTCTACATATCATACATATTCTACACATCTGTTAAAATCAATTTGATATTCAGTCACTGTTGGGTTCTTTGGAACTTGTCAAAACTGCCTTAAGATGCCTGATTGAGAGCCTAAGACCCCTGACTGAGACCATTTCAGCCCAGCGCACTAGCTTACTGGTATCTTCTGCTGTTACTTAGAATACAGGAATACTGGAGCCATGCACTCTGTGGTTCTTTTCCATGTAACATAGCTGATAAAACTTCCTGGGGAGTCAGATGATTTGTCACAAGCAAATGAGCAGCCAAAAGCACCTGCAGAAGGCCTGTTCTTTTAGTAGTGGAGAACCCTGCAAGGGAATGATTTAAAGGGAAAATGACCTCTAAGCCACATACATACACTGAGAGGGAGCGGGCTGCAAATACCCTTTCTATTTAACCTAGTAAAGATCTAGACGTAAAATAAAAACAAGTTGTTGTATGTCCTATTGAACATAATCTGCCCATTTCTTGACCCTGTCATACTCCCTAACATAGAAGCATACATGTAATTCATAACAGTAAGTCTGTCTATGAACTAAGATGATAACTAACTTAACATTGACAGGAAAAGTTGCCTACTGAGACAAATCTTTCCAGGCTTAGACATGCATAAACCCCCCTTCATTCTTGTTCCCTGTAGCTTGCAAATATATATGTGCTTCCTTCTAACCTGGTCATAGCTTGGCATATCTGTTCTAAAAATTAGAACAACAAGTCTTAACATTCATGAATAAACATTTTTCTATTAAAATCTGTGGCATCTTCTTTCAATACAAATTTGCTTATTATTTCAAAATATGTATATGACTCTTAGCAGAAATGTTGGTGCTACATCTTCAAGTGTCTGAGGGAGCCACGGTTCAATGTGGTTATTTACACTTCCACAAATCCTCATACAAGATATGCACCTCATCAATGAACAAACAAATAGAATATATACTAGTAATATCACATATGCACTTATGCGGTTCACCTGAAATGGGCCATTTAGTTGTGGAGTGCACACGAAGTACATATGCAGATGTGCATGTTCCTACAGGCACACAGCTGCATACCCTGCCAGAATTCTATTGGCACGTGTGTGCTATTTGTATATGAAGAAAAATGCCTCACTGGGCAGAAGAAGACAGAACAGAGGGTGAAGGCAGATACACACTTGTACGTTTGAGAGTGGCTACTGCACACCTTGTCATGCCAGTGTGAAAAGGACAGTTGCAGGTTGCTGGTTTTGCAGCCATTAAATCTTATGGGGAAGGGTTAAAAAAAAAAAAAAAGGATTTTTCAGTTCCTTTTTTTTTTTCCCCACTACGCATCGTTGGAAGAAGACCAAAGCAGAGCAACTATAAGTTAAATATACATTTGAGCTTAGCTGCATTACATAATTCTGTAGGAGAAGCAGGCTGAAAACATTTTTTGTTTGTTTTGTTTAAATCTTTGTGTTTTATTTCTCTTCCTTTTCATCTCTTAACTCCTGTTAATTTTTACTCCTAATTACATCATCCTCTGAAGAACGCAGGGTTTCGCAGGCAGGCGGCTAGTCACCTGCAACAACCAAGGGGTCCTGCAGAAGCTTCCAGGCTGCTGTCTGTGTCAGACGCCAGTGTTTGATCCGTGGACATGGATGAGATATCATTGACAGATGAGGATGGAGGGAGGCTTTCACTGCTGTTCACTGCTGCACCTGTGCTACGAAAATGAACACCAATGTGATTAAACCTGAAACCCTCAAACTGCTCACATTTTAAAAAAGGATTCTTACCGTGTAGCAACATACATGTAAGTACACAGACCATTTTAAGCAATGGCAAACCTTAGCAGAAAATGGGCCATACATCTTTAGGCATTGGATAACATTTAATATTTTACCAGGAAATTCTCTCCCTCAACAGTCTATTTTGAAGAGGTAGAGTTCATGTTGTGTCTATCACTCCATTTCTTTCTAACCTTCTCAGAGTTAGAAAATAACCAATTATCAGATGTCTGCTAGGATCACACAGGCACCAAAAAGATGATTAAAGAAACCAACCCGGTCCTCCATACTCTCTTATATTTTCCTTGTAGATAGTTTAGTAGAATGGGTGGCATCAGATCACTCTGTGGCAATGTAGAGAATATAGCTGTGTGGGAGGCAAGGCTGGTTTCTTCCTCTTAGTTAAGGACTAGGTAGACTAAGTCCAGGATTCCAGTTCTGACAGTATTTTTGTGCATCCTAGTTTATCTGCCCTCTGTAAAATGATGATAGTACCAGGTATTATCCAAAAAAATCACTTTGTGAAATGAAGAAAGTACCTTCGTGAGATCCTCATTATTGTAACCGAACACTTATCACATCCCTATTAGCACGTATTATCTGTCACATAAATGCAGATAACTGTCTGATAAGTAAAGCCACATGAAGAATGTATTTACCATGCAGCTGTGACTGATGATCTGTCACTCTGCCTATTAACCTCAGCTCATACTTAAGTTCTCAAAGTAACAAACAACAGTTTGGTATTTTTTTCCACTGAACTTTGAGGCAATGTTTTGTTGTCTTCTTTCCACCAAAATTAACGCTGTCTGCAGTTTGGGAGGGATATGTTAATCTTCATTAAATATTCATGACAATAAAATATGTGATTTTTTTAATGATATTGCACAGCTGGAAATTGTAGGTAATTACCCTGACACACAGATCTTTGTTCTGCAGATAGATGCCATTTCTCATCTGACTTTCACAGATTTTCATTTCCTCACAATGAACAGAAATTAACATCTATTGCCTTGAAAAGAAAGAGAACATACCTAAAAAACCTCACCTAGTAAAATTATAAAACTCATATATTTTTAATACAGAAATTAATAGCCATCTATACAGCCTAGGCAAAATATATGATGCTATGGACAAAAGCAGAGTATTTCTGTCACTTTCCAGTTTGCAATAAAACCATTACTTTGAGAAAACATGCCACCATACCAAACCTCCAGCCCTCTTCCTCAAATTTTTCGTCCCTTTATACACATCTCCTATAAATATGCATATAACAGAAACAGATACACTTAGGTTCAGAGCTCTAGATGGCAACTGCTTTCTGCTGCTGTAGTAGTACAAAGATACTCTGTAATCAGAAGAACTCTTGAATTAGTTTACTCTCCTGATAACATTTGGAAAATAAAATAGTTAATTTTGTAAAGGCTGCAAAAAGGCAGAGCAATCTCAATGTCTCACTGGTGACTGCAGACAGCAATCATCCATCCATCAATCAACTTTTGATCAAACTGTTGCTGAGCAACTTTCTTTGATGAATATGCGATCAACTTAGCTAGGCAAAATAACTGAAGAAATGGCTGCAGAAATTGTATTGGTGAAGATTTTGTTACACTCTGTCTGATTCAGCACCACTGAATTCAATCAACTCTGTTATGTTAATTTCAGCAAGTATCAACTTGGCCCCTAAGTTTTGGAAACTGCATTTTTATGGTTATTCCTAGCTTTCAGCACAATTCCATGTGATATGACACACAGACCTGATAGTTACTGTTGCACCCCCAAAGCACCCAGACTCACAAAATACTCACAAAACCAAATGAAACCACATAAAATATAAAAGAGAGAATTAAAGAATTCAGCAGCACAAAGCAGCTCCTATGCGGCAACACTCAGAAACCCAGCCAAAAGCTGTCCTAGTCAGTAAGTAATGCTTCATTTGCTACGCTCGGCACCTGCCTAGTGCTGCAACAGCTTCTTCCTGAAGTGATGTGTGCCAGGTGAAACAGGGCAGAAATGACAGAGGTGCATTCAAAAGACAAAAAGAGCCCTGTTTATGAATGTGCTTGTTGGTAGGAAGCCTCTCACTGGCTGCAGGGTTGAGGAAAACAGCAAAAGGTTAGAGCAGGTGAGAGACAGCTCCTGGGATCTGTTCTGGCTCTGCCATTGACTTGACAGATACTCTTTTAAGCCACGAATCAGCTTCCATGCTGTGAAGCAAGGATTCCTTCCTCAGAGGGCTTCTGTTGAAGCTCTATTTAATTAGCACCTATGGAAGTACCTTTAGGAATACAGCTGCAACGTGGTACAGATGTAGGGGTAAAAACAAAGGAGAACAGCAGCTGTTTCCAAAAAAAAAAACCTCAGTTCAGCTGCTTATTTTTGGCTCTGCATGTCACAGAAGAGGGCTACTAAAGGTATACAGTAGTACTTGGGTGACAGCAATAAATTGACTAAAGCAGACAGCGACTAAAAGGCAGGAAGGGAATAATAAAAGAGAATTTTCAGCAAGAAAGGGGACTGCCAAGAATAACCTGCATGGGGATCAGCTCTATTTACTATATTCAGTATCCAGAAATTCCAACCCTGACAATTCTATGATTCTATAAATGTTAGGTATGAAACTATAGCTGGGCAGTGTAGACTAGGAGAGTGTGAGAGGAGATTAGACAGTATGCAGTGTCAGAGCAGAGGAAATTTGCTAATAGCAGCAAGGATATTTAATTTGGACAGAACTTCAGTTCCTGCTGACTGGAAAAGGGGAAACATAGCCCCCATTTTTAAAAAAGGAAAAAATGAAGACCCAGGGAACTAAAGGTCAGTCAGTCTCCCCTCTGTGCCCGGCAAGATCATGGAGCAGATCCTCCTGGAAGCTATGCTAAGGCACATGGAAAATAATTGATTGGTGACAGCCGACATGGCTTCACCAAGGGCTAATCGTGCCTGACAAATTTGGTGGCCTTCTATTGACAGCCTTAGAGCATTGGTGGATAAGGGAAGAGCTACTGACATCATCTGTCTCACATGTCATCCTTGTCTCTAAATTGGAAATACATGGATTGGACAGATGGACCACTTGCTGGATAAGGAACTGGCTGGATGGCTGCACTCAGAGTTGTGGTCAATGGCTCGGTGTCCAAGTGGCAACCAGTGATGAGTGGTGCTCCTCAGGGGTTGGTACTGGGACCAGTAGGTACTATTTAACATGTTCGTTGGCGACATGGACAGCAGGATTAAGTGCACCCTCAGCCAGTTTGCCAACGTCACCAAGCTGTGTGGTGCGGTCGACACACTAGAGGGGAAGGAGGCCATCCAGAGGGATCTGGACAGGCTTGAGAGGTGGCCCATGCAAACGTCATGAAGTTCAATGAGGCCAAGTGCAAGGTCCTACACCGGGGTCAGGGCAATCCCAAACACAAACGTAAGCTGGTTGAAGAATGGATTGAGAGCAGCCCTGAGGAGGAGGACTTGGGGGTGTTGGTTGATGAGAATCTCAACATGAGCTGGCAATGTGTGCTTGCAGCCCAGAAAGCCAACTGTATCCTGGGCTGCATCAAAAGCAGTGTGGCCAGCAGGTCGAGGGAGGTGATTCTGACCCTTTACTCCACTTTTGCAAGACCCCACCTGGAGCACTGCATCCAGCTCTGGGGCCCCCAACATAAGAAGGACATGGACCTGTTGGAGTGAGTCCTGTGAAGACAGGCTGAGAGAGTTGGGGTTGTTCAGCCTGGAGAAGAGAAGGCTCCAAGGAGACCTTATAGCAGCCTTCCAGTACTTAAAGGGGGCCCACAGGAAAGATGGGGAGATACTCTTTACCAGGGAGTGTAGCGATAGTATGAGGGGTAACGGTTTTAAACTGAAAGAGGGTAGATTTAGATTAGCTATTAGGAAGAAATTCTTCACTGTGAGGGTGGTGAGGCACTGGAACATGACCAAAATCAACTAGATAAAGTGTAGAGAAAAGCTGTAAGTTTGAAAGATTGAAAGATGCAGGTAGTGAAGTCCAAAGGAAGGAAGACTGATTAGGGAAGCGATAATGGAATTTACATGAGCTAAAAGCTGCCAGAAAGAAAAATGGAAAAATGGATTTTGTTCACTGGACATAGGCACGAGGGGGACTTGAGGTTCCCCCCAGGCTGCACATTTCAAGCTTGTATGTTGTTGTATTAACTAATTCTTCACAGGACACAGGACTGACATTGTGATACACAGGCACTCTAAGTAGTCTGCACTATCAGTGGGCAACTATTACCCTTGATGCTGTCAATTGCAGCTATCTTCTCAAAAGCTCTGATAAACAAATCACAGAAAGTCATCTCCAGCTTGCTTGCTATGATTACAGATAGAGCACTGAATCCTAGCCTTCTGAAACCTTGCTAAGAACACTGACCAATGTGTGTGCAGAGTCTTCCCCATTTCCCTTATGCTCAGAACTGGTGACTTGTTTTACCTCATTCTTTCAGTATTTCATTCAGTTGAAAGAAACTAAGGTACACAAAGTGATGAAAACCAGGAAATTTACTGTTTCATAAAACAGCCTCATCTCAGAGCAATTTTTAAATAGTTGTTACACTTTTTGGTGACTAAAATTCCAAAAATAGTCATCAAAAGAAAGACGGGTAAGAAATGGCAATTTTGTATGTTTGCAAGTCTTTTACATAAGTAATAAAAACCTTCCAAATAGGAAAAATAGAACATGGATTACATGAAGAAATCCCTGGGTAGTTAATTCCTGAGACCAGCAACTACAGTGTTTTTTGATCATAAACCAATTGCCAGGGCCACAGATTTCTTTTCAGTGGTACAGTAGTTTGGCAAATTAAACCTGCAAGTCTTATACTTTGTTTGCAACTCAGCAAGAACACAATGGATAGTTTTCAGTATCTTACTTCAATACCAAAATCCAGATGCAGTGCTACTGCTCTAATTATTACCGTCCAGCACTCTATTAACTTCCTCTGTTGTTGCCATGTTTCATTTTGTCTTGTCAGTTACTAATGATGCATTCTTGTTCCAACTTTAAGTTAGCTCAGAAGCAAGTGAAAAATGAGAACGCAAAATAAAAAAAACTCTCTGAAAATATGCAGGGAACACTGAATTAAATTATTTTACTTTAAGAAGAGGTTCTGCAAAAGGTAGATAGTTTTACTCATAAATACTACTGGAATACTGTGCTCAAAATCTGAACTCTTCAGGTCTGCCAGTGAAAGTATACGTTCACAAATGTGTATTTCTGTGTACTGGCAGTCACAGTTCGCATTTCTATGAGAAGGCTGCTGATATGAATTTTCCTCAGATAAAATTTAGTTGTGATTTTTTGTGACAGGACTTTAAGAATCTGTGTTTGAAGATGATTTTCCCTTCTCATCAAAGTGTCAACCAAGCTCGTCAGCAAGCTGTTCTAATGTTATCAGACTTCTGAAAGGATAAACTACCACAGTAGACACCAGATGCTTACATGGTGTGTGTGTGCAGTGTCTTGTGTCCAACAGATGGATAAATGCTGACATCACCAATTTTGCTTATATCAACTGGCAGAGTATTAGTTCAGTTATCCATCCATAAGCAATATAATAGTAATAGTGTGAGATAAACCTCCCCACTCACAGAAATATAATCTTTAACACAGGTCTTTCCACAGAAAATACAAGGACAACTATATCTCAAATAGCAAACAGACCGATTTTTATGTATCAACATGACAGTGGAGGGCAATTAATCAAGGTCAACACATTAGAAGCACTGTGTTTCATAAAAACTTCTTAACTTGGTCTACAAAACTGCAAGTGTAGCCCAAGCGCTTCAGCTATCTCCATTTTCTTTTTGTCAATACAGAAACCACATCAAAGTTATTTAATGAGGCTGAGTACCTGAAGGAGAAGGCTGTCCTTTTACTACCCCATTTTTAGTCTTTTCTTCAGAATTCATTACTTCTTTGTAGATGAGTTCTAGAAGAGAGAATTGCAACAGTTACAAAAAGGAACCAGTGTGTGTGATCAGGAACAAAACAACTATCATGAAACACCGTGCCATAGCCCTCCCATGGGCTCCCTTAATCTGCCCTACCTTGTCTTCACAAGTCTGACACCTCTACTCCCCTAAGACCGCTCTCTTCCATCCCCCTACTCTCCTATCATCTCTTTTCATAGCTGAATTGAGACAAAAAGGGCTAAACTAGAACATGTGAATTGTTTAATGCTGCACTATCTAGAAATGAAGCAGCATACTAACACAGTGCTTGTCACCACCAGTCAAATTCTGATGCATCATCCTGCTGAACAGTATCATCTATCCAGATGATATCCTTAGATTTCAATGAAGCTGGAACCTGCACCTCCTGTGTTAACATTAACCTGTGCACATAATGATAGTCCTCAGGACATTTCTTATATTTTCACTACCAAATCAGCAGTTTGTAGGGCTAATGTCAATTCTTCACGTCAAAGGAATTCTTTTGGTTTTACACAGGTGCAATTGGTGGTGGGACATGGCCATTACACCACTAAAATATCCCTTCCCATGTAATTCCAAAGTGTGATTACCTTTCCATTCCTCAATTGTATGTTCCCTTTCATCCAGCTGTTTATCATATATCTGAGGAGGAGGCTGCAGGAGAGAAACATGCTATTTAGTCGATTGTCTGTTATATTGTAAATAATTAGGAGTAATTATTTAAGTAAAGATAAATTCTCTTCTCCCTCTTTGTTATCCATCCTGTACCTTTAATATTCACATGAAACACATGTGATTATTAAAGAGACGAACACTTCTGGAATTCAACAATGTAGTAAAAAATGAATATATTTTTCCCTTTTCCTCTTAAACAAGAGGCTTAGTTGCAGTTGAAATAGAACCCAAGTCAACAATGCCATTGTGGTCAGAAACTACACACACAAATTGTTTGCACTGGCAGAGAAGGTACTGTCAGAGTACCAGACAAATACCAATCCTGATTAATTAGTAGTAATATTACTACAATAATTTTTAAGTTGCCCTTTAGACATCGTACTCGCTGCTGTACAAACTTCTCAGAGTAACTGTAATTGTAAAGTAAATCTCCCTGCCAGAATTTCTGACCCTTGTTCCAAATTCTCAAGCTTTCCAGTATACATATTTTTAAGTAACTTTACTTTTTGGCTGTTGTTTTTTTTGCCTTTTTTTTTTTTTTTTTTTACTGTATCTTGTAGTTGATGGGAACTCCACAGAAGCAGTAGATCCTAGAATTTACTGAGACAAAGGCAATTATGGTTTCCAAGAGCCTGAGTACCTGCTTTCATTAGGCAACTAAGCCATGTGTTCATTGTCTGTCCTGATGTTATCTGCCAAATATAGCAGCCAAGTAAGCAGAGGACTCTCTCCTCCTTCCTTCTGCCAAGAAACTTAAGCATCTGAGGTAAGAGTGTCTAATGAATATGGAGACAAGATCTACAAGACTTTTCTCTCGCCTAAGTATTTTTTTCTAACTTTTACCTTGGGTACTCAGCCATTGTATCCCTTTCAAAATATCTTACTATTAAATGCACATTTACTGAGCTGTTTTCTGATTCACTAAGTTGAGGAATTGTTCTCAGGACTCTAAACATGATCAGTTAATTATTTGCATGCTACAGAGAAAGTGAAACTGAGAAAGTAATAGCTCAGTGAGGTAATACGGACCAGGACAATTGTATGATAGCTGAACTAGACAAGTCCACTGAAAACAGAGACATTGCTGCAGAATGACACTTGTATCAGGGCTAAAGACAAGGCAATTAGGTGAAGTCCTGGACTGCCAAGTCTCACACCTGAGAAAGTGCCAAGAGAGCACCATGAGTTAAAAGTGAATGCTAGACCTTAGCAGGGGTACTTGAGGTTTTGCTGTGTCAGCAAGGTAAGACACAACCACATAAGAAGTCTGAGTCCAAAACCAATGCAGCTGTTCTCTTATTCAGCATAACCCTTATCAGTCTCTTTCAGTCAATCTTGAAACTTAAGATAGATTGAACCACAATCAATGTAACCTCCATGGGCACTCCATGTTTCTTCTGATTGTGATATCAGGGAGCTGAATGCTCCAGAAGAGTGCTGGTGAACCTAACCATAGACCAGCAGGATGCGGTAAACTTGCTCCACTACTCCAGCTGAACCTGCTGAACTACTGCTCAGCCCCTCAGCCACCCCTGCAGCATGCATTTCCTACCAGGGAGAAGCAGAGAAAGCTGGCAAAGTCAAGGAAATCCTGGGGGTCTAAGAATTTACAGGAGACTTATAGGGACTGTCAGCTCTGCTACATGGCTGGCTCTTGGCTTTTATGGTAGCAGTAGGGGAGGTGTTTGGCTGAGCTGTAGTCTGAGTCACAGCAACAGACCCACTGCTTCTCTGTCAGATGGAAGGAAAGCAGCTAAACCAAGTTGCACAAGAATATCCTGCAAGAACCTTTCTAAAAGCTTCAGGGAGGGGCTTACAAAAAGCACAGGCTGTGGGTAAAATTGCTCCTACCAAGTGTAAACACTATTTTTACATTTCCCATAGAAAAACATGGGTATTTCTCCCCCTGCCAGAAATAAGAAGATAGATTCTTTCACCACTTGAATTCCCAAACGCAAATTATAGAATCAAAAGGACCAAGTGATCAGTTCATACAACCACAAAATCTTTGGCTTATGTCTCTTCTAATTTGTTTGAGATATGTCTTAAGCAGGCATAATTGGCTAATAGGCAACAAGAGAAGCAGCAGTAATTATTTCCCAGAGTAACGCATTCTGGAAAGGAAGACATTTTCCAGGGAGAGAGCCCAGAGTAATCTCATTTGTTACCCAACTCCTATTTTATTATGAAGACAATCAAGACAACCAAACTGTACTTCACACACTGCAAGATGCCAGAAACTGCACCTGCACAGCGTTCTACTGCTATACCACAGTTTATACTGCAGATCCTATTTGTGAGCTAGCAGAACCCAGAGCTATAAAACATGACTGTAGACAGGAACACAAGAGCCAAGGCTAACAAATACTCAGTGTGATAATGATATGAATAAATCCCTCCTCTTCACACAGGCAGGAAGTATAACCTCTAAAATCTGTGCAGAACATAGGTGAGTGGCACTCCGCTGAGAGGCAAGGCCAGCGCTGTCGTGCTGAGAGAAGTGAAGCTTTCCTACCTCAATTCCCTGATATAAGGAAATGAGCCCTTATGACATATTTTCATTGCTTCAAAGCACAGAGCTGAGCTGAGAATGCCACAATAGTTTCAGGAATGAATGTATTTTCCCACAATCCTCATTAATCATAATGACAACCACAAAGTTTAACACATTGTTATCAATTTAGATAATCCCCTCCAGGCTGACGGCCCATTTTCTGCTAACTTGTTTGGTTTGGGTTTTTTAAACAGTTTCTAAAATTAGAGAGGAAGAGAGGTTTTTAACACAAGTATTGCCAGAGCAATGGAGCAGACAGAGCAGCTGCCATACCCGGGTCCTCCTGGGCACCTGATTTCAGTCTTGGTGCAAAGGTGGGCTTAAAAGTTACTTTCCTGCCTAACTCAAATGCCTTAAAAAATGACTGAGTTTCTCATTAATAATTTTCTATGTGGATGCAGCTGCAGTATCATATACATTCTTAAAAATCCTTCATACAGCACATTCCAAGTGAAAGTTAGATGGTTTAGTTTGTACAGGTTTCAGAAGAATAGTTAAACTCTCATTAAATCAAAGCAGAGTGAGAATCAAACCGATGGGTGGCAGCATCTAGCTTCAGTTTAAGGTAGCCATTTTCTCCCCAAATTGCATTGATTTGTAAGCAATTGCATTGGCAGCAATAACAAAGAACAGAATCTATATTTGGATGCAGAAGAAAACAAGTGATCTGTATTTTTCTTGTATATATTAAAACATGTCCTTGTTGTTTCAGTGGTTCTTGGCTTTTAAATCTCACAAATGGATTTTTAAATATTTTTGCACTTAATTTAACATTCATTGACTATAATCAAAATTACACCACATACACACACACACCCCACTTCCACCTGAAAATATCCACACAGACCTTTTGCTAAAAAACCCAAACAAAACAAAACAAAACCAACACCCAAAAAAAGACAGTTTTTTTCATATGGTCAGATAAACATTATGAGGCTACTGAATTTGTTAAATACCTTTCTCGTATACAGAGAGGAAAATTTGTCACTAGGGAAAAGGGCAAAACATTCATTGAGGGTGATGAATTCTCACCTTCCCAAGGCAACATGGATTAGTTTGTATGCTACTGCTTGAAAGGGAAGGGAATGGGCTGGAGCTCAGACTTGAATAAATCCATCTCTGTCCCTGCCTCTGCAGAGCTAGTGCAGACCTTGGAATGAGCTGGTTTTAGAAAGCTTGGCAGAATCACAGGGTTTGGAGCAGTAGTTGTGGAGCGGCATACAAAGCAACAATAGAATTAGTGATATACAAATGCCAGAGGCAATGGAGGCTGTAAAAATTAATGGTGTGAGGTTAAACAATATGCTAAACGTCTTAGATCTTCATAATAACTGAATATAAAAATTCCTTTGTGTTTTACTAGAACCTGGATTGTGTTACTGATACAATTCATAGATTTATTTTTGCAGTGCAAGCCAAGTGTGCTGTCACCAGAGGCCTGAAGTCTCTTCATCTAGAGAGGAAAGTGTCAATGCCTTGGATTTCACCTGTATTGCCCAGCAACTTCACAGCAGGATGAGTGTGACCTCAATTATGGATATGGAAGAAGAGATGCTTGTGTGCCCATTCATTCCTTGCAGAGCCTTTTGGAAAACTCCATGCATAGCATGCATCAACAAAACTGAGGTCTGAGCTGCTTCTGAACTGTAAGGATACCATACAGCAGGAGTCAAGATTACTTGGCTACACACAGATGACTGAGTAGCTTGCAGATACATACAACAGCAAACTGTAAAAAGCTTTAGTTTGGTTTGGAAAACAAAAAGAAATGCCTCTTTAACCACTACTTCTCACTGACGTTAGCAAAGATTGTTGCAGAAGCGTGCTCAGCTTCCATAATTAATCATCTATAAATGGATAGATGTCACTGAGTAGAGGAAATATCTGTGCTTGTGTACAAATCAGAGATGCAAACTTCTTTTGTTAGACAACAGATGTGCACCATTGACCTCTAAGCAGAAAATCAAACCCTGTAACTGATTGTTAAAAAAATCCCTGTGGCAGATCACCAAAGAGTTTAGATACAACATCTATACACACAGGGCTGAGCAAGAGATAAGAACACCAGAAAAGATGCACAATTTTACAGCTTTGATTTTGTCATGAAGTGTCACATGTAGTGACACCTTTGAAGTGTTTTTTGCCAAGGTCACAGAGCTCTCCAGAAGTGCTTCTCCATGGATGCTCAGCACTCACAGGTAAAATAAGAAATGGGTGATTATTTTCTTTTTTCATGACAAACTATGAAACTTGAAAATCATCTGAACAGATTGTATTTAACAGCTGTTCATAGATAGCTTATACAAGGCTAAGACAATACAGCAGCAGTTTCTATGCCAGAATCATAGAATCGGTGAGG